>CAJVRN010000239.1:1332500-1370000 GCA_911728415.1 Lagocephalus sceleratus
TCCCGACGCAGCAAGCACATCTGCCGAGGGGCGGGCCAGGACGCCACCGCCCGCCGGACCTCGCCCGAGGGTCCGGGACCGCCGAACGCTCGGCCCTTCTCGGGCGACGGCCGCCGTCGGGATGAGACGCGGCGTTTGTCCGTGACTAATGAGGGTTCTTTAGACGTGGGAGCGTCCTCGAGTTCCCCGCCAGGCGTTGATCCCCGTAGGGTTCCCCCGTACGGCCTGTCCCCAACATCTGTCCCCAACACCTGTCCCCAACGCCTGTCCCCAACACCTGTCCCCAACACCTGTCCCCAACATGCCCCCAACATCTGTCCCAACGCCTGTCCCCAACGCCTGTCCCCAACATCTGTCCCAACACCTGTCCCAACATGCCCCAACATCTGTCCCAAGCCTGCCCCAACGCCTGTCCCCAACATCTGTCCCCAACACCTGTCCCCAACATGCCCCCAACATCTGTCCCCAACGCCTGTCCCCAACGCCTGTCCCCAACATCTGTCCCCAACACCTGTCCCCAACATGCCCCCAACATCTGTCCCCAACACCTGCCCCAACGCCTGTCCCAACATGCCCCCAACATCTGTCCCCAACACCTGTCCCAACACCTGTCCCCAACGCCTGTCCCCAACATCTGTCCCCAACACCTGTCCCCAACACATGTCCCCAACACCTGTCCCCAACGCCTGTCCCCAACATCTGTCCCCAACACCTGTCCCCAACACATGTCCCCAACACCTGTCCTACACCTGTCCCCAACACCTGTCCCCAACATCTGTCCCCAACGCCTGTCCCCACACATGTCCCCAACACCTGTCCCCTACACCTGTCCCCAACACCTGTCCCCAACATCTGTCCCCAACGCCTGTCCCCAACACCTGTCCCCTACACCTGTCCCCAACACCTGTCCCCAACGCCTGTCCCCAACATCTGTCCCCAACACCTGTCCCCAACACATGTCCCCAACACCTGTCCCCTACACCTGTCCCCAACACCTGTCCCCAACATCTGTCCCCAACGCCTGTCCCCAACACCTGTCCCCTACACCTGTCCCCAACGCCTGTCCCCAACGCCTGTCCCCAACGCCTGTCCCCAACACCTGTCCCCAACACCTGTCCCCAACATCTGTCCCCAACGCCTGTCCCCAACATCTGTCCCCAACACCTGTCCCCAACATCTGTCCCCAACGCCTGTCCCCAACATTTGTCCCCAACGCCTGTCCCTAACGCCTGTCCCCAACATTTGTCCCCAACACCTGTCCCCAATGCCTGTCCCCAACATCTGTCCCCAACGCCTGTCCCCAACATTTGTCCCCAACGCCTGTCCCCAACGCCTGTCCCCAACATTTGTCCCCAACACCTGTCCCCAACGCCTGTCCCCAACGCCTGTCCCCAACGCCTGTCCCCAACATCTGTCCCCAACACCTGTCCCCAACACCTGTCCCCACAGCTGTCCCCAACACCTGTCCCCAACACCTGTCCCCAACACCTGTCCCCACAGCTGTCCCCAACACCTGTCCCCAACAGCTGTCCCCAACACCTGTCCCCAACACCTGTCCCCACAGCTGTCCCCAACACCTGTCCCCACAGCTGTCCCCAACACCTGTCCCCAACAGCTGTCCCCAACACCTGTCCCCAACATTTGTCCCCAACACCTGTCCCCAACGCCTGTCCCCAACGCCTGTCCCCAACACCTGTCCCCAACGCCTGTCCCCACAGCTGTCCCCAACACCTGTCCCCAACACCTGTCCCCAACATCTGTCCCCAACGCCTGTCCCCAACATTTGTCCCCAACGCCTGTCCCCAACATTTGTCCCCAACACCTGTCCCCAACGCCTGTCCCCAACGCCTGTCCCAAACGCCTGTCCCAAACGCCTGTCCCAAACGCCTGTCCCCAACACCTGTCCCCAACGCCTGTCCCCAACGCCTGTCCCCAACATCTGTCCCCAACATCTGTCCCCAACACCTGTCCCCAACACCTGTCCCCACAGCTGTCCCCAACACCTGTCCCAGACATTTGTCCCCAATGCCTGTCCCCAACATTTGTCCCCAACACCTGTCCTCAACACCTGTCCCCAACACCTGTCCCCAACATCTGTCCCCAACACCTGTCCCCAACACCATCAGTTCTCGCTCCAGAGGGGACGAGGACACACCACTGACATCATCTTATCACACAGATCTGTCCCACGTCCCCCAGGAGACGTCCTTTTCTGGACACAGGTCCCTGGTGTGGTTCACCAAGAGACTTCAAGCAAACGACCCGGCCTTCGTTTGGCCCTTTGGTCCGGTTGGACGCTTGGTGGGACCCCACAGAAGAGACGTGACGCCTGTCCTCCCCCAACACATCAGAGCCACCTGATTCATTTGATTCAGGAAGAAAACGCCACGTTCCTACGAAACGACCTCACAGGATATCTCAAAATACGCCGATGAGCTTGACCGCGCGCTCGCACGCGGCGGGCCTCAGGAAACCGCCGCCACGCCTCATCTGAGACCTTAAAACAAAAAGGTCTGACGCAACCGACTCTAAATAAAAAGCTTTCCAAGTAAGAGAGGGCTTCAGATGTGAGGCGCGCCGACACCTGAAGAATGTTGTCGCGCATAGCTACCAGCCCGCGGTTCACGTTCGCTCAAGGCAAAGCCAGTAGGCGAGACCAGTTTGAGGGAGGGCGTGAGCTCTTGCGCAATCCCAAGTGTTTTAATCACGCAAACATCCGTTTGTCTCCCAGCGAAGTCGCTCGCGTCGCGAGCCCCGCTAAAGGCGGGAAGGGCTCAGGCACGCTGTTGTCTCGCTTTCACCCAAAGAACTGTCTTTGGACGGCGCGTACGTGGGAACTGTTCCCACATCTCTGCGGAGAGACGCGATGTCCCACCGCAGCTGCCAGAGTTGATGAAGAGCGGCGGTGTCTCCGGTCCACCACAAGTGTCACGATCACGATCAGAACCCGCGCGCAACTGTGTTGACTCGATGCCGAGAGAGAGAAAGTCACGCGAGCCAGCGCGCCGAGGGCGTCCTGAAGAAGCGGAGCGAGAAGAGACGAGAGATGCCTTAAAGGACCCTCAAGCGGGATGCTGTCAAACGGGAGGTCCTGTCCAGCTGCAGGTGCGGTCGGCTGCTGGGACGCCAGCATCGACGCGCTCTGCTTCGACGCGTCGGGGCGGGGCGGTCGGCGGTCTCACCTTGAAGATCTTGAGGTTGTTTTGAGGTTCTTCTATGAGCTGTCTGATGGCAAAGTGCATTCTCTGTTTGTTGCTGGAGAAACAGAAGGAAGACCAGGTGAGATCAGGAGAGCGCGCACCTGCGGCGTGGACGGGGACGGGGTTGGACCGGCCTGCTGCTTCTGTCTGACTAGCTTCGTTTTCCTTCACCCTCTATTGAGTCACTAAAAGCACAAGTCAAGCTGCTGCGACTAACCCACCACACGTCAGTAAGCGTGTCGCCGGGCCTCTTCGTGACCGCGATGTAACCCGAGGTCACGTATGCACAGATCAACGCGCCCCTCCTTAACGGGCTTCATAAACATTCCAGTTTTATTAGCGGCTCACTGGAGTGGTTAAACAGACTTTCCTTCAACACACTGCCAAATTATAATAATGGTCATAACACACACACACACACACACACACACAGTGAGCAGACTGTAAGAGCTGTTGCATAAGACTCAAACTTTTCACTTTTAATTCTTGTGGAGTGTAGAAACCAGATAAAGAAAATCAGTCGTTACTCGACTCCTCCTCCTCTTGGTGTTTTTAGATAAATATACGATTGTGTAGATAAAAAACACACACAGACAGACACACACAGGCAGACACAGACACACCCCGGCGTGGTGATCTCACCCTGAAAACAGGTCTAGGGGGCAGTACAGACTACGTTTTTTCCACCTCCCAGTTGCTACCTGGACACACGGAAAGAAACACAAATGAAAGTTTGAAATGTAAAAAAACGAATTTCAAAAATAACGGAAACGTCGCCACGACCTTTACGATGGACCAGAGCTTTGTTCGCGCCTTTAGTTCTGGTACGTTCATCCACATCTGGGTAGCGCGCATCCAGAAATGACTTCATGAACGTACCAAAGCCAAACACTGACTTGTGGGGGGCTGACATGAAGACACCCAACAGACCCTCATCCCCATTAGGCCCGGGTCTAACCTCGCCTTCAGCTCCAATCCTCTTGACAAACAGTTTGGGCCTGTATGAAGCCGGCCCCCGCTCACCTCGCTCTAATAAAAAGACCCGACGGTCTCCTCCCTGCCGACCCCGAGTCTGACCTTTGACACCAGCCCCTCCTCCTGGAGGCAGCGGCCCGTCGGCGTCAGCACCTCCAGGGCTCAGGTGCGTACACCTGGTGCCTGCTTGGTCGCCCCTTTCTGTAGTTGCCATATCAGGGCTGACAAGACCAGCGTGTTCATCTAGATGAATTAGGAGCAACCAGCAGAGGCTGATGAGGATTTGGAGCTCCAACCAAGTTGGACCCTTTGAAGCAGCCCGCCGGCTCCCTCGGAGGGAACCAGAGCCCAAAGCCCAAAGCGCCATAAAGCAGCGTCCTCGGCTGAGCAGGGCTCTTGTTTTGCGGAAGCACCTCCGGCTCAGCTGCACCACCACAGAGCAAACACGTGTGAGGGATCTTCAGCAGCGACACCTGACTTAAACAAACGAGTCCCGCAGGAATCCAGCGGGGACGAGATAGATCTGACACAGCCGACCCCAGAAACCCTCGCTCGTTTACGAGAGGCTTTATAGAGGCTCGGTAATGTTGCGTCTGGACTTTAATGTTGGTGTTTGGGCACCAAATGTAGTTTAAAGCCTTAAAACGTGCATCAAGTGCATCAGTCGCCTTCTGACAGGAACCTTCTCGACCCGACAGAATGAAAAATGAACACGTGGACGTTGGTTTTGATGCATGGTAATGAATGCACTGCTGCCCAAATGTAACTTTAATCGGGTTATTTAATCCACATATATCCATTTTATATAAATTCTGTCCCAGCCCTGACAGAGAGATGGTTTTGTTACCTTATAAAGTTGATACATGCAGAAGCGGCACACTTTGGATTTGATGTCTTTGCTGACGTGTTTGGAAGATGGCAGGAAGCCCCATTTAGGCTGGAAACCACAACACGCACAAAAGGTGAGAAATGCACTTGCGTTGAGAGACCAAACGGCGTAAACCGGTTCATCCAGCAGCGATGGGGCCCGTGTGGGTGTGCCTACCTTTATTTCCACACAGAGCGGGGGGGCGTGTGGCGATAGGTGGAGGATGGGATACGTCAGGTTTGGCAGGGACAGAGCGCAGCCGCTGTAGATGTCGATCACCTTATCGCAGCGCCACACTAAACCCCAATGCAAAAGACCATTTATATAAAAATACACACACACACACACACACACACGTACACGGTTGAAACACACAAACACGTTTTTACCTGGCCTTTCGTGCTGTACTTTTATCGACAGGCGCCGCACAAACTCCAGCGGCAGTTTCACGACTTCCTGTGGAGAAAAAAGATCTCAGGCATTCTTTGTCACGTTGTTCGGGGCAACTGTTTAGAGGACCGCACGGTTCGATGAGCGTCGGTGCACACGAGCGGGTTCCCGGTCCACGGGGGCCGATGGAACGACGACTGTAGTTGTGTCCCCAGGGGGCCCTCCCCACGCCAACAGCACGCCGATCACGACCCGTTAAACGCTCGTTTAAACGTGGGTTCTGTTCCCTGTGGGACTGGAACAGTCCTGTTACCCCAAACAGAGTCCTGCATGTTTACGGTGCAAACGGAGCGGGGTCAGCAGATGTGCACCTCGGTTCAGTTCGTTCAGGTTCCACCAACCGCAACGACACATCTGTCTCTACCACGCACACATCTGTCTATACCACGCACACATCTGTCTCTACCACGCACACATCTGTCTATACCACTCACACACCTGTCTATACCACGCACACATCTGTCTATACCACGCACACATCTGTCTATACCACGCACATATCTGTCTATACCACTCACACATCTGTCTCTACCACGCACACATCTGTCTATACCACGCACACATCTGTCTATACCACGCACACATCTGTCTATACCACTCACACATCTGTCTCTACCACGCACACATCTGTCTCTACCACGCACACATCTGTCTATACCACGCACACATCTGTCTATACAACTCACACATCTGTCTCTACCACGCACACATCTGTCTCTACCACTCACATCTGTCTATACCACTCACACATCTGTCTCTACCACGCACACATCTGTCTATACCACGCACACATCTGTCTCTACCACGCACACATCTGTCTATACCACGCACACATCTGTCTATACCACTCACACATCTGTCTATACCACCTTCTACCACGCACACATCTGTCTCTACCACGCACACATCTGTCTCTACCACGCACACATCTGTCTATACCACATACACATCTGTCTGTACCACTCACATCTGTCTGTACCACTCAAACGTCTATACCACTCAAACGTCTGTCTATACCACGCACACGTCTGTCTATACCACGCACACATCTGTCTATACCACGCACACATCTGTCTCTACCATGCACACATCTGTCTTTACCATGCACACATCTGTCTGTACCACTCACATCTGTCTATACCACTCAAACGTCTGTCTATACCACGCACACGTCTGTCTATACCACGCACACATCTGTCTATACCACGCACACATCTGTCTATACCACTCACAGATCTGTCTATACCACGCACACATCTGTCTCTACCACACACACATCTGTCTATACCACTCACACGTCTGTCTCTACCATGCACACATCTGTCTGTACCACTCACATCTGTCTATACCACTCAAACGTCTGTCTATACCACGCACACGTCTGTCTATACCACGCACACGTCTGTCTATACCACGCACACATCTGTCTATACCACTCACAGATCTGTCTCTACCACGCACACATCTGTCTCTACCACGCACACATCTGTCTATACCACGCACACATCTGTCTCTACCATGCACATATCTGTCTTTACCACGCACACATCTGTCTGTACCACTCACATCTGTCTGTACCACTCAAACGTCTGTCTATACCACTCACACATCTGTCTATACCACGCACACATCTGTCTCTACCATGCACACATCTGTCTATACCACGCACACATCTGTCTATACCACTCACAGATCTGTCTCTACCACGCACACATCTGTCTCTACCACACACACATCTGTCTGTACCACTCACACCTCTGTCTATACTACTCACACATCTGTCTCTACCACACACACATCTGTCTCTACCACGCACACATCTGTCTGTACCACGCACACATCTGTCTATACCACTCACAGATCTGTCTATACCACGCACACATCTGTCTCTACCACACACACATCTGTCTCTACCACGCACATCTGTCTGTACCACGCACACATCTGTCTATACCACTCACAGATCTGTCTATACCACGCACATCTGTCTCTACCACACACACATCTGTCTGTACCACTCACACCTCTGTCTATACCACTCACACATCTGTCTATACCACTCACACATCTGTCTCTACCACCCACATCTGTCTATACCACGCACACATCTGTCTATACCACTCACAGATCTGTCTCTACCACGCCACATCTGTCTATACCACGCACACATCTGTCTATACCACTCACAGATCTGTCTCTACCACGCACACATCTGTCTCTACCACACACACATCTGTCTGTACCACTCACACCTCTGTCTATACTACTCACACATCTGTCTCTACCACACACACATCTGTCTCTACCACGCACACATCTGTCTGTACCACGCACACATCTGTCTATACCACTCACAGATCTGTCTATACCACGCACACATCTGTCTCTACCACACACACATCTGTCTCTACCACGCACACATCTGTCTGTACCACGCACACATCTGTCTATACCACTCACAGATCTGTCTATACCACGCACACATCTGTCTCTACCACACACACATCTGTCTGTACCACTCACACCTCTGTCTATACCACTCACACATCTGTCTATACCACTCACACATCTGTCTCTACCACGCACACATCTGTCTATACCACGCACACATCTGTCTATACCACTCACAGATCTGTCTCTACCACGCACACATCTGTCTCTACCACACACACATCTGTCTATACCACTCACACATCTGTCTCTACCATGCACACATCTGTCTCTACCACACACACATCTGTCTATACTACTCACACGTCTGTCTATACTACTCACACATCTGTCTCTACCACACACACATCTGTCTCTACCACGCACACATCCGAAGGGCTCGGTGCTTCTGTTCCACATTCCCCATCCTCGAGTGTTGGCGTCTCTACTTCCAGCGAAAGCTTTAAATCTCTTTAAATCGCCATAACACCACTTCAGAATGTCTCATGAGCATAAATAAATACGTCCTTGTAGGTTCAAGTGACCACTACATCACAACCGCCCTTCCAAACACTAAACATCCAGTGATCCGTACAATGAGCCGACGCACCGGCAAAGTGGGCTTTCACTCCCGTTAACCCAACGTTAAATTGAGCGGGGAAGATCTTCTAAAGCCTGAGAAAAGCTTCGTTATTACGAAGCCTCAAGTCCTAACAAGCCCAGAGACAAACATATCGCTCATGTCCACATAGTCAAAATAAGGATTTGAATTTGGGTGGGTCATGTGTTATTAGACTGAATGTGTGAGGAGGGATTTATGTTGTATTCATGTAAATGTCTGTGAGGCTACAACAGCCAGTGTACCAAGTTTAAAATGTGCCCACACACAGAACTGAGCCGTGCAGACCTGTCAGGGTCATCTGAGGCTGAAGCTGCTGATGAGAAGCCCAGAACGCGGCCACATTTAAACCGGGATTTGAACCACTTTGTCAGATTACGTTTAACGGCCACAGTGTAACCGAGGATTATACCTACAAAAGAATGTACTTTGCAAGTTTGGCATAGCACAGCCTACTTTGATTTAATACTGTAACAACACAACGTACAGAGTTTCTGATCAACCAGAATTAACTCAGAAAAATACTCAAATTAATCATTGACAGCAATAAAACACGTGTGTGTGTGTGTACACACAGAGTCAACTCGAGCATCTACTGGCAGCAACCATCAACTTTAAACCGTCAGACAACAAAAAGCTGCTTTGTTCTAAACAATAAATAAATAAATTAATAAAAAGCACCGAAGTGAACGGGCACCAGATGTCAGGAGAGAATGTCAGACAGGTTTGGCAGACCTGAACACATCACAAGGGATTAAGGTAAGACTGTGTTTGGGAGCTTTGCAGCCACAGCCTGACAGGAAATTCCCTTTTAATGGATGAAAACATGGAGCAGGGCCATGTGTGTGTGTGTGTGTGGGGGGGGGGGGCACCGTACCAGCACCCCAACGAGGACAGAGAGGGTAGTAGACGACTACGTTAACAACAACTAAAATATGATAAAAGATACAAAGAAAAAATGATGCAACTGAAGCCTCTCTACAACTGATGACACTAGTAGTACTAGTAGTAGTAGTAGTACTAGTAGTACTAGTAGTAACACATTTTATTTAAAGCCACCTTTCACACCTCTCAAGACGCTGAACACGTGTAAAGTTAATATAAAAATATAGAACCACGGCACTAACGTAGAGAAGTACAATGAAGAAAGAGAACAAAAGCAACATTTAAGAGTGAGGGTGAGATAATGAGGTTAAAGGGGCGTGTTCTGGGATAGATTAGAGGAGGAGCAGGGATTCAGTGAGACAGGGTCAGGAGGGAACAGCTAGGGAACAGAGATTGGATCTGAGGGAACAGAGATTGGATCTGAGGGAACAGAGATTGGATCTGAGGGAACAGAGAGGAGATGGTTGACGTGAAGGATGCTGACAGAGATGTTCCTGATCTGTGATTGAGAGGACAGCGTCCCGTCCAGGACACCCAGGCTCTGGACCTGAGGGGAGGGGGACGCTGGAACTGTCCACCCACATAGACACAGAGACAGTTATTACTGCTTCTGCTTTTCCAAACCTGTCGTAATATCAACAATCATGTCTTGAGTTGGAGTCTGAATCACACCCACCCCCTCTCACAACTTCCTCTGCTCACTATAAGTTGTGTTTGAGAGCGTCTGTGACGAAGTCAAATGCTAAAAAGTGACGCGATTGCGAGATAACTTGAGACTGCTAGGACCAGTTTCTGAGCCTAGCGTAACAGGAAGCCAGGGAGGATTGAGGAAGTGTGAAAATTGGCTTGTTTGACAGGTAGGGCTGGGTGTCATCTGTGAAGTTCCACCCTTAGGGGGCCTACAGGTGAATTCCTGAATAATTGCCTTGAGACAGAGCCCTGGGGAGGGGACGGGGAGGGGACGGCTTCACTGGGAAGGACGTTACGGTTTTCAAAGTGGTGGAGATGAAAGCAGCTGAAGACGCACGACGATGCAGCATCTGTGAGGACGGAGCGCGACGTGCGCGTGGGGGAGGAGAACACGCGGGTCAAAAGGACAGCGCGGACGAGTGGAAGTGCTTCGGTGAAGGGCAGGAGAAAAGACACCTGCGGTCTGAGCCAAAAGGAGGAGGAAGAAGTTTGAACTTTGAGAGTGTTTCAATAAGAGAACTGTGAGAGAATGTTAAAGCCTGTGAGAAGAGTGGAGAAAAGTGTGTGTTTGGGGGTTTTACCGCCTTAAAACATTCAAGTAATTGTACAAATAAAGATGTTTACTTCAGGGTTTCATCTATCCAGGGTTAGTTCTGGACCCTGACCCCCGATAGACCAGGGCGACCGAAGCAGTCGACACCTGATTACGCACTCGCGTAGCTGACGCTCGAGTCTGGGCCCAGATGTGGTGACCCTTGAAGTGCAGACAGCGGTGGTGTTTGGTCCGCTACGTTTTCTGATCTTGACTTCTTAAACCTTCTGTTGGTTCGGAGCAGCACAGTGATGCATTGTTGCGCACTATAGCCTCAGAGCAAGAATGTTCCTGATGTTTGGAACCACGGGGGGGCTTGTCTGTGCGGATTTCGCACATACTCCCCGTGCCTGTGTGGGTGTTCCTCGCCCGGTCCAAAAACATCACGCTGGAGCACGAGTCTGCTTACGGTTGCACGGTGACGTCGTTTTGGCCTTCCGCGTTTAGATCTGACCCTGGTTACACTTTGAGTGATCGCAACAGCGCAGAACAATCTCAGTTTACACCGAACTCAGAGTGGAAATAGCGAACATATCACATGCTACTGATCAGGAACCCTCATGTAGAGGGTGGACACCGGTTACAGACACTTCAGGACGTGATGACACCCCGGTTTGGAGACGGGAGGTCCACCCAGAGCGATCAGAAGAAAGGAAAAAAAGACGAGAGCGATCAGTGACGTCCGGTACGATACGACCCGGAAAGGACCGATTGGTTGGGGGGGGTGCAAGCGACGGAGGGCTACTAACCCCGCTGTGGACAAACTTCTCTCCCAGCAGCACGCTCATCACGTTGGAGCTGAAGTCAACGATGTTCTGGATCTGTCTGAAGGCTTGCTCCGCCGTCTGGAACAGGAAAAGAGCGTCAGCGGGAGGGCGACGCGCCCTGCGACGTGGGACACTCCAATCGACCCCTCAAGTGCAGACGGGCCGAGTGCTTCAACCCAGAACCAGACCTCCCACTCGGCTGGTACAATTAGTTCTCTATTTTAGGCGAGTAGCCGAGTTAAGGGCATCTAAGGTGGGCTTAATTTAACCCCTAAGCTGCCACGCGGCTGTGACCGCGGAAGGACTCCGGTCCATCGGTGGCGTCGTCATCTACCGCCATCGCCCCCACCCCTCACGATGACCACCGTTGTGATAATTAGTACCACTACTGAGGCTGTTGTGGTACTTATTGTGTACTCAAACCAGGGGTTCCATCGTCATTGTAAACAGCCCTCTAATATTGGGGGAAAAGGCGTGGACCTTATGGATGAAGCGCGTGGTCGTTTACCTGTGGGGGGTTCTCGGAGTCCTCCGCTGGGTACTTGAGCAGTCGTAGAACTCTGGAGAGCTGCGGGGACAAGAGCGCCGGTCAGGACCGCCGCATTCAAATTTAAACAAACCGGAGCAAAAGACGCGAGACCAGAGGCAACAAGCAGGCGTCACGCGTAAAGATACCGCCGTCCTCTGTAAACACAGCCTGACAGCAGCTCCAAGCGTGTTCAGGTTCACACGCATGTTGACATGATGACACTTCACGACCATGATCGCACACACTTCTACTGCCTCTGTAGATCGAGAGCTCTCAGCCGGCCCCCAAAGACGCGCGTAAACCTCCAAACTGTGTCCCAGCTTTACAGTGTAAAGTTTGTAAAGTTTACATTCAGGTCAGACCGGTGCTTCATGTCCTGGTCTTCCTAAAAAGCCATCTGATAGAGGGTATCTCTGTCTGACATTAAAACTACATATACAAGTGTGTGTGTGTGTGTGTGTGTGTGTGCGTGTGTGTGTGTACGTGTATGAGTGAGAGTGTGTGTGTGTGTGTGTGTGTGTGTGTACGAGTGAGTGTGTGTGTGTTCTTAGAGTGCACTCCAGTTCAGAGTTGTGTTGAAGCAGGCTGTTGTCAAACAGTCTTGACAGTCCCACAGAGCCCCTCCATCACTCCCAGTTTAACTCCAGTTCAACTCCATCCCTCCCAGTTTAACTCCATCCCTCCCAGTTTAACCCACCTCTCCCAGTTTAACCCACCTCTCCCAGTTTAACTCCATCTCTCCCAGTTTAACCCATCTCTCCCAGTCCTCCCAGTTTAACCCATCTCTCCCAGTCCTCCCAGTTTAACCCACCTCTCCCAGTCCTCCCAGTTTAACCCACCTCTCCCAGTCCTCCCAGTTTAACCCATCTCTCCCAGTCCTCCCAGTTTAACCCATCTCTCCCAGTCCTCCCAGTTTAACCCACCTCTCCCAGTCCTCCCAGTTTAACCCACCTCTCCCAGTCCTCCCAGTTTAACCCACCTCTCCCAGTTTAACCCATCTCTCCCAGTCCTCCCAGTTTAACCCACCTCTCCCAGTCCTCCCAGTTTAACCCATCTCTCCCAGTCCTCCCAGTTTAACCCATCTCTCCCAGTCCTCCCAGTTTAACCCATCTCTCCCAGTCCTCCCAGTTTAACCCACCTCTCCCAGTCCTCCCAGTTTAACCCATCTCTCCCAGTCCTACCCAGTTTAACCCACCCCTCCCAGTTTAACCCATCTCTCCCAGTCCTCCCAGTTTAACCCATCTCTCCCAGTCCTCCCAGTTTGACCCATCTCTCCCAGTCCTCCCAGTTTAACCCACCTCTCCCAGTTTAACCCATCTCTCCCAGTCCTCCCAGTTTAACCCATCTCTCCCAGTCCTCCCAGTTTAACCCATCTCTCCCAGTCCTCCCAGTTTAACCCACCTCTCCCAGTCCTCCCAGTTTAACCCATCTCTCCCAGTCCTCCCAGTTTAACCCACCTCTCCCAGTCCTCCCAGTTTAACCCATCTCTCCCAGTCCTCCCAGTTTAACCCATCTCTCCCAGTCCTCCCAGTTTAACCCACCTCTCCCAGTCCTCCCAGTTTAACCCATCTCTCCCAGTCCTCCCAGTTTAACCCATCTCTCCCAGTCCCCCTTTCTCAACCTTCTCGTCACACCAACACAACATCTGGTTTCCCGGCTCACATCTGGACCACTCATCTACAGCAGCCGCGTCCCCCCCCGTCCCGACACCGATCGATAACCAATAATCGTCCGACCTCGCCGGGGTCTTGAACTTGAACTTGAACTTGGCGTCTCCCCAAAGAGCCGCGCTAGCCGCGTTAGCTTAGCATCGCCGCGTCACCTTCGCGTGCGCCACCACCAGGTTCTTGTTGCCCTCCCCGTGGTACTTCCACTCGCCCTCGTCCGAGCTCTCCGGCTGCATCCCGGCGGCGGCCGCGGCTCCGCTGCGTGCCCGCGTTTGGAAGCGGCGACGGCCCGTGTCGGCTGAACTGGGGGGGGGGGGACTGGTGCGACTGGGAAGGGTGGGACCGGTTCCGACTGGGGCCCGCCAGCCAATCAGAGGGCGGCGCCGCCGGGGGAGCTTCCGGCGGCGCCTTCAAAATAAAGCTCGCTGCAGAAAGGAGAGATTTAAGAAAATAAGACGGGGGCCGATTTTATATCGGTTCGATCCGAACGCGTTTGCCGGGTGATCGACTTTAACGTGGCCCTCACGTGCCTGCGAGTTTGTGATGGTCAATAAACGTAGAAATGCTGCGATGCAGAAGGTGGCTTCCTTTGACGGGGGGGTCAAAGGTGACTGTTTGACTGGGCTCCCCTACCCCGGGGGTCTCCAGGTCCCCCCAGGGGTCTCCAGGTCTCCCCAGGGCCCAGGCCCAGGCCCCCAGGGGTCCGGCCCCCGGCGGGGTCTCCAGGTCCCCCCGGGGTCTCCAGGTCCTCCCCGGGGTCTCCAGGTCCCCCAGGGGGTCTCCAGGTCCCCAGGGTCCGCCCCAGGGGCCCCAGGGGTCCAGGTCCCCCAGGGGTCTCCAGGTCCCCCAGGGGTCTCAGGTCCCCCCGGGGGTCTCAGGTCCTCCCGGGGTCCCCAGGTCCCCCAGGGTCTCCAGGTCCTCCCGGAGGTCTCCAGGTCGCCTCCCCAGGGGTCTCCAGGTCCCCCCAGGGGTCTCCAGGTCCCCCCAGGGGTCTCCAGGTCCCTCCCAGGGGTCTCCAGGTCCCCCCAGGGGTCTCCAGGTCCTCCCCAGGGGTCTCCAGGTCCCCCCGGGGTCTCCAGGTCCCCCCAGGGGTCTCCAGGTCCTCCCCGGGGGTCTCCAGGTCCCCCCTCAGGGGTCTCCAGGTCCCCCCCCAGGGGTCTCCAGGTCCCCCCGGGGTCTCCAGGTCCTCCCCGGAGGTCTCCAGGTCCCCCCAGGGGTCTCCAGGTCTCCCCCAGGGGTCTCCAGGTCCTCCCCAGGGGTCTCCAGGTCCTCCCCAGAGGTCTCCAGGTCCCCTCCAGGGGTCTCCAGGTCCTCCCCAGGGGTCTCCAGGTCCCCCTCAGGGGCTCAGGTCCCCCCAGGGGTCTCCAGGTGCCCCCCGGGGTCCCAGGTCCTCCCCCAGGGGTCTCCAGGTCCTCCCCGGGGGTCTCCAGGTCCTCCCCGGGGTCTCCAGGTCCCCCCCAGAGGTCTCCAGGTCCTCCCCGGGGGTCTCCAGGTCCTCCCCAGGGGTCTCCAGGTCCTCCCCAGGGGTCTCCAGGTCCTCCCCGGGGGTCTCCAGGTCCCCCCGGGGGTCTCCAGGTCCCCCCCCAGGGGTCTCCAGGTCCTCCCCAGAGGTCTCCAGGTCCTCCCCGGGGGTCTCCAGGTCCTCCCCAGGGGTCTCCAGGTCCCCCCAGGGGTCTCCAGGTCCTCCCCAGGGGTCTCCAGGTCCTCCCCAGGGGTCTCCAGGTCCCCCTCCCAGGCCCCCCAGGGGTCTCAGGTCCTCCCCAGAGGTCTCCAGGTCCCCCCGGGGTCTCAGGTCCCCCGGAGGTCTAGCCCCGGCCCCAGGTCCTCCCCAGAGGTCTCCAGGTCCTCCCCAGGGGTCTCCAGGTCCTCCCCGGGGGTCTCCAGGTCCTCCCCAGAGGTCTCCAGGTCCAACCCAGCAGGGTCAGGTCAGCACCAGACTGGACTCACTTCATCGACTCATCTGAGTCTTCAACAGCTGACTGGTCAAACTGGGTGAGCTGGCCTGGTGGGACCAGAACCTGCAGCCTCACGGCCCTTTGGGGACGGGGTCGGAGACCCCTGGTCTACAGGGTGGATGTACGCTGGTACGAGAGCTGCTGCTGTCTGAACTGTGCACGTCAGCTAAAATGCAAAACTATTTATTTCTTCAAAGTCTTCGCCCGTCGGAGGCTTCTGTGGGCCCCCCGAAGGGTGTCCAGGTCTTCCCCTCCCCGGACCACAAACACGATAATTCAACACTCGGTCTGGGGTTCCTGTTGTACTCTGGCTTTCCTTTAACTACGGCCAGATAACGATGTGTAATGTGTTGATGGGAGGTTCCGTGTTTGTTTTTTTATTTCTTTTTATGATGGTAAAATGTGGCCCAAATAAAATGAATAAAAGCACGAAATCATCATAAAACAGGAAGGTAACATTCTTGTCAAAGTCTGTGAAGCCTGGTAATTCATTTTTCCAAGACAAAGGTAATCAAGGGTAAACATGATAATTATACACATAATTAATACCCAGAAAGTGCACAGCCAGAATGAATGAACAAGATTTTATGATCTAATGTCACCACAAACTGTGTAACTCACATCATTATTGAAAATGTTGCCGTTTAGTTTTTTATAGTGTTTATAAGGTAAAAACCCGTGAAGCATTTTAAAATAGACTGATTTTGTTAGTAGCCTTTTCCCATTGGTTTTTCCCTCCAGCAGGACACAGAGGAAGGTGCTCAGACGATTTCATTAGTGACAAATGGTTTGTATCGTTTTTAAAGGAAAAGCAACTTCTACCGATATTTCGCATCTATGAGATTTCCCATATTCTGGTAATTGCCATCAGTCTTTAAATGTTTAAAACTAGGAATTGAACCTGAAGGAAAAGCCTTGGGAACAATCGAGGAATCCCACAGAGAGTCAGGAATTTGACACTGGTTAAAGATTTGGTTTGTTGTGTAGGACTAGAGGCTGATACCCCCTGACACCGTTCTTCTTCACCCCAAACGACCTTGAGACTCGGAGCTCAAATGTGTGACGACGTCCCCCAGGTTGTCCTCCTCCATCAGGGGGTTTCTGAGGCCCACCTGACCCCTCCAGAGGGTTCAGCAGAGTCCCAGGAGGGCCAGGGTCCAGTCCTTTGTCTTTGTCCACGGCCCCGGGTCCCATTTGTCCACAGCCCTGGAGAGGTCCTTGGACGCGTGGCTGTGGGCCGTCCCTCACACCCCCGTCTCCCTGGACGTGGAGGTGGCTATAAACCCTCTGCAGCCTACCCCCACTGGGCGTACCTCCACCTTCCAGCCCTGTTGCTGAGCATCTGAGCCAGTTCAGCGCACCCTACATCCCACCACGATGCGCCTCAGCCTGGCTGGACGTGAGCCTGGAGGCCACGCGGGGTCTTCTACCAGCCGTAAACGTCGTAAGCAGCCCCGATGGTAGCGTGTCTCCATCTCCACTCATGTTTCCAGGAGGTTTTCCTCTTGGCCTGTACCGCTTGTGTGCGCCTTACTCTTATCGGTACCACTTCATTTATTCCAAATATGAAGGCCACGTCAGAAGAGTGTCTTGGGGGTGTCTTTACTGGTCATTATCCTGCTTGAGGACACATGACCTGTAACTGAGACAGTGAAATACAGCCTGGAAAAGATTCTATCAATGTTAAATAGACGAAGCACAGTAAGAATGTTTTATTGTGCATTCCCCTTTTTTGACATTTTTTTTACAGTGTGGCTAAAAATAAAGAAACCTCCACAGTTCTGCACGCGTGTATGAAATGAAAACAAAGCTTTTGCTCTTCAGCTGAAGCCCCACAGCCTCCAGTCTTCTTATGTAACGCCACAAGCTTAACTCACTTGGATTAGGACACATTTTTCCGTTCTCTTCTGCAGATCTTCTCAAGTATTTTCAGATTAGAAGGAGACTCTGGGTGAACCCTTCTAGGTCTGCAGAGAGGTTTGATTGGGTCCTGACTGGGCCACTAAAGGACACTGACTTCTCCCTGAAACACTCGTGCGTGGTCTCGTTGGACGGTGCTCCATCCATCCAGTTTGAGGACCAGAGCACTCTGGAGTCCTTTTCTCAATGTACTTTATTCCATTAAGCTTTCTCTGCCATCCCCATGGAGCATTAATAATGCCGTTTAGAATTTCAATAAATAGTCTAAAGTGTTCGTAGATAGATACACAGTCTACATTCGGAACTGGGAATGAATTGGAAAAATGTGCACAGTGAACATTGTAAAATAATTTATCCCAAATCCAAAGAATAGTAATTTAGAAGTTACTTCATCTCATAATGGTGTAACATGAACTCACTAACTAATTGAGTTAATGTTAAATAAAACAATGTTTTATGTGCAGAAGGTCGAAGGAAATAAGTTCCAGGCAGATTTCCTGAATGAGCCACAAAAGGTTCACCCGGGGACATTTGCAGCTCTGACTGAGGCACCGGCTGCTGGTTTCCATGGCCACCTTTTGTGCACGTGCTGCATTGATGGAACTGATAATGTAGGAATGTTTGCGCCTGAGGACTGCCCAGTTACAATAGAAACGAACAGGTTCTCCTGGTCACCAGCGGTGTCGTCTTTCTTTGCGAGGAGCCTCCATCCTACGACGCCGAACACCTGAGATCTTGTGAACTTCCCCCAAAGAAGTCCACTGTTCACGTGCCATCAGAGCAAAGTGGTACAGCACCTCTCTTACAACGTGGACGATGTCCTGACCCCCAAATGGTTTGTATTGTTACGCTGAGCACACGAGCAGCTGAATCACCCCTCTAAAGGTTGACCCTTTAAAGCAGGGGGGGTCAGATCCAGTCCTCAGGGGCCCCAATCCAGCCGGGTCTTCTGTCCTACCAGGTAGATTCACCCAGTGGGATCCCAGGTGGACTGGATCCCCCCCCTGGTAGATACAGGCTCACAGCTTAGGCTGGGGGGGCAGAACCAGTCCTCCAGGGCCACGATCGGTCTTCTGTCCTACCAGTCCACCTGGGCTCCCAATTTCCTGGGTGGAATCCACCTGGTGATTCCTCAAGGGGTGATTCCTTGAGGTCAACTACATCGACAACCTACCAAAGGATTCCAGCCCCTCTGGAAAGAGTGAGAGAAAAAAAATCATTCAAGAGGCTGGAAAGACTCACAGGATCGTACTGGTCATCGGCGACCTCGTCAACTCGACCTGTGCCCGTCGTTGTGGAGGAATCGTTGGAGTTCTTGTAGCTCCACGGGTGAGAGACGTGGTGGACAGACGGACCATTCACTGAGTTACAGGTTAAAAAAGCATCCAAGCCAGGATCCCGTTCTTCAATTTGCGTGGCATGTAGTCATGTACACACACGCTGCTCTCCCCGACCTCGACGTCGGGTCGATAACATCGGTTGATTTATACACGTGTAACCGCTGGCAGGGCAGGAACCGTCCTATACGTACTTTTAATGAGAGCAATTATCACTCTTTAGCCCTGGCGTCTAAACATGTTTAGATTCTCCAATATGGAACTGAATGTTTCATAAATCTAAATTATAAAAACAAAGAGCAAACAGCAGTTGGGAAAACTTACTAGACTATTATATATATGTTGTTTTCCCACCTGCCAAATTAACACTTCTTTACATACATTCACCACTCTGTTCTTAAACCATCCTCGTGTATTTCTGTGTTTTTCTGTCTGTATTCAGGTGTTTGCAGAGTCAGAATCAAATCGAATCAACAGCGTTAACCCGCACAATCAATTCCTCAAGTCCCACACTTGAACTCATCACCTTGTCCAAAGCAGAGTCCTCCAGGACCGGTGAGACAGCGGAGGAGCAGGCTCACGAGGATTCAGGCACCTCAGCTGAATCTGTCACTTTGCTTGATTCAGAAACAGATTGTTCACCGATTATTTGCAGACAGCCGTAATTGCCTCATGTTCAGTAAACGTGTCGTATCTTGCGGGGACTGTGACCCGAGTTCAACTGAACACGACATTATCAAGTCTTCAGGGACAGACGTCTGGACCAGATGTATCCTGTCAGAAAAAAGAGGTTCTACCCTTCATCAGTTACTGTTTTTTTTATAAGTTATTCATTTGAAATATGTTTTAGTGAGGAAATGGTGACCGAAAGTACTGAATCTACAAGTATAGCCGTGACTACTATTAAAATGTGGAGCCGATTTAACACTTTGGTTCTATTAATAACTATTGCAATGGGTGGTTTTGGTCCAACTAGGAACAGCATGATGTCAGTATTGGATGGGCCCTCAAACTTTGGGCCCTTCACGTGTAATTTAATAAGTGTACTGGCCTCACTGTCGATCCATCTGTCTGGATATTCAGTCCACTCAAACATTTGGCATCACTAAACGACTGCAGGAGAAGCAGTATCTGTTCAGGAACTTTATTTGAGTTGCTCTTTGTAAGGCTGCAAACGTGACATGTCTAAATTACCCAATGAGAAGGTAAGTAGGGATCATTCCACTGAACAAAATGCTGCCAACAGGCCGGCAGCTTAAGGGTGAAGTTCTAGATTCTAGTTCTAGATCGTTAGTTGTATCCTCAAGGGTCTGAACTTGGTCTTTTTTTTTGGTGTTTTGAGTCAGCAGATGGTCCAAAGCCTCGTGGACACTCAGGATGGAGACCTGTTCAGCCCCGAGAGCATCTGTATGTAGGAGAGGTTGAAGTTCTTGTGGGGGTCCCACCAGTCTGGCTGACCCCCCTCCTGCTCTTTGGCGTGTCCATGCTGGACTTCCAGGACCTAAAGAAGACGGAGCGTACGTTCATGTTTACTCACAAAGCTCTGGTGCGTCTTGAGGATGATGAGCTGCTGAAGGAGCGTCTGCTGAGGCTGAAGAACGACTTATTTGATCAGCGAGTCACACTCACTTTAGTTGAGCGTTCACAATTGTAACCATTTTGTAACCAACTTGGTACAAAACCATCAACTGAACAATCATTCTGAACAAAGCTGAATGTCGGAACCCTAACCCTAACCCTAACCCTTTTATAATTGTCTATAACAGTCCAGCATCAGTATTTCAGTTTGAATGATTTTTTACCAAATTAGAAGTTGTAGAATATCAATTTTTATAAGATAATTTAAGGTGACTGTAAATGCATTTTTGTTTTAAATAAGGTTAAAGCATCACTTAAATATTTTTGTTTCAATAACAAGTATTTCTTCATTACTTCTTATTATGGCCCCTGTTATGTTTCCAAATCAGCAACAGAAGCATTAATAAACTGTTGTATTGATACTAGCCTGAGAGTAGCTGTGGTTTATGATCTGATCAGAAGGACAACTACAGTCTCCTCCACCACCAACATGACGTCCTCCAGCCACAGAACAACTGATTCAATTCAATTTTGTTTATATAGCGCCAATAACAACACAAAATTGTCTCACGATGCTTTACAGGACCCGGCTTGAAACCTCCAGACTCGCCTGAGGGCAACAATGGCGAGGAGAAACTCCCGTTTAACAGGAAGAAACCTCGAGCAGAACCACATCTGATAACTGGCTGGATGCAGAAGATATAATAGACCCCACTTACATAAACAAACATGACAGGAATAGGTCGGTAAGGAGTTGTGATGTTGAATCAGGTTTACACATCTGTACCTTTGAAGCTTGGTGTGTGTGTGTGTGTGTGTGTGTGTGTGTGTGTGTGTGTGTGTGTGTGTGTGAGTGTGTGTGTGTGTGTTCTTGGTACTTCACAAGAGCCAATGCATTCTACTGGCACAGTGAGGACATTTTTGCGGAGTGAGGACACGTGCAGGTTCAGACTTGGCTTGAAGGTTGAAGAGAAAATGGTATCGGAAGTTTCGTTGGGTTAGAGTAACGGGCTGGAGATGTCAGTGAAGGTCCTCACAGACATTGAAGAATGATTCTGTGTTGAGCTTGGAATCATAACTCTAGTTCAGCACAAAGGGGACTGGGTCTCTGATCTGGAACCACTGACTCATTTTAAATCTGTTACCTAGGAGACCGTTCTGTTGTTAAAGTGGTTTTATTCTGTGAGTGCTATTTAGGTTCATTTTGTTCTTTGTTTTAACCGTGCCCTTGGGCCCCCTACCAGGGGCTTAATGCCAGTCTCCTACAGTTCAAAGGTCCTTCAAAGGTGATGGGTCAGATATGTGCACCTCCAGGTCCTGCTCCTTTGGTACAGGGACTGGACAGCCTTATCACCCCTTACTCTTGGAGCACCCCCCACAGGATGCTCCTGGGGACCCGGTTGTAGGCCTTTTCCAGTTTGCCCAGCCAGTCCACAAAGCACATGTGGACTGGCTGGGCAAACTCCCATCTCCCTTCAAGCACCCCAGTGAGGGTAAAGAGCTGATCCGAGGTTCCACGACCGGAGCGAAACCCGCATTGTTCCTCCTCGATCAGAAGTTCAACTATCGTAAGTCAGACTTGTTCCCAGTGAGGGTTGGACTCCTCCAGGGCTACCTTTTGGCACCGGCTCTGTTCGTAACTTTTATGGGCAGAATTTCTAGGCTGGAGGGTGTCAGCACCTCCAAGTCAGAGTCCATGATCCTTGCTTGGAAAAAGGTAAAGTGCCTTCTCCGGGTTGGGGAGGAGGTCCTGCCTCAGGTGGAGGAGTTCAAGTATCTCGGGATCTTGTTCACGAGTGAGGGTAGGATGGAGCGGGAGACCGAGAGGCGGATCGTGGTGGTGTCAGGAGTGCGGCCCAGGACCAGGTGGAGGGATTACGTCTCTGGCCTGGCCTGGGAGGGCCTGGGGACCCCCCGGAGGAGCTGGTGAAAGTGGCTGAGGGCCGTCTGGGCGTACTCTAATGAGCCTAGGAGCTATGCTGTCCGGGGCAGTTTGCCCTTGGTGGGGTCTCCCAAGGCAGATTGGACCTAGGTGAAGGGTCAGACAAAGAATGGTCCACAAGACCCAAAATGGACAGCAAGGATGTAAGCCGCGTACCCGGCCTGGAGGGTTACCGGGGCCCCACCCTGGAGCCAGGCCTGAGCCTGGGGCTCGATCATGAGCACCTGGTGGATCACGCCCATGGGGCCTGGCTCAGCCCGAACCGGCTATGTGGGCACCCCCTCCCCCAGTGGAACCACCACCCACAGGAGGAGCATGAATGGTCCGGTGCAATGTGGATTGGGCGGTGGACCAAGGCGGGGGCCTTGGCTTTCGGAACATGGAACGTCACATCTCTGGCGGGGAAAAAGCTGGAGCTCGTGGGGGAGGTTGAGCGCTACCGACTAGATATAGTCAGCCTCACCTCCACACACAGCGTCGGCTCACGAACCCAAGTCCTTGAGGGGGGTTGGACACTCTTCTACGCTGGAGTTGCTCAGGGTGAGAGACTGAAAGCTGGGGTGGGCCTTTTGCTTGCCCTTAGACCCACTAGTTTGACTTTGGGGTTCTCTCAACGGGTTCTGACGGTTGTTTGTGCTTAATCACCGTGCAGCAGTTAGGCCCGCGATCCGGACCAAGAAAAGCGGGAGAAGACGTGACGTGACGTGATATTTAATTTAATTTCCCACCAATTCATTGTTATGTTAATAAAACACTGGCGTAATTTAACCCAGTTAATGTGTATCCAGTGGTCGGGTGGTTGTGTGATGAAAGGTATTGGTTCTATTTCCTCCTCTAAGTATTTTTTTATGGCTTTACATGCAAGCAAGCCGTCATCCATGAGGACACCTCTGTCTTTACTTCAACACGCGCCATTGGCGCAGGACCAAGAGACCATGACGGGTGGAGCAGCTGCTTCCTCAACATCAGCGTGGTGTTTCCTGTCAGCAGCTTCTGCACCAGCCAAGCCAGACAATCTCATCTTCCACATTTTTTTTGTGCCCAAATGTATAAAAGGGAGATGCACAAAGACCAGCTTCGCACTCTCCTGCAGACCATACTGATCTGTACTACCTGGGCCTTTGAAGACTTCAAATAAAACCAACAAAGACCAGTTCTGTTCCAGTTCCCGTTATAGAATTTCATTACCAAAATCCATAACAAACTTGGTGTCAGAAGTGGGATAGTTGAACTTCCGTCGGTGGACTCGCCAGTGGCTGATCACCAGGATCCTGGTTCCTCCTCTACCTCGTTAGAAATTTGAGAGGAGAGGCCTGACAACCGGAAGGACAAACCTATCAACTTCACGTCTATCCAACGAACTCAAAATATCAACCATACTGCCTGCTTGGTGAGAAGTATTCATTTAGAATTTAACTGGATTGGTAATAATAATAATATAATAAAATAACTAAACTTGGCGTGCAATTAACCAGAGGTCTAAAATAGATTACGAACTGGGTTTGTAAATCTAGTGAAGAATGTAGGTTGGACCTATATTCTATAGGATGCAATTAAGATTGTATCTTGGTGGTGACTGTATGTGCCTATATATTGCCAGGGTGTTTGTTTCTTTGTGCCCAAGACGAAAGAAAGTTCACGGAGACATCTGTGTCCTAATTGTAGTTTCCCACAGCGGCGTCTGAAAATGGGAACTCAGCAGAGTCAGGAGGGCGGCGCCCCCCCCAAGAGCCCTCTGGTTAAGTACATGACAAGCAGATATGGACCCGAGTCTGTGTCCTGCCTGCAGGACTGGTCTGAGTTGCTGGGGTTCCCCACGGGAGGTTCGATGAGTGAATACCAAATAAAAATGTGAAGTAAACAGGTGAGAGGTGACGTCTCAGACCCCCACCTCTGTTCAACGGTAGCCTTTCCAGTTTGTCATAGATGGTGTCACAGCTGCGAGCAGCCAATCAGGCGGCCTATTTATATGGTGGCCGAACGTTCCGCCCCTGCCAGATTGTCCGCTGTGTTCCACATGACTTTCCCGTGATTTCCTGCCTGTCTGTCGTCCTGTTACTGACCCTGCCTGTCCCTGACCTGCCGTCTGCTTCTGTTCCCCAGTAAACCTGACTGTCTCCTGTCCCTGGACCACCCTGTTAATAAAACGGCTTTAAACCGAACTCTGGTGTCGCTCGTGGGTTCTCGCCTGGTTCGTGACAGCTTCTTTTACTCCTCTCTCAAACCATCGATCCTCCCTGGCCAAATCCTGTACGTTGTCGTCCTCAAACGAAAGAGGAATTCCTGAAAAAATCTCAAGTGGCAACGGCTCACACTTTGTCCACGAAGCAATTTGTCAAGGCAGCAGCTATCTTAACATTGACCTACGACAACACTGTGCCTACCGCCCCAGAGTGAAGGGGCCGAACAACGAGAAAACGGCACACTGAAGAACAAAATGTTGTGCAGACACAGGTCCGACGTGGACAGAAGCACTGCCCGTGGTTCTGATGGGCACGAGAATGTGGAAAAGAGGAAAACTCAATCTGAGATCTTTTGAAATTCTGCCTGCAGCTCCACCAGACGTGGGAACGGGACCACCCAAAACACCTGGACCCTCCACAGCTGTGTGTGAGCATAATGTCTTAACTTATTGCACTAATCTCTCCTCTCACCTGACAGACAGAAAACAGGTGTCAGCAGTCCTCCCACGCCGAGCCACCAAGACACCAAACGACCTGAAACCTGGAGAGTTTGTGGTGATAAAGAGCTTCAGAAGAAAGACGTGGAACTCAAGACGCTGGATAGGACCGTTCCAGATCCTCCTGACAACCCACACCGCAGTAAAGGTTGATGAACGAGCCACGTGGATTCACATCAGCGTCTGAGAAAAGGTCATCACCGGTTTGGAAGGACGACGTGAGGACCAACATCTAACAGAGGCGCAGAAGGAGCCTTCAGAATAGACACGACCAGGTGTACGCCGAACGCTGCCTGAGGTCGCACACTGCATACACAACAACTGAAAACACGTACACTGATCAAGGTCGCTGCACTGAAGCACGCGGCTGAAGAAAGAAGAACCAGAGCTGCGTGACTGGTGAACAACAACGCATCACTCCACCGGCTGAAAGCAACGTGACGAGTCACCCTCCAACCTTGTAGACTAGGACGAGAACAAATCCTCGGGGGAAATGGAGAGCACTCGGGGAAGGACTGAGCGCCGTGTTTCTGGCCGACGACATCGATGCAGCGACACCAGATGCCTGATTGAAGGTTTTTGTTTGATGTTTTCTATTATTGTTGTGCTAACCTTCTTCCTTTGGCTCATCCACCCTTGGCTGGGTCTGACGCTTCACCACAACAGACAGACTGATGTCGACTTCCAAAACGACGACATGGACCGGATGACAAAGACCACCGTTCACAAGACCTCCTATGAGGCAAACCTCTGGTACCGATATACTGAACATCTGGCCAGAGTCACAAACCAGACCGACTGCTACGTGTGCACCAGGATGCCAATAGCGACTAGCAACCCGCACGTAATTCCAAAACCCTCTGGTACCAACACTGACCTGTTCCCTCATATATTGCTTTCTGCCACCTCACCTGCGGTCCTGAATGCCAGCGTTCAGCTACACACAGGTAGCTCTTTGAGATCAACACCCAACGTCGCATCACTGGACTTTAGCAACCTTCTGTCAACAAACGGGTCCGTGGTAGTTAGACTCTATGGGCCACTCCGTGTCCCTAAGGGCATTACATTCACGTGTTATGAGAGCAACAACGTAACTCTCCTCGGGAATAGGGACCATGTATACATGGGGGAAGTTTCTGTCAGTCTCTGTCGAAGCATTGTGACTCCGTGTACGACATTCAGCAATAACGACACCTTGAACAGCACGCAAGCTTCATCCACCGCCACCTGCACGCCGTACTTTGAGGCGCCGGACGTGTTGGGCACATATCCGCAAACTAACTTCGTGTGGATGTGTGGAACGAGTGCGTACCTAGGCCTGCCACCGGGCTGGAAGGGTCGGTGTGCGCCCGTCGTGCCCACTGATCCCTCACACATAGTGACCTCCTGCCTCAAGAGCTCAACAAAACAAAGGAGAAAGAGAACCAGATTACCTGATCATGGCCCAACCTGGGGTGCTGATGTTCCCAAAGACCACAAGTTAGGGAGGGATGGGAAAAAGGTGTTATTCTCCCTCTTCCCATGGATAGGAGTTGGCAAGGTGACACTCAGGGTTGAAAGACTGAATCACAGGTTTGGTTCTTTCCTAAACGTAACGATAGCGGCACTTAAGGACATAAATGAGGAACTCGCTGCCCTCAGGATGGTGGAGTTGCAGAACAGACTTGTCTTAGATCAACTTACAGCTGCTTCTGGAGGAGTGTGCAGTCTGGTGGGCACATCCTGTTGCACCTTCATTCCGGCGAAAGACGAAGATGGTGGAGCCATTGAGCGGGCTATAGCCAACCTCACTGCCCTTCCAATAGCAGTTGATAAGGACCACGAGGATAAGGATGGCCTGTTTTCCTGGTTAACTCCCGGGCAGAGTGTCCTTTCAAAGATACTGATACACTAGGGATCCTGCTGGTGCTTTTATATATCTTCTCCTCTTGTGTAATACCCTTAGTCAGAGTCACGGTACAAAGGGTGATATCTGGTTCCATCACACACTCTGCTCTCCATAGATGTGACTCTTCACCTCCACGACACTGATCGTAACTGTACCGTTTCAACCCCTCCCTCTGACTCTGACTGATGACACGACCATGGCTACTTCTTTTATGGCATTTCTATAAATCTTTATCATTTAGTGAAATCGGTAGTTTGTTAGAAGTGTTGTGATAGACTCTATTATATGGCATATTCTCTTTTGTACAAACTCTTCATGTATCTGCTCTGTGCTTGGTAGAGTCCTCCCTAGATTAGAAGGTAGAATCACCCCCTTTTGTGACCTTGACCAGGTTAATAAATCTTTCTTAGCTGTAGAAAACACGACCCTATATGAGATGTACAAGGTCATCAGATGGTGAGCTCATGCAGAACAATGACCATGCCCAGTGTGGAAAACATTTTTTATATGCCCAACTGTATAAAAGGAAGACGCACAAAGGCTGCCTTCGCACTCTCCTGCAGACCACACTGATCTGTACGACCTGGGCCTTTGAAGACTTCAAATAAAACCAACAAAGACCAGTTCTGTTCCAGCTCCTGTCATAGAAGTTCATCACCAAACCACAAAATCCACAGCACAATCGAAACAAACCATCAGAGAGATATCAAGAGATATCGCTAGCTATGGTCACACTGACTGTTTGGAACATCCTTAAAAAGAAATAATGCTCCGATGAGCAAAGAAACACCAAAAGACGTGTGTGTGTGTGTGTGTGTGCGTTTGTGTGAAGTCAATCAAGAGAAGACTTCACCAGAGGGAAAACAGATGGTTCACCAAGAAGTGTAAACCATTGGGAGCCTCAAAAAGACGAAGACCAGATCACTTTGATCTAAAAAGCATTCACAACTGTGGGACAACGTCTGATGGACAGAGGAGACAACGATGGACTTGGACCATCAGTGAAGCCTGGTGGAGTCACGTGTGGTTTGTTTTCACGAGTGCTGCAGGACCGATGGCACAGCTCAACAAAAAACAGCTTTTAAGGCAAAGAAGTGGAAAGTTACGCAACGGCTGCATCAGTCAGCTGACCCGAATCTGATCGGTGCGCGTTTCACTCGCCGAAGGGCGAACCGAAGGGAAACGAGGGCAAGCCTGAAGTGAAGAGCGCAGCAGCGGAGGCCCGCGGGAGCATCCCCAGAGGTCAAACCCAGCTCCGGGGGATGTCGGAACCAAGTACTTAGAGGGGACAGCTTCACTCATGGTGGTTCAGTTCGTCCCAATACTTTTGGTCCCCTCAGGAGTCGGAGGCGCTCGTAGAAGCTACTGCAGCTCCAACGGCCTTTACTTGATTTGGATGCAAGTCCCCTCAAAGTAAAGCTGAAGGTCTGCAGTTAAAGAGGAAACGTCATCTTGTTTCATTTTGCATCCATCACGGACAAAACGGACCTTCACTTTGTGAAGGACAACCCTGGATGTACCGGGTTCCTTGTCCTCTGCTTGGCCTTGTTCAAGGAGCTGGCTTTACTGGTCCAGTTTAGAAACAGCGACAACTTACGTCTACATCAAAAGGCTTTAATATGTATAAAAAGACAGGACACACACACACACACAAGCACTCACTATAGAGAAAAACATTCTATAACAGATGAACCAAAGGACGTGTCATGAGTATGGAGAACTGTTGGCTCCCTCAGCTCGACAGCCCAGCGCCCCGTCCGTCCATCGTCCTCCCAGAGTTCTGTGGCGAGCTGCGTTGGGCTTGAGAAAGGAAGCGCTTGGTCTCTCAAACAGGCCGTTCCTTCACAGTTTGTACAGGGAGACGAGCCGCGTCTCTCTCCAGCCTGTCAGGGGACTCCTCGCGAGTGCACAGAGCGGCGGTCATTCCATTCCTCCAATGTCATGTTGTTTGTATGAGTGTGAGACCAAGCTCCCTGCGGAGGAACACACACACAGCTCAGTCCAGCAGTGGCGCCGCCCCAAAACAACCACCCAATAAAACACCCTCGACCAGTCAGGGGCCGTGAAGTATGTAAATGTCTTTAGCTCTCTGATCTATGATAATAGAAGACTTCTGGAATTACCTCACCTCAAGTCTGTATTTCTGAATCAAGTCGTCTTCAGGTTTAGACGACAGCATTCACCGACGCTACTACAATTTTGAGGTTGAAAAACTCTGATGTGCAATACTTTAAAATATATATTTATGTTCCTGGACATATGGAATTGACTCTTTTTTTCTAGTTTTGACTTGTACCTTTCGAAACATTCGTTATACCGTATGTTCACGACTATAAGGCGCACCTAAAAGCCTAGAATTTTCTAAAAAGTCGACGGTGCTCCTTTTGTATGGACTAATGTTGGTTCATCGCGGCTACCGTAGTCAGAAGGCGTGACCGAGGTAACAGTTTGAGAGTTATATTAACTCATTAATAACAGTATCGGACTAATTCTTTTACGTGTTTAATAAATCGAAGATTTATTGAAATCGAAGATTTATTAAACTTCACTACCCACTACGTGATAAAAATGTCGCACTACCTGTTATAAGCTGCTGTGTTTGTTGTGTTTCGGGAAAAATAACAAAACAGCTGTTTGTTCGTGTTGGGAGTGAGCGGAGTCGTGAGAACGCCAGTTTGTGTTCCGTTAATAAAGTTTGACTGACTTATCCGACTGTTTTAGTGACGTTCCCTTTAGCGCAGCTCGGTCTAGTGAACGCATCATCAACCCCACCACGACTGTAGCTTCTGTTCTACGAGCCTTATAACGCGGTGCGCCTGTATGTGAGAACAGTTCTGAAACAGGCCGTTAAGTGAAGGTGCCCTAAAATACGGTGCGCCTTTGGTCCTGAAAATACGGTAGTTCAACAAAAGTGTTCAGAAGTAGGTGGGCATGTGCTGCTTTTCTGTATTCTGTTACACAAATATAAAAACAATCCAACACACAGAAGCAGGGGACGAGTGTGCAGACACACAATCAAGTGACACGACAGGTCCAAAGGAGAGAGGCGGGAGTGGGAGCGAGAGGGTCAAAGGTCAAGCAAGTGAAGTGAGGCTCAGCTCGCACGGTTAGCCGCTAGTGAAGCTGCACCATCGGCGCGGATCAAACGCCCATGCAAACTGATGAGGGTGGACGTGACGAAGAATAAAGCGTCAAAGCCACAGTCTGGAACAACGATTGAGGTCAGGCCCTTTAAAAAATACCAACTGTTGGTCCCAATACGAACGGACGGATGGCTGAAGATGAGATGGTCCCAGTTACACAACAGAACTAATCCTATATCATCCATCCATTCTAGCCACAGAATCCCATAAATATTATGAAATAGATCGCATCTGATGAAATTGGGAGCCACTTTTTCACCAGTTTTACTCCGTTTAGAGGTCGAACCAGGCTATAGCACACACCCCTGTGGCCCCTAACGCTCTACCAGCCAATGCCCGCTACGTCTTTGCATGTTAACACGCTGGAAAAACTTCATTTTAATCATGTCGGACTTGAAGGATTCTGTTTTTGGTCATGAAGATTCAGGCCCTGTTTACGCGACGCGTCACCCAAAAGCACAACGGTATGTCCTGTAGACGGCGATAGAGAGGCGCGCTCCGCATCCTCAACGCGAGAGCGTTGAACGGAGAGTTAAAAGCGCGAGCGGCAGACTGTGGCTTTGCAGCAGGACGGCCTCTACCAGTGAGCTTGGGAGTTCACATGAAGTGGAAGGAATACAAGGAGGAGGGGGGGTGGGGGTTGCCCTGGAGACAGCCAGTGTCAGCACAGCTCCCAGATTGAGCAGCAGTAGGGGCGTCCTTACCTGTGGCCAGGCCCCCCTCTGCTCTGCCCTTCATCCCTCCTCCTCCTCCTCCTCCTAGGCCAGAGCCACTGAGGGTCTCCACAGACAAAGAGGGCTGCTCACCCTTGTAGGGTTTGGGCCGGAAGGGGAAGTCTTTGTCTTTACCTTTAGAGCCTTTTGGCCGGCCCGCAGTCTTCTTCTTGGACTTCCCATCTCCCTTCACACCCAATAGGGGGTGTACCTCTGGGGGAGACACAGCAGCTCATGTTTAATTCAACCGCACGCATTTCAAGAGAAGTCTGGAGCAATCGTATTATTATTATAGTCAAGGACAGGTGGGACCTCAACCTACTGGACAGGTGTTTGAGTTACAGTGAACCCTCGTTCATCACGTTTATACGGTCCAGAAATAACCCTGGATAGATGAAACCCTGAAGTAAACATCTTTATTTGTACAATTATTTGAATGTTTTAAGGCGGTAAAACCCCCAAACACACACTTTTCTCCACTCTTCTCACAGGCTTTAACATTCTCTCACAGTTCTCTTATTGAAACACTCTCAAAGTTCAAACTTCTTCCTCCTCCTTTTGGCTCAGACCGCAGGTGTCTTTTCTCCTGCACTTCCTTTCATCCACATTCTGGGTTTTTTCAAGCCAGAAAAAAACTTGTTTAAACTTAAACCTTAAAAGCTGAATATTTGGTTTAGGGTAGAAAACATACATCACTTCACAGTCACACTGCTGGATTGAACATGGCTACAACGCCTTCATACTGTACGCTGTAAACAATAGTACTGTACGCTGTAAACAATAATACTGTACACTGTAAACAATAATACTGTCCGCTGTAAAAAATAATACAGTACGCTGTAAACAATAATACTGTACGCTGTAAACAATAATACTGTCTGCTGTAAACAATAATACTGCACGCTGTAAACAATAATACTGTCTGCTGTAAACAATAATACTGCACGCTGTAAAAAATAATACTGTACGCTGTAAACAATAATACTGTACGCTGTAAAAAATAATGCTGTACGCTGTAAAAAAATAATTACACTGTAAAAAAATCTGCAAGGCCACGAAAAGTGAATGGCGTTATATCGCGGGTTCACTGTATACTCTTTTAGCGGCGTGCCGCTGGACGACCTACCGTCACTGGGCACCCCCTTCAGTTCGATGGTGGTAGTGCGAGCCTTCTTTTTGGCGGGGCCCATCTCAGAGGACGACTGCCTCTGCTTTTTGTCGCCACTGGCCGAGGCGTCCTCGGTGGCTCCGGTCAGACCCGAGGCGTCGGGCGGGGGGCCGAATGGGTTCTCCTCGGGGTCCTCCACTTCGGGGGCGATGGGCAGGTACAGCAGAGCTTTGTTGTCCTCCAGCTCCTCGTCGCTGCAGGCGAGAACGCGGACATGAGCTTCACACCGACCCCGGGACGATCGTAAACAAAGCTAATTAAATCGTGTTTTTTCCACCTGCTGCAAAAGGCGACGATGGGGTCAACAGTGGTGACATCGACCTCTTCGTCTTCGGCTGCGTCTGCTCCTGCATCGAGGGGACAAACGCTCGTCAGAGGAAGGGCCACAGTGAAGGAGCGTGTCAGCAAAGACCACGTCCCAGCGGTCAGTTCGGTGGTTTCAAACGGGGGTCGGAGCCCGTACTCGTGACCTATGGGCCTATAGGACGCTACCTGTCTGCTCAGGTTCACTCTTGTCCTCGTCCTCGATGTCAAACTCCGACTCTCTCTCCTCGTACTCCACGTTCTCGTCCAGCTCTTTGAAGTCTGGAGCGAAAGCGCTCCAGTTTTCCTGGAGACAAACAATCACGTTCAGCTGGTAGGTTCACACAAGCACGCTGACCGAGAGGAAACGGGCCGTTACGGAAACACACACACACACACACACACACACACACACACGATAGGAGACCCTATTGACTCTCGGCTGAAGGCCCAGATCGTTGTGGTGCTGCTGGTCCACGAGGACCAACCTCTGGTGTCACAGCTCAAACAGGCTCGTGGAGAAGAGGCCACACAGCTTCAAGAAGCAAACCAAGTCGAGCTTCGGATTGGATTCACTCTCAAATCCCTGAGACACGCGCGCGCGTGTGTGTGTGTGGACATTTGTCTGTTCACACACACACACACCCTAAGAACGTCCCCGAGCGATTTCACAAATGCACACTTGTTTTGTTACACATTTCTCAATTGGTTTGGATTTCCTTTTGACAAGAAGAGACAATTCCAAGTTCACTCTCCTGCTTCGCTCTGCTGAGTTAAGCCCTTTAACACTATGAAGGATGATACTGGGGTCACCAGAGCGCAGCGCGGGACTCTGCAGCATCAACACACACGCTGACCTGTCAAGCATGAACAGCACAAAGTATTCCATCTGTATGAAGATCCAACTCACCACTTGGTTCTGGGCCCAGATGGACACAACTCCGCTGGAGATGGAGGCAATTATTGGACGGACAGGATGCCACTGAGCAGAGGGGGGGGGGGTTAATGACTACAGCACTACATAAATGATGCTTGATGGTATCAACTTTGACATTACAGCGACATCCAGCAGCAGCTCTCCTCTGGTTCCGTGCAGGATCTTCACCAGGTTTCCGATGCTCTTCTCCCAGATGTAGAGGGCGTGCTGCCTGGCCGAGCCGGCCACGATGTACTCGCCGTCGCCGGAAAAGCAGCAGCGCTTCCAGGGAGTCCTAACGGAAGAGCAGCGCGGTGAGACGACACGGACGTCTCGGGATAAAGACACCCCTCAGCTAGAGGCTCTCCAGGCCCGCCGCTGACCAACGGAACACGGCGAGGGGAAGGAGGCGACCCCCTGAGTGGCTGGGACGCCCACACCCCGTCTGACCTGTTCACCAAGTCCTGCAGCTTCTGCATGGGCTCAGGTTCACCATCCCGACCACAGGTCAGTATCTCCCTGCCGTCGTACACCCTGATGATGCGATCCGCCGTGTTTATGAGGAAACAACTGCGCAGGAGAAGAGAGGGTGGGGGAGTCAGAGACACCAAAAACCACAACCCTGACAAGCAAAGGTCTGAGGTGACTGTAGACGCTGGAGGAGTTCAGTGAACTGCGCCGGGGCAGAGAAAGGTGGCCTCTGGTCTTCATCCTCACCTGCCCTTACGAGCAAACTCAATGGACTTGATGGCAGTAGTATTGCTGGTGCCAGTGGTCACTCTGAAGGAGGCCACCAGTTCCTGAGTGTCTGTGTTCAACACCAAGATCTGCAAAGCAGAAGAATAACGAAGGAAAATGTAGTGAAGCACAGCACCAGACTGGTACACTGAATGGAAAGGAACACGGATTACCGCATTTTCTGCACCATAAGGTGCACTTAAAACACGGAGATTTTCTCAAAAATTAACGGTGCGCCTCATAATACGGCGCCTTGTGTGTGGACTGAGTTCCACAATCTGCTGTGTGCCTTTGGTGGGTGGACTACGGTAAAAGCTCCGCCCATCGATTAGCGGCACACCTGTGCTTACCGTATTTTCCGCACCATAAGGCGCACTTAAGACCCTGAACTGTTCTCAAAAACGATGGTGCGTCCTTTAATACGGTGGACTGAGTTCCACAATCTGCTGTGCCCCTTTGCTACGTGCACTACGGTAAAAGCTCCTCCAGGTTGATTGGTGCAGGTGTGTCAGGTAACAGCAGAGGTGAGCTTATGAATATTTAGTTTAATTAAACTGATGAAACTCACTGTTGTGCTTCATTTTGTTACTGTATGTTTAAACATGATCTGATAATATGTTGGTTAATTACAGAAACAGACCACAGAATTGAGACTGTCCTATGAAACGCTGTGTAAAATACGGTTTATAGACCCAAAATAAAGTGAGTTTCTGACTGTTTTGGTTCCCTTAATGCGCCTGATAACCTGGTGCGCCTCATGTACGGAAAATACGGTAACAGCAACATTCAGCATTAACCCCTCGACACTACGCTGTTTTTATTTGGACTATTAATGAAACATTATCGTATTTACAACGACGTTAAGAGGAAAGCTTCGTGAAGGAAGCCTCCGACGGAGCCGAGGTCATGCGCCGACCGACTGACCTTGCCCTTGGCGTTGCCAGTGTAGATGTACTCCCCCCGCCGGTCAAACGCCGCCACCACGTTCAGGTCCGAGTCGTCGTCCACGGGCAGCACCACGTGTTTGCAGTCCGACAGAGTGAGCAGGACCGGGGCCGACTTCATGGGACACACCAGGACCTTGTCCCTGAAACGCTCGTGGTTAACGCCGTCACACACACCCGTCTGCGGGTACAGATGTGCCAGATGCTGAGAGACCACTCACATGTCCCTGGGGTGGCACTGCAGCTTCAGGATGGGGGAGGGGAAGCGGAACCTCTGGTCGCAGTCCCCGGTCAGGACGTCCCACTGCGAGACGATGTTGTCTGTGGAAGCGCTCACGAGCTTGTGGCCATCTCGACTCCAGCTAAACACAACAACACGACAATAACCATCAGTGTGCACTACATCAGTCGCGCTGGGCTGAATCTATTTTCATATTAAATGCCGTATACACTGAACCCTGGTCTATCGGGGTCAGGGTCCAGAAATAACCCTGGATAGATGAAACCCTGAAGTAAACATCTTTATTTGTACAATTATTTGAATGTTTTAAGGCGGTAAAACCCCCAAACACACACTTTTCTCCACTCTTCTCACAGGCTTTAACATTCTCTCACAGTTCTCTTATTGAAACACTCTCAAAGTTCAAACTTCTTCCTCCTCCTTTTGGCTCAGACCGCAGGTGTCTTTTCTCCTGCACTTCCTTTCATCCACATTCTGGGTTTTTTCAAGCCAGAAAAAAACTTGTTTAAACTTAAACCTTAAAAGCTGAATACTTGGTTTAGGGTAGAAAACATACATCACTTCACGGTCACACTGGATTGAACATGGCTACAACGCCTTCATACTGTACGCTGTAAACAATAATACTGTACGCTGTAAACAATAATACTGTACGCTGTAAACAATAATACTGTACGCTATAAACAATAATACTGTACGCTGTAAACAATAATACTGTACGCTGTAAAAAATAATACTGTACGCTGTAAAAAATAATTACACTAAAATAAATCCACCAAACAGGTAGACCGTGATAGGTGAACCGTTACAGCGAGGGACCGCTGTATCAACGTTTCCACTTCTAGATAACAGTAAAGCCCCTGAGCCAATCAGGACTCAGAGCACAACGACCTGAAGAAGAAATCAGTGAAGCAGCGACACGTGAACCTCGTTATAGCGAGGGGTCGCTGTAGGTCACTGTGAGGGTTCAGTGTATGTTCTTTTCCTTTGTTGTATGAATATCAGAGCCTCCTGGTCTAACGTGTCCACATCTTGTGGGGCGTGTCTCACCATAACGAGCACACCGGGTGAATGTGTGCGCTGATGATTTTGGCGATGCCGCGTGTCAAGAAGTCCCAGATGACGATGCGGCCGTCGTTGCAGCCCACCGCCAGCAGCGTGCCCCAGCGGTTGAAGGTGCAGGTGAGGGCCATGCTGATGCAGTCCAGGGTGCCATCGGCCTCCTGTCAACACACCCCCGGCACACACACAGATCACAGTGGGGCAGAGCTCCTGGATCACTACTGTAGATCACTATGGATCACTATCATGGATCACTATCATGGATCACTATCGTGGATCACCATGATGGGTAACTGTTGTGGATCACTATCATGGATCACTATCGTGGATCACCATGATGGGTAACTGTTGTGGATCACTATCGTTGATCACTATCGTGGATCACTATTGTGGATCACTGTTGTGGATCATTATAATGGATCACTATCGTGGATCACTATAATGGATCACCATCGTGGATCACTATAATGATCACTATCATGGATCACCATGATGGGTAACTGTTGTGGATCACTATCGTTGATCACTATCGTTGATCACTATCGTGGATCACTATTGTGGATCACTGTTGTGGATCATTATAATGGATCACTATCGTGGATCACTATCATTGATCACTATAATGGATCACCATCGTGGATCACTATAATGATCACTATCATGGATCACCATGATGGGTAACTGTTGTGGATCACTATCATGAATCACTATCGTGGATCAATATAATGGATCACCATCATTGATCACTATAATGGATCACCATGATGGGTAACTGTTGTGGATCACTATTGTGGATCACTATCATGGATCACTATTGGGGATCACTATTGTGGATCACTGTTGGGTGGATCACTATAATGGATCAATTTGTGGATCACCATGATGGGTAACTGTTGTGGATCACTATCATGGATCACTATTGGGGATCACTGTTGGGGATCACTATCGTGGATCACTATAATGGATCAACATCGTGGATCACGATAATGATCACTATCGTGGATCACCATGATGGGTAGCTGTTGTGGATCACTATTGTTGATCACTATCATGGATCACTATTGGGGATCACTATTGTGGATCACTGTTGGGGATCACTATCGTGGATCACTATAATGGATCAATATCGTGGATCACCATGATGGGTAACTGTTGTGGATCACTATTGTGGATCACTATCATGGATCACTATTGGGGATCACTGTTGGGGATCACTATAATGGATCAACATCGTGGATCACGATAATGATCGCTATCGTGGATCACCATGATGGGTAGGTGTTGTGGATCTATACTATTG
>CAJVRN010000239.1:1377500-1445000 GCA_911728415.1 Lagocephalus sceleratus
TCTTGTCTCCTGGAGGTGCTGTCTCTGGGCAGAGCTCCACACCTGGACACAGGTTTAATGACCTCTGGGACATGTTTCTACACCAGTGGTGAACCGTGGACACCTGAGGACAGGTGGAGCACACCTGAGACAGATGGACAGGTGTCCTCCATGGACAGGTGTCCTGGCTTCTAGGGACGGACAAATAGAATCCAGCTCTAGCAGCTGTTCTGATGTCTGAACTCCACTTCTGATTAGGCTCCAAACACACACACACATACACACACACACACAGACACACACACACACACACACACACACACACACACAGATGCACACACACAAACACACACATACAAACACACACACACACACACACACACACACACACACACACACACACACACACACACACACACACAAAGGAATGTTTGTTTCGTGTGTTTTGACCTTGATACTCCAGGACAGGAGTGGACCAACCACCCAAACCAGCATCTCATACTGGTTCAGCTGGAAGGAGAGACGTCCTTGTGCGCGTGCATGTGCGCGAGAGACAGAGAGAGACGGAGAGGGAGAGAGAGGTAAAGAGAGAGAGAGGGAAGGAGGGAAAGAGAGAGAGAGAGAGGGAGGGAGGAGAGAGAGAGAGAGAGAGAGAGGGAGGGAGGGAGAGAGAGAGAGAGAGGGAGGGAGAGAGAGAGGGAGAGAGGGAGGGAGGAGAGAGAGAGAGAGAGAGAGGGAGGGAGGAGAGAGAGAGAGAGAGAGGGAGGGAGGGAGGGAGAGAGAGAGGGAGGGAGGGAGGGAGGAGAGAGAGAGGGAGGGAGGAGAGAGAGAGAGGGAGAGAGGGAGGGAGGGAGGGAGGAGAGAGAGAGAGGGAGGGAGGAGAGAGAGAGAGGGAGGGAGAGAGAGAGGCGGGGGGAGGAGAGAGAGAGAGGGAGGGAGGAGAGAGAGAGAGGGAGAGAGGGAGGGAGAGAGAGAGGGGGGGAGGAGGGGCGCCACGTCGGCAGAACCAGGACGGAGGAGCGCGCACGACGGTCCGTCCGTGCTGGACGTGCGTGCGTGTGCGTGCGCGAGCGAGACGGAGCAGAAGTGATCAGGAAAGAGTGATAACTGATAAAAGCGACTTTAGAGAGAGAGAGAGAGAGAGAGAGAGAGAGAGAGAGAGAGAGAGAGGAGGGCCACATGCACATGACCCAGCCAGAGGAGCAGTGAGGAGTGTGCGTGCGTGCGCGCGCGTGCGCGCGGGGGAGCCCCGAAAATGGTGAAGGTAAGAAAGTCCCGTTAACTCGTGCTGATGATGTAAGAGTGGGATCAAGGGGGGGAGGGAGAGGTGATCGATAACTGATCGATAACTGATCGATAAGTCCCGCTTGTGATCGCGTGCGTGTGTTTGTGTCCCACTCGTGTGGTGTGATCAGGGGTGTGTGAGGCTAGGAACACAGCACGGGGGGGGTTAAGTCTGAGGAATCCAGATGTTGACAGCTCCAGGTGAGCTCTATCGATCACGCGGGGGGGGGGGGGGTGTGGACGTCACCGGTCCACTCACACACTCCACTCACACACTCCACTCCACTCCACACACTCCTGGGGCCCGATGACCCCAGACCCCCGCTGGGTTCGGCTCCCCCGGGCCTGAGGGGGGGGTCGCAGGGCCGTCGGGAGACACTGGGAGGCTGCCTACCCCCCTCCCCCCTCCAGATGTTTCAGAGCATGAACTTGGCTTTCCTGAACACCAGAGGAGCTCAGCCCCCCTTAACGGATAATCACGGTTTAGGTGTCAGGGGTCAAGTGGGCACCCTGTGTGTGTGTGTGTGTGTGTGTGTGTGTGTGTGTGTGTGTGAGTTCTGGGCTCACGTGTGTCTTCACCTGCTGTCAGAACGTGAACCAGGTGAACGTGGAGTCCCAGCCCCGGACCAGCTCGGCCCCCGAGGAGCCAGAAGCCCCCACCAGCCGTTCCACCCAGGGTAGGTGGGAGCTGCACCAGCAGAGGGATGGACAGAACAGTCAGGGGAGGTGGAGAGGATGCTGCTCCAGCCTCACGCCACTGTCTCTATGTCTCTACGTCTCTCTCTGTCCCTCTATGTCTCTGTATGTCTCTCTATGTCCCTCTCTCTCTTTCTGTCTCTCTTTCTGTCTCTGTATCTCTCTCTATGTCTCCCTATGTCTTTGTATGTCTCTCTCTCTCTATGTCTCTCTCTCTATGTCTCTATGTCTCTCTCTATGTCTCTCTTTATGTCTCTGTATGTCTCTCTCTCTCTTTCTCTCTCTTTATGTCTCTGTATGTCTCTCTCTCTTTCTGTCTCTCTCTATGTCTCTCTCTATGGCTCTCTATGTCTCTCTCTCTATGTCTCTATGTCTCTCTTTCTCTCTCTCTTTCTGTCTCTCTCTATGTCTCTGTATGTCTCTCTCTATGTCTCTGTATGTCTCTCTCTCTCTTTCTGTCTCTCTCTATGTCTCTCTATGCTCTCTATGTCCTATGTCTCTCTCTATGTCTCTCTATCTCTCTCTATGTCTCTCTATGGCTCTCTATGTCTCTCTCTATGTCGCTCTCTATGGCTCTCTATGTCTCTATGTCTCTCTCTTTCTCTCTCTCTCTCTCTTTCTGTCTCTCTCTATGTCTCTGTATGTCTCTCTCTATGTCTCTGTATGTCTCTCTCTATGTCTCTGTATGTCTCTCTCTCTTTCTGTCTCTCTCTGTCTCTCTATATATGTCTCTCTCTCTGTCTCTCTCCCTCTCTCTCTCCATCGATGTTCCCAGATGTTGATAAGGACCACGTGGCGGCGCCCCCCAACGTGATGTGGCGTGTTACCGGAGGCCTCTTCAACGTCACCAAGGGCGTGGTGGGCGCGGCGGTGGGGGGCGTGGCCTGGGTGGGCGGCAGGAGCCTGGAGATCACCAAGTCGGCGGTGAGCGCGGTGCCCTCGCTGGGGGCGGGACTGGTGCGGGACGGCGTGTCCGCCGTGGCCGGCGGCGTCTCCACGGTCAGCTCGACGGTGGCGGGGAAGCTGCCCTTCGCGTCCAAGAAGGACAAGAACGAGTGACGGGGACGACGGCCGTCCCGACGGCGTCTGGGGACGTTTTACCACCGCCGAGGTTTCGCCTTTGAAGAATCCAGTATTAGACATCCCATAATAACCATGATAACAGTGTTATTGTAAAGAGCCCTCAATGAGACATCACACCACGCACAGAGAGGGTCTGGTCAACGACACTCTCTCACTGTCTCTCTAGGTCTCTCTCCCTTTCTCTCTCCCTGTCTCTCTAGGTCTCTCTCTCTCCCTGTCTCTCTAGGTCTCTCTCTCTCCCTGTCTCTCTAGGTCTCTCTCTCTCCCTGTCTCTCTAGGTCTCTCTCTCTCCCTGTCTCTCTAGGTCTCTCTCTCAGACATCTCTGAAAAGCTTCACACACACACTCGGTTATCTGACTTTTCTACATTTGTGAGTCTGAAGGTCGTTTTTTTCCGACCTGGATCCGTCTCAGCCTCAGGTGGGGGTTTGATCCCGGCGCTGGCTGACGTCTATAAGACACTTTTTTTCCTTTTCTTCTGTTCAATCTGCCTGTCCGGGGGAACGTCTGGGGTTTTTGTTGAGTAAAGAGAGCGTTGTGTTTGTACACGTGTTTAAGGTCGACATTAAATGATCAGCAAGTCCGATCTTGTGTCTGACTTTTTTTTTTGGTGGTTCCACGTGTGGATGAGGGGCAGATGTGCATTAAACCAGTTTAGGGTCAGAGGTGACCGCTGACTCGATGGAGACTTTGACTTTTAGAAAGTACTTTATTTACAGTGTTCGCATAAAACCAGTTAAACCCTCATCTGTCCCTCAGATCAGCCACGTTGCCGTCTCCATCTCACCCTGCTCTGTTACCTTCACTAAAACCTCCTCGTGGCCCCACTGCTGTTAAAAGGCTTCCAGGTTCTCAGTGTCTTTGTAGAAGCAGAACTCCAGATTCAGGCGCACCCTCACGTTCTGCTTCCACAAAGCCACCGCGTCACATGACACTCCATTTTTAATTTTCTCTCCTCTGGACAAATAGATGACAGGTTTAGCCTCACTTATCAAAAAATTTAGAAGCTGGTATTTCCCCTTCCTGCCCTCTTGTGTCTTATTCCACAAATAAAAACAGCAGTGGAGAACACGACATTAAAAAGCCTAAAAACATCAGTTCAAACCCTAAAAAGACCCACCAGCCTACTGCACCCGGTAAAAACTTGAAAGACACTCGTTAAAACCACAGAAGGGACAGTTAAATCATTCGGGTTTAAAACAGACATGGCTCCATGTAAAATCCTCCATTGGTTGACTGGACCTGGGCCAGCAGGCCCGATGGGGGATCTAGGACAGCGAGACGGTGCCACAGCAGCGAAACAAGGTTGTTTAAAACCCAAACCCTCCCTCTAAAAGACATGTGGGGCTTGATCCAGCTCCACAGTTTGCTGGCCACTCTTTCAACGATGTCATCCCAGTTCCTTGCTTCCATCTCCTTGCATCCGAGGTACACCCCCAGATACCGGAGTCCATTCCTCTTCCAGGTCAAGCCTCCTGGGAGAACTGGGAGACCCCCACCCCAGTTGCCGACAGCAAGGGCCTCACACTTTCCCCAGTTTACCTTCGCTGCTGACACCATGAAAAACTTGTCCGTTATGCTATTTAAAATGCTGATGTCCTGTTGATCCTTAATAAAAATGATGTCATCATCCGCATATGCAGATAAAACCAAGTTTCCATTAAACCCTGATAAAAACCAAACCCTGAACATTCGCTCGTATCTTGATCAGGACGGGTTCCAGGGAGAGCGCATAGAGCATCCCCGACAGGGCGCAGCCCTGACGGACACCTCTATGCACCCTAAAAGGAACACACAAGCCACCGTTGAACTTCAGCACACTCTCAATGTCACAGTACAAGACCTTGATCATGGCTATCAGACCAGCGCTGAACCCAAACCTCTCCATGCTTCTCCACAGGAAGCTGTGTTCAACACGGTCAAAGGCCTTTTCTTGGTCTAAGGAAAGAAGACCAACCTGCATTCCCAATGAACCGGAGACTTCCAAAACGTCCCGAATGAGGTGGACGTTGTCCACCGTGGACCTGTCGGGCACACAATACGTCTGGTCCCGGTGGATGACGTGCTCCACGATCTTGTAGTCCGAGCAGAGCAGGGAAACAGGGCGCCAGTTCCTGATGTCCTGCAGGTTCCCTTTCTTTGGTAGGAGAGCAATTACTGCCCTCCTGCAGGACAGCACCAGGGAGCCAGAGCGAAGACTCTCATTGAGGACTTCGAGAAGGTCCTGCCCCACAATGCTCCAGTAGGCCTTGTAGAAGTCCACCGCCCTCCTCCAGATCCACTCTGGGTCCGTCAGGAGGCACCCTGTGGAGCATTTTGTGTTTTTTGAGTTTAAATAAACCTTTGTTCTCCCCCGTTACCCTGTGCCTGCGTCTGGGAGGGTGATGTGGCCAACGCCCTGGCCCTGAGAAAGAGCATGGAGTCGACCCTCGTCGCCAAGGACGCCGAATACGGCAAGCTCCAGTCCAAAAACAGGAACCTCGGCGACGCCCTCGCTGGTCTCCAGAACCAGGTGTCTGCAGAGATCCGGTGGAGAGTGGGGATGGAGAGCCAAGTGCGAGCCCTGAAGGAACAGCTGGCCCTTCAGAGGAACGCCTGTGAGCAGGAGATCTGGGAGATCCAGATTCGCCACGAGACTCGGCTGGCAGAGGTGGACTCAGGACGCCAGCAGGAGTTTGAGGACAGACTGGCGGAGGCAATGCAGCAGCTCCGTTGGGACCATGAGCGTCGGCTGCGGGACCTGCAGAAGACCGTGGACCAGGAGCGAGAGGTGTGGCAGCGGACCCTTCACCAGAAGGAGGAAGAGCTGTCGACCATGAGGAGCCAGATACTCCGCCAGCAGGCAGACTATGAGACCCTGCTGGACGAGAAGCTGCTCCTCGACGCGGAGATCAGCTCCTTCAGGCGGCGGCAGCTGCTGCTGGAGGAGCAGAGGCTGCACTCGTCACCGGGCCTGGCTCGGCTGAGCCCCGTGGCCGTTCACGTCAGCTGCAAATCCCGGGCAAAGAAGAGGAGACATTCTTCCCAGGTTCCCCAGTCTCCCCAGGTTCAGGTTCCCCAGTCTCCCCAGGTTCAGATTCCCCAGTCCCCCCAGGTTCAGGTCCCCCAATCTCCCCCAGATTCCAGAGGTGCCCCAGGTTCCGGGGTTCCCCCAGATTCCGTGGTCCCTCCAGGTCCCGTAGGTGCTCCAGGTTCCCTGGTTCCCCCAGATTCCATAGTTCCCCCAGAGTCCGGGGGTGCCCCAAGTTCTGGGGTTCCCTCAGGTTCGGGAGTTCCCCCAAATTCCGTAGGTGCCCCAGATTCCCCAGGGCCCATGGTTCCCCCGGGGTCTGCAGTCCCCCCGGATTCCGCATGTCCCCCTGAGTCTGCAGGAGGAGGAGGCCGCAGCTCCGTCGATCCGGGCGCTTCTGCCCCGTCACAAGAGAACCTGGTAGCAGGTACACACGTCCCCCATTCATCTAACCCTCTCCCCCTAGCCCCAGGCAACCCGGCGCTGTACTCCAAGGTGCCCCCTCGGCTCTTCAGGAGGAAGAGGGCTACTCTCCGAGGCCGTTGGAGGCATCAACCCCACGGCGATGCGGCTGGGGCTCGAGGTCGGGTCGTTTTGTTGGTTGGTTTGTGTGTTTGTTTGTGGTTGTGTGGATTTCTCTCTCGCCTGTCTCCGGTGCTGGACCCTGCCGTCGACTCACCCTGGACTCTCCTCCCAGCCTGTCTCCCGGTAACTCCGAGTGCCCAGACTCCCCGCTTGTCTGTCGCCCGGACATCCTGGTTCGCGGGGAGGTTTAGTTTGTTGTTCCCTGACTTTTTCCCTCGCGGGTGTTTTGTGTTGGCCCGAGAGCCCTTATTCCCTCCTGCGCTGAGGAGCATTTTGTGTTTTTTGAGTTTAAATAAACCTTTGTTCTCCCCCGTTACCCTGTGCCTGCGTCTGGGTCCACCCTCCGTCCCCCCACGAACGTGACACATAGCTTCCCTTTTGGGACCAGAAAGAGAGTCCAGTCGCCCCTTGGGGGGGGGGGGGCAGTGCCAGGGAGGAGATCAATAGCACAATCATACAGGCGATGAGGGGGCAGTGACATAGCCTTGGTCTTGCAAAAAACCTCACCCAAGTCATGGTACTCACGTGGGACCTTGGAAAGGTCAGGCAGCTGATAGGTGGTGGTGAGTGCTGCGAAGCGGCTGCCTGCTTGAGGCAGACTTGATGGCAGAAGGGACTCCAACCCAGGATTGCTCCAGCTGACCAGTCAACCTGGGGGTTGTGACGTCGGAGCCAAGGGTAACCCAAGATCAGAGGAATGTGAGGCGAAGGAAGGATGTGGAACTGGATGGTCTCATGGTGTTTGCCTGACATGAGCAAGTTCACAAGCTCAGTCTGGTGTGTGACCATTCCCAGCTGGTGGCCATCAAGAGCTCGGGTAGGCACAGACTTGGGCAAAGGAACCCGGTTGATACGTAGCTGACGAACCAGCTCCTTGTCTATGAGGTTAGCATCAGCACCAGAGTCAATTAGAGGACACAGGACTTGGGCAGTTCTGGGAAGAAGGAGCTTGGCGAGGACGTATGTAGCTCTGCAGCAAATGCCTCGAATGACCCACAGGCAGGAGTCTTCTTCTCCCACTCAGCAGTACCCCATAACCTTGTTCTGCCTGTGAGGTGGTTGACAGAGAAAGCCACTTTCACCTCTTCCGTGGCAAAGGTCAGGGGCTGCAAAGAAAAATAAAAAAGTTTGTCAGAGAAGGGTTACATCCCTCGGGGTCACCTGCATATCGTTCAGGCGGTCCGATGCGGGGTTCAGACGTTGGCCTTGGGGCAGGTGGGGTGATCTCAACTCGAGCCGCCTCTGGAGTGAGGTTCCCTGGAGCAAGCTTGACTATGGACAGTTAATTGTTGCATCTGGCTTCTCAGGGAAGAAGAATTCAACTCCTGAGTCGCCGCTGACTGCTTGGCCTCAGTTGCCAAGGAAGCCATTCCAGCCTCGTGAAGCTTTAAGGCCTCCTCAATGCGCTTGAAGTGGTTCAGGGGGAGTGTGTGCTGGCCCATTTCTGGCCAGATTGTACTGACAGGGGGTGGAAGGATCGGACCCTATCGCAGCACAACTGGTTGGCCGAAACGTTTATTAAAGGTTGTTCGGGGACAGAAGACGAGTCGATCAGCCGGGTCTGAGAGGGGAGCGGGTGGTCGAGTACGAAGGCAGGTCAGAAATCCGGGGCTGGGACGCAGACGGCAGATGGAGAGCAACGCACAGACAGGTTTACCGGGGAACAGAAGCAACGGGCAGGTCAGGGACAGGCAGGGTCCAATCCAGAAGGTCAGGCAGGAAAACGCTGGAGAGTCACATGAAACACAGGACAATCTGAGAGGGAGGGGAAGGAACAGGTGAGTTAAATAAGCAGGTGAGCAGGTGCAGGGAATTGGTGCTAACGAGTGTTGCCTTCAGGGGCATCACGGACAGATGAGAACTGGGCAGGCGGGGAATCATGACAGCTGCTGTCACTGCTGTGGGTCTCTTGTAAAAATAAAACATCCATTCTTTTAGCTTTTGCCCTTTCGTGTATGCTGGCCCTCTCCTTGTTTCCCGCCCCGTTAATGTTTAAACTTCCCACCTTAAACTTGTTCATTAAAAAGTGAGAGTTTCAAACTACGAATGGCTGTTAAAACAAGAAAAGAGCCCTCATTTATTAATCTCCCTTTTTATATTTAAAATCAGTTTTCTGAGTCTAAAAACTTCTTGGTCTTTAAATTCTGCCTCTGCTTAATTTCTAAAATGATGTTTTTCAGAGGTATAAAATAATGTTTCTCAGGGAAGTAGTGTTCCACCTTCACTCCCTTTGAGTTTTTGTTTCTGGAAGAAAACTTTTAATCATTTTTGTGATGTAAGGACCCTCATGTTGGTTCTGGATTTCTGAGTGTGTGTGTGAGCTCGCTCTCATCACACACACTCTCCACCATCACTGCTCTCACTGAGCTCAGGTCTCCAGAACGTTCTTCAGCCAGACAGTCGGCTGGCCTTCGTGCCCACTTCCACCAGTTTGTCTTTTTGTTTTGGACGTTTTTGAGGGACAAGAGTCCACACAGCCTCTTGCTCCATCATCTCTACACCTTCACCCACCTGACCCTCACCACCTTCACCCACCTGTCCCTCACCACCTTCACCACCTTCACCCACCTGACCCTCACCACTTTCACTCACCTGTCCCTCACCACCTTCACCCACCTGTCCCTCACCACCTTCACCACCTTCACCCACCTGTCCCTCACTACCTTCACCACCTTCACCCACCTGTCCCTCACCACCTTCACCTACCTGTCCCTCACCACCTTCACCCACCTGTCCCTCACCACCTTCACCTACCTGTCCCTCACCACCTTCACCTACCTGTCCCTCACCACCTTCACCCACCTGTCCCTCACCACCTTCACCTACCTGTCCCTCACCACCTTCACCCACCTGTCCCTCACCACCTTCACCCACCTGTCCCTCACCACCTGCACCTACCTGTCCCTCACCACCTTCACCCACCTGTCCCTCACCACCTTCACCCACATGTCCCTCCTTCACCCACCTGACCCTCACCACCTTCACCCACCTGTCCCTCACCACCTGCACCTACCTGTCCCTCACCACCTTCACTCACCTGTCCCTCACCACCTTCACCCACCTGTCCCTCACTACCTTCACCACCTTCACCCACCTGTCCCTCACCACCTTCACCCACCTGTCCCTCACCACCTTCACCACCTGTCCCTCACCACCTTCACCTACCTGTCCCTCACCACCTTCACCCACCTGTCCCTCACCACCTTCACCCACCTTTCCCTCACCACCTTCACCCACCTGTCCCTCACCACTTTTACCCACTTGTCCCTCACCACCTTCACCCACCTGTCCCTCACCACCTTCACCCACCTTTCCCTCACCACCTTCACCACCTGTCCCTCACCACCTTCACCCACCTGTCCCTCACCACCTTCACCCACCTGTCCCTCACCACCTTCACCTGCCTGTCCCTCACCACCTTCACCCACCTGTCCCTCACCACCTTCACCCACCTGTCCCTCACCACCTTCACCACCTGTCCCTCACCACCTTCACCTACCTGTCCCTCACCACCTTCACCCACCTGTCCCTCACCACCTTCACCCACCTTTCCCTCACCACCTTCACCACCTGTCCCTCACCACCTTCACCCACCTGTCCCTCACCACCTTCACCCACCTGTCCCTCACCACCTTCACCCACCTGACCCTCACCACCTTCACCTACCCGTCCCTCACCACCTTCACCCACCTGTCCCTCACCACCTTCACCCACCTGTCCCTCACCACCTTCACCACCTTCACCCACCTGTCCCTCACCACCTTCACCCACCTGTCCCTCACCTCCTTCACCACCTTCACCCACCTGTCCCTCACCACCTTCACCACCTTCACCCACCTGTCCCTCACCACCTTCACCTACCTGTCCCTCACCACCTTCACCATCTGTCCCTCACCACCTTCACCTACCTGTCCCTCACCACCTTCACCCACCTGTCCCTCACCACCTTCACCCACCTGTCCCTCACCACCTGCACCTACCTGTCCCTCACCACCTTCACCCACCTGTCCCTCACCACCTTCACCCATGTCCCTCCTTCACCCACCTGTCCCTCACCACTTTTACCCACTTGTCCCTCACCACCTTCACCCACCTTTCCCTCACCACCTTCACCACCTGTCCCTCACCACCTTCACCCACCTGTCCCTCACCACCTTCACCCACCTGTCCCTCACCACCTTCACCTACCTGTCCCTCACCACCTTCACCTACCTGTCCCTCACCACCTTCACCACCTGTCCCTCACCACCTTCACCACCTGTCCCTCACCACCTTCACCCACCTGTCCCTCACCACCTTCACCCACCTGTCCCTCACCACCTTCACCTACCTGTCCCTCACCACCTTCACCTACCTGTCCCTCACCACCTTCACCTACCTGTCCCTCACCACCTTCACCCACCTGTCCCTCACCACCTTCACCTACCTGTCCCTCACCACCTTCACCACCTTCACCCACTAAGTGTGATTTGAGATAGTCTGCATGTGTGAATCAGGTCACTCTAACATGGTCACAATCAAGAGAAAACAACACACATTCAGTTCTATTTTAATACATTTATTAATGATAAAGGTGGAAGGAAAGGTCAAAGGTCAGGGTGAGGAGAGGAAAGGAGAATAGGAATCAGGCTGATTGCTGGTTCTTCAAGAAGAAGAACCAGCAGAAAGAAAACTTTGTCTTCTTCTTCTTCTCCTTATTGCTGGACTGCTGAAGCTGCACTACTTGGTTCTTGAGGCTTTGGATCACTTCATGTTGTGATCCCACCTCTTGCTCCCACATGTCAGTCTTGTTCTGGAGCATCTTCTCAATCTCTGAGTGACCTTCAGCCAGGTCCTTCTGCTTTTCCTCCCACCGATGACACATAGTGGAGAGCAACATCTCAGAGTTCTTTACACTTTGGGAGAGCTCCTCCCTGAAGCTCTTCTGGTTTTCTTGGACCTCCTGCTGCCACATCTCCCGCTTGTCCTTCTTGACTTTTGAAAGTTCATCTTCCAGAACTGCACGTTTTTCTTTCTCCTCTTCCAGAGCCTTTTCAGTGCAGCTCAGCTGGGCGATAGTCTCAATATGGGCAGCAGTCCGCCGGCTGGCCTCTCTCTCCACCTTTTGAATGTGCTCCTCCTTCTCTGTCAGGAGCTCTTTCAGCCGGCTGCTTTGGTCCTCCCAGCCCTCCTCTGAGGTCTGACACCCTCGGGAGCACTTGGAGTCCAGGGAGGCCTTGATCTCTTGCAGCTCCCTTTCTTTCCACTGCAGACACCTCTTCAGGGAGAACAATGCTGTATCTCTCTTTTTAATGGCTTCATCAGCTTCAAGTAGTCGCAGCTTCAACTTGCAGCGGTCCTGCTCAGATTGCACAAATTGTGCTTGTAAAGCCCAGAGCTGGTTCCCAAGAGACTCCATGCTTTTCTTTTCTTGATCGCTCTCTTGTAGGCGGGACACTTTATCACAACTCTGCTCGTCCTCCTGCTGCAGCTGCTCGTACCAGCTCGGTTCCACTTTGGCCTTAGCTGTGGTACTGGACTTCTCCTGGTCTTCAAACTGGTGGGCCACCTGCTTCCTCACATCTGCCAATGCCAAACAACTCGAAAAACAACAAGAAACATAGTTTAAAATATTGACAATAATAAAGCGATCTAACAACATTCTCCTGAATGTCCAGACGTTTTATTGTAAAATATGTAATTCTACAAAATAATTAAAGAAATAAACCCTCAATGCTTCATTAAACCTTTATTTTTCTTTTAATCCTGTAACACTGTAGATACCGTTGTCTTTTCCAAAGCGGCCCCTCTAGTGGACACACGTCGAATTGCATGTATTTAAATGAACCCTGGATGTGTGACTGCTGACAGTCAACAGTATTCTAGCAGACATGTGCTCATGAACACGGCTACTTTAGGAGACACACACACTCACGACAAACAACATTACATTTACATACATTTACCAACAATTTAGGATCACTTAGAAGTCACTATAAAATACTGTATTTGCTAAACTCAACTGGACCATCACTGCCTTGTGAATTTATTCCAGAATGAAGATATTTTCCTCTAAACTTTGTTTCAACATCTGGCCCCTTGTCCCCCGGGGTGGTTGGTTATTTTATTGAATCTGTGATGGTCACGTGAAGGAGCCACCAGAGGTTCCTATAGGAGCTAAATGTGTTGTGTGGTGTAGAATTTACATATTTTACATTAAAAAGTTCTGAACATTCAGGAGAATGTCATCAGATTGGTAAAAAATGTAAATGACATGTTAAAACAAACAGCCATTCCATGAGGAGGTCTCAGGATACTAAAGTGTATAAATAGGAAGGTTTTGTTTTAACACTGATCTGTATTTTACAAGTTAAGATTTTACCTTTTTTATGAAATTACTTGTCTAATGTTTCACTTTTGGCAACAAATTTTGTATGTACATCTGTACACTGAGAAATCGAAATAATGAATCGAATAAATCATTTCATATGGTAAACAAACATATTTCCATTTATTTATGTACTTTCAGAGAAACTCAGTAATAAACTAAAGTATCCAGATGTATTTTACATTTTATTAAAATCTGTTTAATGAAGTGTTGTCAGGGGGCAGAGCACCGTGGCCTCACATCCAGAAGGTGTGGGGTTTGAATCCCGGTTGGGATGGAGGCTGGGCTCTTTCTGTGTGGAGTCTCCATGTTCTCCCTGAGCCTGTGACTCCGTCTTCCTCCCACAGTCCAAAGAGGCTCAACTGGGACCACTAGCTCCTGGGCTCATTAGAGTACGCAAACTCCTCCACCACGATAAGGTGACGGTTCACGGAGGAGCTGCAACCTGGAGGGGAGGAGAAGGATGAAACATTGTCAGTAAATACAAACAGAATGCTTGTTTATTGTTTATTGTCTAAAACCTGTTAGCTCTCTCTCTCAACATTGAAAGGAAACAGTGAACCAGAATAAATAGAAACTGTATCAATGTGTAGCGCTGTAAACATAAACAACATGCAGTTTTAGAAATGAGCGTGAGAACAGAGTTGTGATTCTGAGCTCCTGTGTAGCTTCACATGGATGGAGGTGGTGCTGGTGGTGTCCCTCACAAGGCTGGATGTCAGGAGATGATCGGGGGCTGAAGACCTGGACTCAGCTGCTGGGCTCTTCTCCATGCTTCGGCCGTGTTGATCTCCTGATGAACACTGTCGGTCCCCCGGCCACCTCAACAGCTGAGGCCTGCTCCGTTTACCTTTACGACCATTGCCGACACTGGAAAAGCCGAGGGTTTCAGTGTCTCCGTTCAGACTCCTGCGGCCTCTTTTCGGCTTGAGGAAGTGTCGGTGCATCAGGTCAGACGTTCTTAAAATGCCGGCAGCAGCGCTCAGCCTGGATTCTCAGTGATTTGATTGATTGATTGATTTATTGGTTGAGTGATCAACAGATGTAGAGAGAGGAGGAGAACGAGGCCCTCTCCAGCCCACTCCTCTCCTGATGGCCAGTCCCCCCACACCCCTTTGATGTGGGGCCTTTGATGTGGGACCTTTGATCTGGGGACCTTTGATGTGGGATATTTTGAGACTGGGACCCTTGACCACTGTCGGTTTTTGAGAAAATGAAAGGCTTTTAGGTGCCCTTATAGTGCGGAAAATACAGTACTCATCATTTAATTTCCAAAGTCACAGGGAGCCCCAAAAGAATGATGAAAGAGTCACACTTGGCTCCGGAGCCACGGGTTGCCGACCTCTGCCCCGGGAGATGTCAGCAGCTCCCCATACACACCTAGCACGGTGTGAGCAAGTCTGTCACCCCTCAGGTGCTGGACAGTTTGCCAGAATCTTCTTGGGACCGATCGAAAGCACAGTGGAAGGTACAGACAAGGTCTAAGATATAAATACAGAGTTTCTCTTTATAGATGTCGGGAAAAAAATTAAGAAACACGATGGTTTGTAGGCATTGGTGTTCAGTGGTAGAATTCTCACCTGCCACGTGGGAGACCTGGGTTCCATTCGCAGACAGTGTCTTGGCTTTTGATCACTAATGCTTATTTCTCATTGCTTGCAGGCGCCCCGACTCCAACCACCGACATGTTTCTGAGTGTACATCCAGATGTGAATGTACACAAAGAAGCATCTGGTTAACATCTGTTATTGTTCCTGCCACAAACCCAGGTCTTAGTTACTCAGAGGTAGTGACAAGACTCAGCTAAACACCTACAACGAGACTGACAACCACATCTAGTGAAAACACTCTTGTCTGTATATAAGGGAACAAGGGCATTCTTTGGCCTGTGATTCACCACATGTGAAAAATGGATTAGGTTTTTTCTGATTGAGGGTCAGTCCAGAACGTGATGCTGCCAGGTCCAGGCTTCACCTGTGAAACACATTGTCAGTTGTGTGCCTTGAGCTCTTACACTATTTTGACCACGTGTCACAAGACACAATTACTCAAGAAAGGTCGAGCTGAAGACGCACCATCTTTGGAGCATGGCTCCCTGTCATCTACACTACACTCCACAGGTTAGGGTGAGGAGCTGGGTAATTCATTATGTCTATGAATGTCCTCACAAAGACAGACAAAGACACAAAGACTGTGTGATAGTCCATACCTGCTTTAGCAATCAGGACATCTTATTTGCCATCATTTGTTCGGAAACATCAGCCACATTTCTGATTGTTGCTATGCTGAAGTTTTGAATGTGCATTCTGGAGCTGATTATGTATAAATCAGTCTGTTCTGAATGATTTAAATGACCTGTTGATATTTAACAATAAACAACTGAGACCTTTTGTCACATTAGGTTGTGAACTCTAAGCATGTGTTGTTCTTTTTCTCTCCTATGTTTGGTTAGATGTGTGAGTGTAACTGAGTATTTACGTGGTACTGCAGAGTCTCAAACGCTCCATCTCAGCTACCCTCAGACTCTTCCCACTGGTGTATCGTGGAAACCCTCCCATCCTACCACAGCCCTTTTTTAACAAATGAACACCACTGAGGATTTTCTTACACTTGTTGAAGCACTGGTGCAGCTCATAGTAGCGCACCACAAATGTTTGCTGCTGCCTGTAGGATTTGGTGACCCACTCACCACATTGTTGGCTGAGGCTGAAGCCTTCTTGATGCAGGTTATTCAACCCTTCTGCCCATTGGAGGAAACAAAGTTATGCTCACACCATAATGGCAAATCCTGGACTTGTGCCAGACTGTATGGGCTACAGGACTACTACCTGTGTGTACAGGACAATGGACACATATAAAGCATGGTTGGTGCCTGACTGGGACAGAGGTCTTTTGGTAGTGACCCGTAGGACACACCAACACACACGGACTCCCAGCCACTCCCAATGTGATGAGAAAAAGGAGCAGATGATTATGAGCAGAAAGAAAACTCCCCGTCGGGGAATCGAACCCCGGTCTTCCGCGTGACAGGCGGAGATACTGTCCACTATACTAACGAGGACTGCTGGGACACCCAACTTTCATCTGGACCAGCCATCCAACAGACGGCCTCTTTGCTTTCCAGGTGACGTGATTACAAAGGTGACCTCACCTCACCTCAAGATGCCTGAAACAAGCTCGGGTGCTCATCCAAGAAACTTTACCAAATTTGTGTGTAGGGTTAAACCATTCTTGAACTGCCGTTGTGGATGTCCCATAGATAGCCCATCCGCATGGAGCATGGGGTGATGACTTGAGCCAGGTAGAGCCACATGTGTGGAATATCAATGGCCTCTGTCACCACACTGGTCATGGTTTGGTTTCCTCTCCTCTCCTCTCCTCTCCTCTCCTCTCCTCCTCTTCATCAGTAGACTAGTGATGCTATTTCTTGTGTAGTTTTTCTGCCCCCCCCCCCTTCTGTATTCATTTGCAGGTATCACCGCCTTCAGAGCTGCACAATGACCTCCGACCCCACTGACCCACTCAACCGGCTGCTTATTCAATTCAATATAATGTATTTCTATGCTCTGTGCCTCTCCTCTCCCCTCTTCTCCCCTCCCCTATTCTTTTCTCCCCTTCTCTCCTACCGATTCTATCCTCTATCAACCTCCCTCTCCTCCTCTCTGCTCCTCTCCTCACTTCTCCTCTCCTACCTATTCTATCCTCTACCTGTCCTCCCTCTCCTCCTCTCTCTCTCTACCCATCTGTCCATCAGCAGGTGAGTCCCCCTACATGAGCCTGGTCCTGCTCAAGGTTTCTTCCTGTTAAAGGGGAGTTTTTCCTCTCTCTTCTGAACTCCTCCCTCCTGTTTATATCCCTTTTCACTTCCTCTTCATTGATCTGCACTTAGTGGGGAGTTGTACTTGTTCCACTTAGTTTCAGACTGTAAGGTAGTATTTCACGATGTGGCTTGTTGGTCTAGGGCAGAGGTCAGCAACCCGTGTCTCCGGAGCCACGTGTGGCTCTTTCATCCTTCTGTTGTGGCTCCCTGTGACTTATAAAATAAATAACGAGTACCGTATTTCCCGCACTACAAGCGAACCTAAAAGCCTTTCATTTTCTCAAAAACCAACAGGGCTCCTTATAATCTGATGCGCCTCATATATGGATCAATATTAGTTACCGTATTTTCCGCACCATAAGGTGCACATCGACGGTGCTTTCTTTAATACGGTGCGCCGTGTGTGGACTTCCACAATCTGCTGTGCGCCTTTGCTAAGTGCACTACGGTAAAAGCCCCTCCCGGTTGATTGCGCAACACCGATGCTAGGTATGGTAGGTAAGAGCAGAGGTGTGCTGCTAATCACCTCCCCTGAAATGGCCCCGGTAATGTGACAAGTGTATGAATATTTTGTTGAATTAAATTGATGAAACTCACTGTTTTGTTTCTATTGTCATTTTGTTACTGTATGTTTTAGCATGCGTCTGATAATATGTTGGTTAATTACAGAAATAGACCACATAATTGAGACTGTTCCCTATAAAACGGTGTGTAAAATACGGAATATAAACCCCAAAATAAAGTGAGTTTTCTGACTGTTTTGGTTCACTTAATGCACCTTATAACCCGGTGTGCCGGTGTTCTCTGCAGCAGCTCTTCATTTCATAAATGCAACATAGTCTAGTTTTTTGTACATATGATGACATCAGATATATGATGTCAAAATGGGTTGTGGCTCTGGGTGCTTTCTTTTCATTGGGAGACGGTCCCAAATGGCTCTTTGAGTAGAAAAGGTTGCCGACCCCTGGTCTAGGGGTATGATTCTTGCTTAGGGTGCAAGAGGTCCTGGGTTCAAGTCCCAGATGAGCCCAAAATAACCTTTAAAGGAATTAAATCAATGTTGTCTTTGACAACTGCTGTGAAATTGCTGTACTAATTGCTGTAAAGTTCAGTGTTAATCAACAAGAGATTTACTACTAAAGAGTTTGGTTGACTACAATATTATTTCTTATTCTCAATCTTTACTCAATCTTTATTTATACAGCGTCTTATACAATCAAAATTGTTTCGAGGTGCTTTACAGAATCCCAGGGCCTAACCCCAGACAAGCAACAGTGGCAAGGAAAAACTCCCCTTTAACAGGAAGAAACCTTGAGCAGGACCAGGCTCATGTAGGGGGACCCTCCTGATGATGGACAGATGGGTAGAGAGAGAGGAGGAGAGGAGGACAGGTAGAGGATAGAACAGGTAGGGGATTGAACAGGTGGAGGAGAGAACAGGTAGAGGATAGAACAGGTAGAGGAGAGGAGAGGAAACCAAACCATGACCAGTGTGGTGACAGAAGCCTGTCAGGTGATCATGTTTCTGGACCCTCAGCCTCGGCCTATAGCAGCATAACTAGTATCTTAACCTAGTGATTAGACGACCCCCTAAGTATGATCATTAGTCTGTCTATGATAGTAACTGAACTACAAGGTTAGTAACAATAAGCTTTTTCAAAGAGGTAGGTTTTAAGCCTCATTTTAAAAGTAGAGATGGAGTCAGCCTCCCGTACCTGGACAGGGAGCTGGTTCCATAGCAGGGGGGCCTGCTAGCTAAATGCTCGGCCCCCCAATCTACTCCCAAAGACTCTGGGAACCACAAGTAGACCAGCATTCTGAGAGCGGAGCGGTCCATTGGGCTGATAAGGTGTCACTAGCTCCTCCAGGTCGGATGGAGCTAGGCCTCTGAGGACCTTGTAGGTCAAGAGGAGGGTTTTAGAAATGATTCTGAATTTAACAGGCAGCCAATGAAGAGACGCCAGTAAAGGAGTTATGTGATCTCTTTGGTCAATACCTGTCAGAACTCTGGCTGCAGCATTTTGGATCACCTGGAGGCTTCTTAAAGAGTTGTTTGGGCACCCTGCTAATAATGAATTACAATAGTCCAGACTGGAGGTAACAAATGCATGGACTAACTTTTCAGCATCATGCCGCGTCAGTAGCTTTCTGATCCTTGTGATGTTCCTCAGGTGAACAAAGGCACTTCTACGGACGAATTTGATGTGTGAGTTAAAGGAGAGGTTCTGATCAAAAGTTACTCCTAGATTTCTTACAGGCAGACTAGATTCTAAGGAGATACCATCTAGAGTGATAATTTGATCTAACCTATCCCTGAGAGGTTCAGGACCAAACACCATGACCTCAGTTTTTCCTGGGTTGAGGAGGAGGAAATTTGAAGACATCCAGGACTTTATGTCATTGCTGCTGCCGAATAATGTTTCCTAAGGGAAGCATGTACAGGGTGAAGAGGATTGGTCCAAGTACAGAACCTTGAGGGACTCCATGGCTAACCCTACTGTATGAAGAGGGAACACCATGGACATGAGCAAACTGGTATCTATCAGATAAATATGATCTAAACCAGTCTAGTGCTGTCCCTTTAATCCCAACCAAGTGTTCCAGTCTCTTTAACAGGATGCTGTGATCAACTGTATCAAAAGCAGCACTGAGGTCCAGCAGAACCAGCATAGAAACCAGTCCATGATCTGAAGCTATGAGAAGATCATTGGTAACTTTAAGAAGTGCTGTTTCTGTGCTGTGGTGAGCTCTAAAGCCTGACTGAAACATCTCAAACAGACTGTTACTCTGCAGGTGCTCCAGTAACTGAGTCACCACCACCTTCTCAAGAATTCTAGAAATGAACGGAAGGTTGGATATCGGCCTATAATTTGCTAATACATCAGGATCCAGTGATGTTTTTGTAAGCAACGGCTTAATCACTGCCACCTTGTAGGACCGGGGTACATAACCTGTTACTAAGGAACCATTGATCTGGTCCAGGATAGGACTGCCTATCAATGGTAGAACATCCTTCAACAGGTGTGTTGGGATGGGATCTAAGAGACACGTGGTGGTCTTGGATTTCTGAATCAACGAAGACGCCTCAGAGAAATATATAGGGCTGAAGGTGTTTAAGGGCTCGTTGGAGAACCTGTATGTTCCCACGGTCAGCACATCTGGTGATAGTCCAGATGTTGGGATGGCCTGCTTAGCTTTCTCTCTGATGGCTAGAACTTTATGAGTGAAGAAGCTCATGAAGTCTTCACCACTAAGGGAGGAAGGGATACATGGGTCTAAAGCAGTGTGACCCTGAGTTAATTTGGCCACGGTGCTGAAAAGGAACCTGGGGTTGCTCTTATTTTCCTCAATTAAAGAAGAAAAATAGGCTGTTCTAGCCTTGCGAAGGGCCTTTTTGTAAACTAATAGACAGTCTTTCCAGGCGACATGATAGCTGTCTATTTTACAGGAATGCCACTTCCTTTCCAGTCTTTGCCCTTTCTGCTTGAGGGTCCTGATATGTGAATTATACCAGGGGGCACACCTCCTCTGATTTACTGTTTTCTTTTTCAGGGGGGTGACAGAATCAAGCGTGATTCTCAGTGAGGTTGCTGCACCTTCAGCAATAGAGTCAACCTGAGCAGGGCTAAGATCATAATGATTGATCCCTGGGGAAACACACGGTGGTCCTGGGATTAGGCCAGGGATCACTTCCTTAAACTCAGCTACAGCATTATCTGAAAGACATCTGCTATAGTAAGACTTTGTTATGAGCATAGAAGAATCCTTAATCATAAATGTAAAAGCGATCAATGAATGATCTGACAGGAGTGGGTTCTGAGGGAACACTGACACATGATCTACCTCAACACCATAAGTCAGAACTAGATCTAGGGTGTGGTTGAAGGTGTGAGTTGGTTGGTTTATCTGCTGGAGGAACCAAACTGACTCAAGTAATGAAATGAAGCCGTTTCTAAGGCTGTCATTTACAATGTCTACATGGATGTTAAAGTCTCCAATGATAATGACTTTGTCTGCTCTAAGGACCAAGTCAGATAAGAAGTCACAGAACTCAGATAGGAACTCTGAATGTGGCCCAGCAGGGGGCCGATATACAACAACAAACAGAAGTGGCTTTTCTGTCTTCCAGTTCATATGGGTGATGCCAAGAGTCAGGCTTTTAAATGAGCTGGAACCATGTTTTGGTGGAGGATTAATTAATAACTTGGAGTGATAGATTGCTGCCACTCCCCCTCCACGACGAGTAAGACGAGGAATATGATAATTAAGATGGGTAGGAGGAGTATGTTGTGAAGCCTTGTTTCCTCTTGACCAAACAATGCTTGTTTTTAGCTCTGCAGGCTGGAGGTTGGAGGTCCTGCAGGTTGCAGATGACTTGGCCATTGATATTCCACACATGTGGCTCTACCTGGCTCAAGTCATCACCCCATGCTCCATGCGGATGGGCTATCTATGGGACATCCACAACGGCAGTTCAAGAATGGTTTAACCCTACACACAAATTTGGTAAAGTTTCTTGGATGAGCACCCGAACTTGTTTCAGGCATCTTGAGGTGAGGTGAGGTCACCTTTGTAATCACGTCACCTGGAAAGCAAATTGCCAAACAAATAAAGATAGCATCCACAACAAAGTCATTTGAAGGTCAGAGACTGTGTGTTGGAGCCCTGGTCGAGATGAAAGTTGTGTGTCCCAGCAGTCCTCGTTAGTATAGTGGACAGTATCTCCGCCTGTCACGCGGAAGACCGGGGTTCGATTCCCCGACGGGGAGTTTTCTTTCTGCTCATAATCATCTGCTCTGCGCTAATACCTACAGGCAGCAGCAAACATTTGTGGTGCGCTACTATGAGCTGCACCAGTGCTTCAACAAGTGTAAGAAAATCCTCAGTGGTGTTCATTTGTTAAAAAAAGGGCTGTGGTAGGATGGGAGGGTTTCCACGATACACCAGTGGGAAGAGTCTGAGGGTAGCTGAGATGGAGCGTTTGAGACTCTGCAGCACCACGTAAATACTCAGTTACACTCACACATCTAACCAAACATAGGAGAGAAAAAGAACAACACATGCTTAGAGTTCACAGGTAGTTAGAGGTATGCATGACCCAGCCACAAGCACATTGAACAGTACGATGCCAGATGTCAGACAAAAATCCAGTGTCACCTTATAAAAGTGACTAGAGTCTCCATGCCCTCTGGTAGGAGTGGTCTTGTCCTCCATTCCTGGTGAGACGGTGTGCAGGCAGTGAATCAATGCTGTTAGCTTGTATGCGGACAATTTAGTGAGATTAGTTTGTATGGCAATTGCTCATTTACTTGAACTACCGTGGTGGGGCGTCAAGCTTGCTGCTATGCAAGGATTAGAGCTGTATTGAACAAAAGCTTTTGTGGACTTAAGATGTTTCTGCCTGGTTGTGAACCAGGGACCTTTTGCGTGTTAGTCAAACGTGATAACCACTACACTACAGAAACACTTTTTTTATTTTCTGGCTCCTCCTTCTCAAACATATCCACCTCTCCTCCTCCTTTTAAATGAATGAAAAAATGAGGCTCCTGCTCAAATATTGTACTCCTACAGTGACAGGAGTCTCCGTGCCTTCTGGTAAGAAGTTTCTTCCTGTTGGCTTTAGGATACTGGTGTTATTCTTTAAGGTGCTTACCAAGTTGCCCCTTTTGCCATTATGCAGAGACATAAAGGAGATATTCAGTGCGTCTGCCTGTATGAAGTATTGAATACATCATGTTAGATCGAGGATTCCTTGTGCTCGATGTTTGCGTTGTGTGAGGGTGGGCTCGTGAGATACTGGGTTACAAATGAAGAAAACTGTGTAAAAGATGAAAATAAAATGACAGGAACAATCCTGATTTACTTTGTTGTGGAACAAGTGATTTCTGCAGGATGTTCTTTACTTGAGTAAGATTGTCCAATTTGGTCAGTAGAAGCTGCAAAGAGATCTCATTAAAGAGTCTCAGCTCGATGTGCTAGGTTTAATCAAGAAGATATTTCTGCCCAGTTTCGAGCTGGGGACCTCTCGCGTGTGAAGCGAACGTGATAACCACTACACTACAGAAACACACAGCACCTGAATAGAAGTCAGCACCTAGCTAATTCACAATATAGCTCAGATTGCAGGTGACTCCCCAGAATTGCTGCTGGCTCTGCAGACAGGAACTATTGCTGTGCTGGTACTACTTCTGCTGATCAGTAATCTCTACTTCAACACAAGTCATGTGACTATCGGTGTTGTGTAGTTACAGTGACACACACACACAGTCTTTGTGTCTTTTTCTGTCTTTGTGAGGACATTCATGTCCATTCATGTTGCATTACCAGCGCCATTTCAGGGGCGGCGATTGGCAGCACACCTCTGCTGTTACCTAGCATACGTAGAATCGGTCTTGCACAATCAACCGGGTGGAGCTTTCACCGTAGTGCACTTAGCAAAGGCGCACAGGTCCACACCGTGCACCGTATTAAAGGAAGCACCGTCGATTTTGAGAAAATGTCAGTGTCTTAAGTGCGCCTTATGGTGCGGAAAATACGGTAACCAATATTGATGCATATATATAAGGCACATCGGATTATAAGACGCACTGTCGGTTTTTGAGAAAATGAAAGGCTTTTAGGTGCCCTTATAGTGCGGAAAATACAGTACTCATCATTTAATTTCCAAAGTCACAGGGAGCCCCAAAAGAATGATGAAAGAGCCACATGTGGCTCCGGAGCCACGGGTTGCCGACCTCTGCCCCGGGAGATGTCAGCAGCTCCCCATACACACCTAGCACGGTGTGAGCAAGTCTGTCACCCCTCAGGTGCTGGACAGTTTGCCAGAATCTTCTTGGGACCGATCGAAAGCACAGTGGAAGGTACAGACAAGGTCTAAGATATAAATACAGAGTTTCTCTTTATAGATGTCGGGAAAAAAATTAAGAAACACGATGGTTTGTAGGCATTGGTGTTCAGTGGTAGAATTCTCACCTGCCACGTGGGAGACCTGGGTTCCATTCCCAGCCAATGCAGACAGTGTCTTGGCTTTTGATCACTAATGCTTATTTCTCATTGCTTGCAGGCGCCCCGACTCCAACCACCGACATGTTTCTGAGTGTACATCCAGATGTGAATGGACACAAAGAAGCATCTGGTTAACATCTGTTATTGTTCCTGCCACAAACCCAGGTCTTAGTTACTCAGAGGTAGTGACAAGACTCAGCTAAACGCCTACAACGAGACTGACAACCACATCTAGTGAAAACACTCTTGTCTGTATATAAGGGAACAAGGGCATTCTTTGGCCTGTGATTCACCACATGTGAAAAATGGATTAGGTTTTTCTGATTGAGGGTCAGTCCAGAACGTGATGCTGCCAGGTCCAGGCTTCACCTGTGAAACACATTGTCAGTTGTGTGCCTTGAGCTCTTACACTATTTTGACCACGTGTCACAAGACACAATTACTCAAGAAAGGTCCAGCTGAAGACGCGCCATCTTTGGAGCATGGCTCCCTGTCATCTACACTACACTCCACAGGTTAGGGTGAGGAGCTGGGTAATTCATTATGTCTATGAATGTCCTCACAAAGACAGAAAAAGACACAAAGACTGTGTGATAGTCCATACCTGCTTTAGCAATCAGGACATCTTATTTGCCATCATTTGTTCGGAAACATCAGCCACATTTCTGATTGTTGCTATGCTGAAGTTTTGAATGTGCATTCTGGAGCTGATTATGTATAAATCAGTCTGTTCTGAATGATTTAAATGACCTGTTGATATTTAACAATAAACAACTGAGACCTTTTGTCACATTAGGTTGTGAACTGTAAGCATGTGTTGTTCTTTTTCTCTCCTATGTTTGGTTAGATGTGTGAGTGTAACTGAGTATTTACGTGGTACTGCAGAGTCTCAAACGCTCCATCTCAGCTACCCTCAGACTCTTCCCACTGGTGTATCGTGGAAACCCTCCATCCTACCACCCCTTTTTTAACAAATGAACACCACTGAGGATTTTCTTACACTTGTTGAAGCACTGGTGCAGCTCATAGTAGCGCACCACAAATGTTTGCTGCTGCCTGTAGGGTTTGGTGACCCACTCACCACATTGTTGGCTGAGGCTGAAGCCTTCTTGATGCAGGTTATTCAACCCTTCTGCCCATTGGAGGAAACAAAGTTATGCTCACACCATAATGGCAAATCCTGGACTTGTGCCAGACTGTATGGGCTACAGGACTACTACCTGTGTGTACAGGACAATGGACACATATAAAGCATGGTTGGTGCCTGACTGGGACAGAGGTCTTTTGGTAGTGACCCGTAGGACACACCAACACACACGGACTCCCAGCCTCTCCCAATGTGATGAGAAAAAGGAGCAGATGATTATGAGCAGAAAGAAAACTCCCCGTCGGGGAATCGAACCCCGGTCTTCCGCGTGACAGGCGGAGATACTGTCCACTATACTAACGAGGACTGCTGGGACACCCAACTTTCATCTGGACCAGCCATCCAACAGACGGCTTCAGTTCATGCTTTGTTGTGTGCCTCTTTTTTTCAATTTGCTTTCCAGGTGACGTGATTACAAAGGTGACCTCACCTCACCTCAAGATGCCTGAAACAAGCTCGGGTGCTCATCCAAGAAACTTTAGCAAATTAGTGTGTAGGGTTAAACCATTCTTGAACTGCCGTTGTGGATGTCCCATAGATAGCCCATCCGCATGGAGCATGGGGTGATGACTTGAGCCAGGTAGAGCCACATGTGTGGAATATCAATGGCCTCTGTCACCACACTGGTCGTGGTTTGGTTTCCTCTCCTCTCCTCTCCTCTCCTCTCCTCTTCTTAATCAGTAGACTAGTGATGCTATTTCTTGTGTTTTTTCTGCCCCCCCTTCTGTATTCATTTACAGGTATCACCGCCTTCAGAGCTGCACAATGACCTCCGACCCCGCTGACCCACTCAACCGGCTGCTTATTCAATTCAATATAATGTATTTCTATTCTCTGTGCCTCTCCTCTCCTCCCCTTTTCTCCTCTTCTCCCCTCCCCTCTTCTCCTCTTCCCTCCTCTCCTCTTCTCTCCTACCGATTCTATCCTCTACCTTTCCTCCCTCTCCCCTCTTCTCCCCTCTTCTCCTATCCTCTCGACTCCACTACTCTTCTCCCCTTCTCTCCTACCTATTCTATCCTCTACCAACTTCCCTCTCCTCCTCTCTGCTCCTCTCCTCACTTCTCCTCTCCTCTCCTCCCCTCTCCTACCTATTCTATCCTCTACATTTCTTCCCTCGCCTCCTCTCTCTCTCTACCCATCTGTCCATCAGCAGGTGAGTCCCCCTACATGAGCCTGGTCCTGCTCAAGGTTTCTTCCTGTTAAAGGGGAGTTTTTCTTCTCTCTCCTGACCTCTTCCCTCCTGTTGATATCCCTTTTCACTTCCTCTTCATTGATCTGCACTTAGTGGGGAGTTGTACTTGTTCCACTTTGTTTCAGACACACACAAGATGTGGCTCGTTGGTCTATTGGGTATGATTCTTGCTTAGGGTGCAAGAGGTCCTGGGTTCAAGTCCCAGACGAGCCCAAAACAACCTTTGAAGGAGCTCCAACATGCTGAAGGTGATATAAAAATGTGATTATGTGTGTGCCATGAGTCTCCATGAGAAATTGTAACTGAAAAAAATGAAATCACCAGAAGATTAGCGGTTTTGTTTCTTTAACGGTTAATAGAAAAACAGTGAAATGAATATTTGCTGTAGTAATTGCTGTAAAGTTCAGTGTTAATCAACAAGAGATTTACTACTAAAGAGTTTGTTGACTAAAATATTATTTCTTTACTCAATCTTTATTTATACAGCGTCTTATCCAATCACAATTGTTTCAAGGCGCTTTCCAGGATCCCAGGACCTAACCCCAGACAAGAACAGTGGCAAGGAAAAACTCCCCTTTAACAGGAAGAAACCTTGAGCAGGACCAGGCTCATGTAGGGGGACCCTCCTGATGATGGACAGATGAGTAGAGAGAGAGAGGAGGAGAGGAGGACAGGTAGAAACAGGAAGAAAGACTCCCCTTTAACAGGAAGAAACAGGAAGAAAATACAAAAATACACTATACAACAGGTCAGTGGGTCAGATGTCACCATGCAGCTCCGAAGGCGGCGATACCTGTAAATAAATAAATAGGGGGGGGGCAGAAAAACTACACAGGAATCTGCATAACTATTCTGCTTGATGAGGAGGAGGAAAGGAGAGGAGAGGAGAGGAGAGGAGAGGAGACCATCACCAGTGTGGTGACAGAGGTCTGTCAGGTGATCATGTTTCTGGACCCCAGCAGCCTTGGCCTATGGGTTTATATATATATATAAACCCAGCTGAATGAGGACCTCATGTGGAGCTGTGACACCTCCAGTGTGGTCAGGAAGGCCCACCAGTACCTCTGCAGGGGAACATTTTGGTCACTTCACCCTTGAGGAGCTCCTGCAGCTGTGTGGTGGAGAGCATCCTCAGCATCTGCAGCAGAGACAAAGGCTTTGCTGAGGGTGAAGAAGGCTGCACAAAAGGTCCTGGTTCTTCCTCTCCGTCTGCCCATTGGTCTGTGGAAGAAACCTGATGACAAACTGGCCGTTGACCCCAGCAGCTCAGCAGCAGCCCAGCAGCCTCCCATCCAGGCTGACAGTATGTTGGTATAACTAAGAGAGAATGAGTTATGCGATGCTCTTATCAAGAAGAGCCAGCAGCGCATGCACTTCCTGGAACTAGAAGTGCATGCGCTGCTGAAAGAGGGTGTGAGGACAGTGGACAAAATCATCAGTACTCTACTATCTCCCATCCAGGCCTGTGTTATGTTGGTAGAACTCAGAGAGAATTAAAGACTCACATCTCTGAGCATCAAAGCAGCATTACAAACCAAGATGAAAAGTCTTCTGTAGCAAGACATTTCTACAGTGTTGGACAGGGTGGTGGGCCGTCCAGGCCAGCAAGGCCTCCTCTGCTGGACTAACATGACCAGAGATCATGATCACAATTATGAGTTCATTTGATTTTTAATAGTTTAGTTTCCTTAAATATATAAAAGTATCCTTAATATTCTCTTTGTGTGACGTCTAATTTAAGTTTTTTATTCTGGTGCCTAAAGGGTGATGATCTGTCTCTACTGTAAATGTGGGCTGGCCTTAGTTGAAGTTGTGGTATTTTTATAGGCCATGAACCAATGTGAGACACTCTTTATATGAGCATGTCTAAACTCTGTCTCTGTCATGGATCTGGATGCGTTGACCGCTGGTTTCCATCTGCTGGGGGAAGCACCACTCCTATTCCATCCTTGGAAGCATCTGTTGACACCTTCATCTTCTTGGCTGGATCAAAGAATGTCAGCACCGGTGATGTTGTGAGTGCATTTTTGAGTGGGTCCCATTCTTGCTCATGCTTCATGCTCATACAAAAAAAACACCATCATTTAACACCACCTCCCGTCATCGAGCACATGAAACAATGGTTTTATCTCGGGACCATTCCTTTGACATTTCTGCTGAATCACTCGTGACTATAAAGGATCAAGTTTACCAAAGTTCTGGACAACAGCCCGACCGCACACGTCTGGCTGAAGGTCGGCTCTTCTGTTGGTAAATGTCCACCGCTGTCAGGACGGTCCAGAACAGAGGACATGTCCACACATTGTTTATTTATTTATTTATTTATGGCAGTCCATTTAAACTTGTTTTCTGTGTGCAGGAGGTCGTGGACACAAGTTCAATGTTGGACAGTCTTTTCAGAAATCCTAAATCTCCACAAGATTTGTGACTTGGTATTGAATCAAATCCTTCAGGAACAACAGAGGAGATGAGACGATGCTCCTTTTACTGACACTCAGCATGCATGTTCTGAAGCTTTTGATCTTCTGACCGTTGTAATCCTTTAACTTTAGGCTCTTTATGTGTATTTTTGTCTTTCATTATTTCAGTCTCAGATGTGCTGATCAGATCAGGTTTGCTTTAGGACCACTTTACAGTTTCAATGTCGTGGCTGCTCCGTCTATGAACATCTTTCTTGACCATTTTTCTTCTTTCTGTTTATTTCTTTGTTGCATTGTCAGAATCCACCATGCCAACAAAACTGCTATCTTAAATCAGGATCCTGGATGGATGGCCATCAATCAATCCATCAATCAATCAATCTTTGTTTATATAGCGTCTGATACAATCAAAATAGTTTCAAGGCGCTTTCCAGAATCCCAGGACCTAACCCCAGACAAGCAACAGTGGCAAGGAAAAACTCCCCTTTAACAGGAAGAAACCTTGAGCAGGACCAGGCTCATGTAGGGGGACCCTCCTGCTGATGGACAGATGGGTAGAGAGAGGAGGAGAGGAGAGGAGAGGAGAGGAGAGGAGAGGCACAGAGCACAGAAACACACACAAAAATACAAAAATACACTATACAACAGGTCAGTGGGTCAGAGGTCATCATGCAGCTCTGAAGGCGGCGATACCTGTAAATAAATAAATAGAGGGGGGGGCAGAAAAACTACACAGGAATCTGCATAACTAGTCTGCTTGATGAGGAGGAGGAGAGGAGAGGAGAGGAGAGGAAACCAAACCATGACCAGTGTGGTGACAGAGGTCTGTCAGGTGATCATGTTTCTGGACCCTCAGCCTCGGCCTATAGCAGCATAACTAGTATCTTAACCTAGTGATCCTATAGCAGCATAACTAGTATCTTAACCTAGTGATCCTATAGCAGCATAACTAGTATCTTAACCTAGTGATCCTATAGCAGCATAACTAGTATCTTAACCTAGTGATTAGACGACCCCCTAAGTATGATCATTAGTCTGTCTATGATAGTAACTGAACTACAAGGTTAGGAACAATAAGCTTTTCCAAAGAGGTAGGTTTTAATTGTAAAAGTAGAGATGGAGTCAGCCTCCCGTACCTGGACAGGGAGCTGGTTCCATAGCAGGGGGGCCTGCTAGCTAAATGCTACATGCTGTCACCTGCTGGAATCATGCTGGTTGTCTTTCCAGTGTCAGTTCTGTTTCCCCTAAATGAATCAGGTTTGGTGCTCTCAAGGGTCCAGACAGGAAAATCTAGGAGCTTAAGGGACATTTTCCATGGCTGCCCGGATCACTGAGAAGAACCTGAGCCCACTGGTCCTTCTCTCTTGTTCCCATTTGAGAAAAATGGGTTCACCAACAATGTCCTCGTCCCACAGAACATCAAAGAACATCCACAGGAGATCTGCAAAACAAAGACAACATGAGACACATTCTAGTGTTTCCACATCCTGTTCCAAAGTTCACATTAGTTCCAGCAGTTGGGAGGTCTCTAACTCTTGTTCATGATCACTGCTGTGTGGCTGCTGGCGCCTCCTACAGGTAGATGATGGAAGATACTCACATTGTCCACCGTCCACGGAGCTGGTGATCTCCTGCAGAGCATCGAGGGCCTCCAGCTGTTTGTGCTCATCGGTCAGGAACGCTTTCAGCAGTCCTGACCTCTGCAGCATCTCCTGGCTGTTGACCTTGGGAACGCCACCTGAGACCACAAACGCTTGTTCACACGACTGCAACACAACTCAGTGCATTTGCTGCTCCTGAGCACATTTCTGATTGGATGATTGATCTGTACGTGATGTCAGAAATACTTACCCAGGCTAACAGCAGACTGGCAGACTGTAGACAACAGCGCCCGCACAAACACACCTGAGGACAGCTGATTGTCGTCCAGGTTGTCCTGAAAAAGGAACCAATGGAGTTTTTGCTGTTATTGCAGTGAAGTTGCACCTTTAAATGGTTTCAAGATATAATTGATGGCACTGTTAACAGTTTTCTAGATTCCAGCTCTATATATGTTCATATATCAGTACCAGCTCTATATATGTACATATATCAGTACCAGCTCTATATATGTACATATATCAGTACCAGCTCTATATATGTACATATATCAGTACCAGCTCTATAGATGGACATATATCAGTACCAGCTCTATATATGTACATATATCAGTACCAGCTCTATATATGTACATATATCAGTACCAGCTCTATATATGTACATATATCAGTACCAGCTCTATAGATGGACATATATCAGTACCAGCTCTATATATGTACATATATCAGTACCAGCTCTATAGATGTACATATATCAGTACCAGCTCTATATATGTACATATATCAGTACCAGCTCTATATATGTACAAATATCAGTACCAGCTCTATATATGTACATATACCAGTACCAGCTCTATATATGTACATATATCAGTACCAGCTCTATAGATGTACATATATCAGTACCAGCTCTATATATGTACATGTATCAGTACCAGCTCTATAGATGTACATATATCAGTACCAGCTCTATATATGCATATATGTACATATATCAGTACCAGCTCTATATATGTACATATATCAGTACCAGCTCTATAGATGTACATATATCAGTACCAGCTCTATATATGTACATGTATCAGTACCAGCTCTATAGATGTACATATATCAGTACCAGCTCTATATATGCATATATGTACATATATCAGTACCAGCTCTATATATGTACATATATCAGTACCAGCTCTATATATGTACATATATCAGTACCAGCTCTATATATGTACATGTATCAGTACCAGCTCTATAGATGTACATATATCAGTACCAGCTCTATATATGCATATATGTACATATATCAGTACCAGCTCTATATATGTACATATATCAGTACCAGCTCTATATATGTACATGTATCAGTGCCAGCTCTATATATGTACATGTATCAGTACTAGCTCTATATATGTACATATATCAGTACCAGCTCTATATATGTACATATATCAGGACCAGTGATATATACGTACATATATCAGTACCAGCTCTGTATATGTACATATATCAGTACCAGTGATATATATGTACATATATGTGGACCAGTGATATATATGTACATATATCAGGACCAGTGATGTAAAGTGAACTTACCTGGATCCAGTCTTTAATCTCTCTGTTGGACTTCTTTTCCTGCAGGAGCTTCTTCAGCTCTTCTGAGGGATTCAGCTGCCAAGAGTCTCTCTTGTGCTCAGGAGAGTCTCTCCTCCATCTGCAGTCTGGAGAGTCTCTACTCCTGCTTCCCTCCACAGAGTCTCTACTCCTGCTTCCCTCCACAGAGTCTCTACTCCTGCTTCCCTCTACAGAGTCTCTGCTCCTGCTTCCCTCCTCAGAGTCTTGACTCCTGCTTCCATCATGTGATTCTCTGCAGGCCTCAAGAGAGTCTCTACTCTTGTTTGACTTTGGAGAGTCTCTAATGCTGCTCTGATCACAACAGTCTCTATTGCTGCTCACCTCAGGTGACTCTCTTCTCCACATACGTGGAGGTGACTCTCTTCTCCACGTATGCTCTGGTGAGTTTCTTCTCCACTTACACTCTGGTGAGTCTCTTCTGCAGGTACGTGGAGGTGACTCTCTTCTCCAGGTACGCTCTGGTGAGTCTCTTCTCCAGGTACGCTCTGGTGACTCTCTTCTCGAGGTACGCTCTGGTGACTCTCTTCTCCAGGTATGCTCTGGTGAGTCTCTTCTCCAGTTACATGGAGGTGATTCTTTTCTACACGTACGTTGAGGTGACTCTCGTCTCCACGTACATTCATGTGAGTCTTTTCTCCAGGTATGTTGAGGTGATTCTTTTCTCCACCTACGAGGTGAGTCTCTCTCCTCCAGGAATCTGATGTTGAGCTGTGGAGCTTGAGGCCTGACCACAGTGTGAGTGATTTTGTTCTTTCCTTTTTCCTTTCTGGTCATTGTAGCTGTCTATAAATTGCTGCAAGTCTAAAAAATGTTTATCTCCAGTGAGGTTAGCTGGGTTTAATGTATAATCATACGTCTAATATATATATATATAGACTAAATGAGGCAAAATAAAAGCCATGCTTTGATGTTACTGGCTTTCATGGTGACCTTTCAACATAAAAATTTAAGACTGTGATATAAAACGTTTTTTATTTTAGCAGGAGAGTGGAAAAGTATCTTGTTTTATGATTCCATTTTATTTAACTGGCTGTTCCATAAGGAAATTACAGTGTGACTGAAACCTAAATTCATTGTCTTTTTTAATCTAGTTTAACTTTATTTCTTAAGCACTTGGGAAACGACCTTAGCCAACAAATGTCAGGGTCTGGGCACCTCCTCTCCCATAGGGGGCGCCAAACCCTGACATGGGGCCAGCAGGAGGTCGCGCACCTGTGCTGCATCCCGCAAATTACCTCCCCTTCTTAAGGCCTGGGTCCGACAGTGGAAGCGGTCGGAGCGTACACCGTTGTCTGTTGGACTCCTGTTCCCCGTTAGACTCCCGTCCTGAACCCCGTGCCCGTCTACCCGGATCCCCGCTTGTCCGTTCCCCGGACATCCCGGTTCGAGGTAGAGTTTTTGTTTTGTACTGTTTCCCGTGTGGGGGTTTTAGTGTTAGTCCGAGAGCCCTTGTTTCCTCCCGTAGCGGAGCGCTTTGTTCTACGTTTTATTAATTAAACCTGAGTTGTGCACCCGCTACCCTGCGTCTGCGTTTGGGTCCACCATTCCGAGTCCACGCCAGACACCGCCGTGACAGAACGCTCCGACCAAAGAATGGACCCAGCAGACATGCTGCGGGTGCTGGAGGAGGCCCGGCTGGCGAACCAGAGAATGGCTGCGGTCACAGACGGCTTCCTGCAGCGCCCGGGCCAGGCCCCTGACCTTAGGCCTGCAGCACACGGCGCCGCGAAGATGGCGGCGGCCCCTCCTTCTGTCCCGACGCTTCAGGCCGGTCTGTTCCCTGAAGCCGGCCGCCGCAGCAGCAGCACCGCGGCCGCCGGCCTGCACACGTCCGGCACCTACCAGAGCCGCATACAGGAGAGGGACGATCCCTGGCACTTCAATGACCGCCTGGCCAACCCCATCCAGCGGGTCCAGGAGCTGGAGAGCGAGCGCTCGTCCATGCGGCAGCAGCTGGATGGGCTGGCTACAGAGAAGGCCCGGCTGCAGGTCGACTGCAGGAACCTTCGGGACGAGAAGGAGGGACTTCTATCCAGTTGCCAGAAGAAGGAGGGTGAGCTAGCCTATGCCCAGGTCCACTGGATGAGGGCCGAGACGGCGCTCATCTCGAAGGACACTGAATTCCGCAAGCTTTTGTCTGAGAACAGGAGCCTCAGTGATGCCTTCACAGATCTCCAAGGCCAGTTGGAAAGCATGGAGGGGGTCCTGTCAGGTTCAAAGTACCAGCTATCCGCTGAGACCCTGAGGAGGGTGGAGATGGAGAGCCAGGTACTGACTCTGAAGGAACAGCTGGACCTTCAGAGGAACAGCTGTGAGCAGAAGATCCTGGAGATCCGAAGCCGCCACGAGACCCAGTTGGCGGAGGTGGACTCAGGACGCCAGCGGGAGTTTGAGAGCAAGCTGGCGGAAGTAATGCAGCAGCTCCATCAGGACCACGAGCGTCAGCTACAGGACTACTGGGACAAGACGCACCGGATCTTCAGCTTAAGGCTGCAGACCGCTGAACAAGCTGCAGTGGAGATGAACGACAGCGTTTTGGCCACCAGGGACGAGCTGGAGGGCGTCAGGCTGAGGGTGGAGACTCTCAGCGCTCAGGTGCACCAGTACCAGGATGAAAAGATGGTACTGGAGGACCACTGCCAGGACCTGCAGAGAACCATTGACCAGGAGCGAGATGTGTGGCAGCGGAGGCTTCGCCAGAAGGACGAGGAGCTGCTGACCATGAGGGGCCAGATGCTCAGCCAGCTGGAGGACTATGAGAGCCTGCTGGACGTGAAGCTGGCCCTCGACCTGGAGATCAACACCCTCAGGACGAGGCTGCAGGTGGAGGAGCGGAGGCCGCACTCGTCGCCGAGACCGTCTCAGCTGATCGCCATCGCAGTACGCGGCAGCTGCAAACCCCGGGGCAAGAGGAGGAGACAGGAGGTCCAGTCTCCGCACCAGGCCGAGTCCCAGGTCCAGTCTCCGTCCCAGGTCCAGTACCAGGTCCAGTCCCAGGTCCAGTCTCCATCCCAGGTCCAGTCCCAGGTCCAGTCTCCGCCCCAGGCAGAGCCCCAGGTCCCGTCTCCGCCCCAGGTCCCGTCTCCGCCCCAGGTCCCGTCTCCGCCTCAGGCCATGTCTCCGTCCCTGGTTCAGTCCCAGGCCCAGTCTCCGCCCCAGGCCCAGTCTCCGTCCCAGTTCCAGTCTGAGTCTCCCCAGGTCCAGTCTCCGTCCCAGTTCCAGTCGCAGTCGGCAGGGGCTGCAGGCAACCCAGGTTCAGTGGATTCCGCAGTCCCCCCAGATTCCGCTGGTGCCCCAGGTCCCCCAGAGGCCACAGGAGGAGGCCGCAGTTCCGTTGCTCCGAGCGCACCAGCGCCCATGCCGGAGAGCCTGGTGGCAGGTACATGCGTCCCTCCATCGCTTAACCCTCTCCTCCCAGCCCCAGACAACCCAGTGCCGGATCCCAAGACACAACCAGACCCAGAGCTGTTGGGGAAGGGCCTGTCAGGTTCCGGCACGTTACCCGCGGGACGGCCGAGCTCCATGATCTCCGCCAGGGCCGCCCTCCCCAGGATCACTCGTCTCCGCCGGAGCGCCCAGCTGCTGCGCGCCTCCTGTCGGGTCAAGAGGTTCCCTGGGCTCTTCGGGGGGACGAGGGGTACCCGTCGAGGCCGACCGAAGGATCGACCCCGCGGCGGTGCAGCTGGGGCTCTCGGCGTCTTTGGAGGCCGCCTCCGCCTTCCACGTCTCCCGGTCCGAGCCGGTGGTGGGTTCGGACCTGCCTCCACCGGCCGAGATTTGGGACGTCCGCCGGAGGGGCTGAGGATGGCAGCGCCCGGTGGACAGGGGAGGATGCGGTCCTGAAGAATGGTCGTGGACTCCACAGCGCTTCATCCTGGACGGAGACGACCTCTGGACTTTCCGCCACAGCCACCCCGTCAAGCCTGTTTGGGCACCAGGAGGCGCCTGTTGAGGGGGGGGTAATGTCAGGGTCTGGGCACCTCCTCACCTATAGGGGGCGCCAAACCCTGACATGGGGCCAGCAGGAGGTCACGCACCTGTGCTGCATCCCGCAAATTACCTCCCCTTCTTAAGGCCCGGGTCCGACAGTGGAAGCTGTCGGAGCGTACACCGTTGTCTGTTGGACTCCTGTTCCCCGTTAGACTCCCGTCCTGAACCCCGTGCCCGTCTACCCGGATCCCCGCTTGTCCGTTCCCCGGACATCCCGGTTCGAGGTAGAGTTTTTGTTTTGTACTGTTTCCCGTGTGGGGGTTTTAGTGTTAGTCCGAGAGCCCTTGTTTCCTCCCGTAGCGGAGCGCTTTGTTCTACGTTTTATTAATTAAACCTGAGTTGTGCACCCGCTACCCTGCGTCTGCGTTTGGGTCCACCATTCCGAGTCCACGCCAGACACCGCCGTGACAACAAAGTGCTGTCCAGCTTCATCTCTGCTCATAAAACAATAAAGGAGAAAAGACAAGATTAAAACAATGAAAGGATTATAAATAACAACCACTCTATAAAACAATGGAAGCACTGAAACAACAGAACCGGTCTCCTAGGTAACAGGAGCCAGCCAGAAGAGGTGTGTCTTTAGTGGAGATTTCCAATGAGTCAGGGTAGGCTGTCTGAGGTAAAGGGCCAGATGTTTCCAGAGGTGGTGTCAGAGGAGACCTGGACCCCCTGAGCTCAACTACAATCAGGATTTCTGTCAGAACCTGCCTGCTAATGAAATGGCTCTCAGAGTACTCAAATATAAACACACATGTATTGTGAAGCACCACGAACCAGGATTTTCAAATTAATCGATTTATTCACTTTTCGCTTTCCCAGTATGGAAAGAGTAGCAGCAGCAGCAGCACATAAATACTGGAACAACAAACTCTGGGAACAGAACAGATACTGAATAATGAAATTTCTATCTAAAACATCATTTATGTGTCTTATCAACTCAGCGTACATATGTATTCATTTAATGCACAACTGTAGCTGAAAATAAACAATATTGATAAAATAATCTGCAGAGAAGAATGAACACAACCTACTGCTTTCCCTGAATGGAAAGAATAGGAAGTGGACCAAACAGCATCATTCTCTTAAAACAACCACCAATTTTCTTAAAGTGCAGAACACCCGAGCACAATCCCCATCTAATAGCTGGACAAGTGGAAGCATTAATAACCATGTTACACTCTCCCCCACTGAGTTCCACTTGCCCACACAAAAATTAAACAAAATCTCACATGAGGTGTGTAAAGTCCTGCAAATATGTGCCAGCAACCATCCCTGTTTTCTAAGTCCCAGGTAAACATGCCTATTACATGTTAATTACACTTGGCTCTACAGTAATGAGGCCCCAGTGACAACAAACAAACAAGCAGTCAAAAAACATCAGGGACTACATAGTCTCAATCAGTATCTTAACAGGTCTTATGTCATGCCCAGCCCTTCACCTGGCTCTTGTCATGTCCCCAACAGCCGAGTCCATGATCTGGGAGCCCTCACTGGCAGCTTTCCCCACAGGGACATCAGTCAGTGAGCCAGAATTGAGCCTGAGACTCCTGACTCTCACATGGACTACTCTGCTCCTCAATGTAATCCCATCTCCCATCATCTGAAATAGGGCTCATCAGCTCTGACACCCACACACTTGCCCTCTCCTCAAGATCCATGTCCTCAGTAGGTGCATTGCTTTCATCAGAACTAGCAACCTCATCCAGCTCCTGCTCATCTGTATCAAGTAATGGCAGGAAGTTAACTGGCATGATGCACAACCTTCTCACGGCCAGTGGAAGTATCTGATCTTCAAAGTATCAATGTCACTGTTTTTCCTCCATAACAATGAAAGAGTGTATTCTCCATCTATCTGCCAGCTTCCTCTTGCCCAGTTCCCCTGTACTCACAAGCAGCACACAATCTCCAACCTCCACAGGAGCCCCTCTGACTCTCTTGTTGTACAGATCTGCATGTCTCTTCAGCTGTTGCTGTAATTAAAAACTGGAGGTTCTTGGTAAATGTCTGTCCATCCTCATCACCTCTGAGATCATATTCATTAAACCTGCAGAAGCTTCAGCAACAGTCCATGAAAGAAAACACAACATATGCACAACTTAGAATCTCGTCTCTCTGTGAGGAATCTTGGAGCAACTTTTGACCAAAACCTCTCCTTTATCTCACCTTCAAATAGTCTGTAGAAGTGCCTTTGTTCACCTGAGGAACATCACAAGGATCAGAAAGCTACTGACGCGGCATGATGCTGAAAAGTTAGTCCATGCATTTGTTACCTCCAGGCTGGACTATTGTAATTCTTTACTATCAGGGTGTCCAAACAACTCTTTAAGAAGCCTCCAGGTGATCCAAAATGCTGCAGCCAGAGTTCTGACAGGTATTGACCAAAGAGATCACATAACTCCTGTACTGGCGTCTCTTCATTGGCTGCCTGTTAAATTCAGAATCATTTTTAAAACCCTCCTCTTGACCCACAAGGTCCTCAGAGGCCTAGCTCCATCCTACCTGGAGGAGCTAGTGAGACCTTACCAGCCCAATAGACCGCTCCGCTCTCAGAACGCTGGTCTACTTGTGGTTCCCAGAGTCTTTAGGAGTAGATTGGGGGGCCGAGCATTTAGCTAGCAGGCCCCCCTGCTATGGAACCAGCTCCCTGTCCAGGTACGGGAGGCTGACTCCATCTCTACTTTTAAAATGAGGCTTAAAACCTACCTCTTTGAAAAAGCTTATTGTTACTAACCTTGTAGTTCAGTTACTATCATAGACAGACTAATGATCATACTTAGGGGGTCGTCTAATCACTAGGTTAAGATACTAGTTATGCTGCTATAGGATCACTAGGTTAAGATACTAGTTATGCTGCTATAGGATCATTAGGTTAAGATACTAGTTATGCTGCTATAGGCCGAGGCTGAGGGTCCAGAAACATGATCACCTGACAGACCTCTGTCACCACACTGGTCATGGTTTGGTTTCCTCTCCTATCCTCTACATGTTCTATCCTCTACCTGTTCTATCCTCTACCTGTTATATCCTCTACCTGTTCTATCCTCTACCTGTTCTATCCTCTACCTGTTCTATGCTCTACCTGTTCTATCCTCTACCTGTTCTATCCTCTACCTGTTCTATCCTCTACCTGTTATATCCTCTACCTGTTCTATCCTCTACCTGTTCTATCCTCTACCTGTTCTATGCTCTACCTGTTCTATCCTCTACCTGTTCTATCCTCTACCTGTTCTATCCTCTACCTGTTCTATCCTCTACCTCTCCTCCCTCTCCTCCTCTCTCTACCCATCTGTCCATCATCAGGAGGGTCCCCCCACATGAGCCTGGTCCTGCTCAAGGTTTCTTCCTGTTAAAGGGGAGTTTTTCCTTGCCACTGTTCTTGTCTGGGGTTAGGCCCTGGGATTCTGTAAAGCGCCTCGAAACAATTTTGATTGAGTAAAGATTGAGAATAAGAAATAATATTTTAGTCAACCAAACTCTTTAGTAGTAAATCTCTTGTTGATTAACACTGAACTTTACAGCAATTAGTACAGCAAATATTCATTTCACTGTTTTTCTATTAACCGTTAAAGATACAAAACTACTTAATCTTCTGTTGTTGAACGTTGAATTTCACAGCAGTTGTCAAAGACAACATTGATTTCATTTTTTTCAGTTACAATTTCTCATGGAGACTCATGGCACACACAGAATCACATTTTTATATCACCTTCAGCATGTTGGAGCTCCCTCAAAGGTTATTTTGGGCTCGTCTGGGACTTGAACCCAGGACCTCTTGCACCCTAAGCAAGAATCATACCCCTAGACCAACGAGCCACATCTTGTGTATGTCTGAAACAAACTGGAACAAGTACAACTCCCCACTAAGTGCAGATCAATGAAGAGGAAGTGAAAAGGGATATCAACAGGAGGGAAGAGGTCAGGAGAGAGAAGAAAAACTCCCCTTTAACAGGAAGAAACCTTGAGCAGGACCAGGCTCATGTAGGGGGACTCACCTGCTGATGGACAGATGGGTAGAGAGAGAGAGGAGGCGAGGGAAGAAAGGTAGAGGATAGAACAGGTAGGAGAGGGGAGGAGAGGATAGGAGAAGTGAGGAGAGGAGCAGAGAGGAGGAGAGGGAGCTTGGGAGAGGATAGAATAGGTAGGAGAGGAGGGGAGAAGAGAAGAGGAGTGGAGTCGAGAGGATAGGAAAAGAGGGGAGAAGAGGGGAGAGGAGAAGAGGAGGAGAGGGAGGAAAGGTAGAGGATAGAAGAGAACAGGGGAGGAGAGGAGAGGCACAGAGCATAGAAATACATTATATTGAATTGAATAAGCAGCCGGTTGAGTGGGTCAGCGGGGTCGGAGGTCATTGTGCAGCTCTGAAGGCGGTGATACCTGCAAATGAATACAGAAGGGGGGGGGGGGCAGAAAAATTACACAAGAAATAGCATCACTAGTCTACTGATGAAGAGGAGGAGAGGAGAGGAGAGGAGAGGAGAGGAAACCAAACCATGACCAGTGTGGTGACAGAGGCCATTGATATTCCACACATGTGGCTCTACCTGGCTCAAGTCATCACCCCATGCTCCATGCGGATGGGCTATCTATGGGACATCCACAACGGCAGTTCAAGAAAGGTTTAACCCTACACACAAATTTGGTAAAGTTTCTTGGATGAGCACCCGAGCTTGTTTCAGGCATCTTGAGGTGAGGTGAGGTCACCTTTGTAATCACGTCACCTGGAAAGCAAATTGCCAAACAAATAAAGATAGCATCCGCAACAAAGTCATTTGAAGGTCAGAGACTGTGTGTTGGATGGCTGGTCCAGATGAAAGTTCTGTGTCCCAGCAGTCCTCGTTAGTATAGTGGACAGTATCTCCGCCTGTCACGCGGAAGACCGGGGTTCGATTCCCCGACGGGGAGTTTTCTTTCTGCTCATAATCATCTGCTCTGCGCCAAATCCTACAGGCAGCAGCAAACATTTGTGGTGCGCTACTATGAGCTGCACCAGTGCTTGAACAAGTGTAAGAAAATCCTCAGTGGTGTTCATTTGTTAAAAAAGGGCTGTGGTAGGATGGGAGGGTTTCCACGATACACCAGTGGGAAGAGTCTGAGGGTAGCTGAGAGGGAGAGTTTGAGACTCTGCAGCACCACGTAAATACTCAGTTACACTCACACATCTAACCAAACATAGGAGAGAAAAAGAACAACACATGCTTAGAGTTCACAGGTAGTTAGAGGTATGCATGACCCAGCCACAAGCACATTGAACAGTACGATGCCAGATGTCAGACAAAAATCCAGTGTCACCTTATAAAAGTGACTAGAGTCTCCATGCCCTCTGGTAGGAGTGGTCTTGTCCTCCATTCCTGGTGAGAAGGTGTGCAGGCAGTGAATCAATGCTGTTAGCTTGTATGCGGGCAATTTAGTGAGATTAGTTTGTATGGCAATTGCTCATTTGCTTGAACTACCGTGGTGGGGCGTCAAGCTTGCTGCTATGCAAGGATTAGAGCTGTATTGAACAAAAGCTTTTGTGGACTTAAGATGTTTCTGCCTGGTTGTGAACCAGGGACCTTTTGTGTGTTAGGCAAACGTGATAACCACTACACTACAGAAACACTTTTTTCAGTTTCTGGCTCCTCCTTCTCTTCCTCCTCTTCCTTTTAAATGAATGAAAAAATGGGTCCTGCTCAAATATTGTACTCCTACGGCGACAGGAGTCTCCGTGCCTTCTGGTAAGAAGTTTCTTCCTGTTGGCTTTAGGATACTGGTGTTATTCTTTAAGGTGCTTACCAAGTTGCCCCTTTTGCCATTATGCAGAGACATAAAGGAGATATTCAGTGCGTCTGCCTGTATGAAGTATTGAATACATCATGTTAGATCGAGGATTCCTTGTGCTCGATGTTTGCGTTGTGTGAGGGTGGGCTCGTGAGATACTGGGTTACAAATGAAGAAAACTGTGTAAAAGATGAAAATAAAATGACAGGAACAATCCTGATTTACTTTGTTGTGAAACAAGTGATTTCTACAGGATGTTCTTTACTTGAGTAAGATTGTCCAATTTGGTCAGTAGAAGCTTTTCCAGGTGTCCAGGTGCTGGACAGTTTGCCAGAATCTTCTTGGGACCGACCGAAAGCACATTGGAAGGTACAGACAAGTTCAAATATAAAAAAAAAAAGAGACTTTCTCTTTATAGATGTCGGGAAAAAAATAAGAAACATGATGCTTTGCGGGCATTGGTGTTTCAGTGGTAGAATTCTCACCTGCCACGTGGGAGACCTGGGTTAGATTCCCAGCCAATGCAGACAGTGTCTTGGCTTTTGATCACTAATGCTTATTTCTCATTGCTTGCAGGCGCCCCGACTCCAACCACCGACATGTTTCTGAGTGTACATCCAGATGTGAATGTACACAAAGAAGCATCTGGTTAACATCTGTTATTGTTCCTGCCACAAACCCATGTCTTAGTTACTCAGAGGTAGTGACAAGACTCAGCTAAACACCTACAACGAGACTGACAACCACATCTAGTGAAAACACTCTTGTCTGTATATAAGGGAACAAGGGCATTCTTTGGCCTGTGATTCACCACATGTGAAAAATGGATTAGGTTTTTCTGATTGAGGGTCAGTCCAGAACGTGATGCTGCCAGGTCCAGGCTTCACCTGTGAAACACATTGTCAGTTGTGTGCCTTGAGCTCTTACACTATTTTGACCACGTGTCACAAGACACAATTACTCAAGAAAGGTCGAGCTGAAGACGCACCATCTTTGGAGCATGGCTCCCTGTCATCTACACTACACTCCACAGGTTAGGGTGAGGAGCTGGGTAATTCATTATGTCTATGAATGTCCTCACAAAGACAGAAAAAGACACAAAGACTGTGTGATAGTCCATACCTGCTTTAGCAATCAGGACATCTTATTTGCCATCATTTGTTCGGAAACATCAGCCACATTTCTGATTGTTGCTATGCTGAAGTTTTGAATGTACATTCTGGAGCTGATTATGTATAAATCAGTCTGTTCTGAATGATTTAAATGACCTGTTGATATTTAACAATAAACAACTGAGACCTTTTGTCACATTAGGTTGTGAACTCTAAGCATGTGTTGTTCTTTTTCTCTCCTATGTTTGGTTAGATGTGTGAGTGTAACTGAGTATTTACGTGGTACTGCAGAGTCTCAAACTCTCCCTCTCAGCTACCCTCAGACTCTTCCCACTGGTGTATCGTGGAAACCCTCCCATCCTACCACAGCCCTTTTTTAACAAATGAACACCACTGAGGATTTTCTTACACTTGTTCAAGTACTGGTGCAGCTCATAGTAGCGCACCACAAATGTTTAATAACAATAATAATACATTTTATTTCAAAGACACCCAAGGACACTTTACAGTACGTCTATGCAGCAGTTAAACAATATACAATTTAAAATCAAAGGTCAGGTACAATTACAATAGCACCACTTACAACAGAAAATAGTCAGTAGGTGCTTTACAGAGATAGAGACCCAGAGCCTGAGCCTCCAGGTAAGCACAGTGGCAAAGAAAAACTCCCTTTTAACAGGAAGAAACCTTGAGCAGGACCCGGCTTACAAGGAGGAACCATCCTGCTGGTAATGTTTTGTCTTCGCTTGGTGAATTGTGTCTTTGTATTGGTGAATGTGGGCAATGTTCATTTCCTTGTGGATCAGGAGTCCAGTTTTCTTGTAAAGTCTCTCCAATTGACGGCCCTTGGTTTTCATGTAGCGGAGATGAGGGGTAAACCAGGGGGCAGTTGTGGAGAACGAAAGAGAGCGTGTTTTGGCTGGGGCGAGGGAGTTGAGGATGTTCTTTAAACTGATATTGTAGTGGGATATGATTTCGTCGGTGGAAGTGAAAGAGTCTGGGATGATAATATCGGTAATGTGGGAGCTAAGTGTGTCAATGTTGATGTTTTTCAAGTGGCAGAATGAAATAAGGCGTGGTGACATAACTCTGGAGTGGCGGAGTGCAGTGCTTAAAGAGATGAAGAAATGGTCACTGACATGGAGATCATCAGTAGAGGGGGGTGAGACCAGAGCAGCAGAGAAGGTTCAGAGTTTGTCCTTTGGTGTGCATTGGGAAGTTGATGAAATTATGCAGTCCAAAGCTCTCCAGGCATGATAAAAAGTCTTTGGTGAGAGGCAGATTGGTGTTGTCCATGTGGATATTGAAGTCCCCTAGTATTATTATGTGAGGAGATAGTGTACATAGATGGGTGAGCAAGATGGCAAAGTCATTTAGGAAGTCGCTGTGGGGCTTGGGGGGGGGCGGTAAATAGTGGCAATGACGGTGGGAGTGGGTCCAGGAGTAAGTGCCAGATGTTCAAATGAGGATGATGGAAGCAAAGACAGCGGAAGGACCTTCCACTTCTGGTGGTGAGTCACTGCGATACCACCACCACGGCTGTGGGAGCGGGGGTGGGAAAGGTATGTATAGTCCGGTGGGGTGGAGTCGTTGAGTGAGAAGAAGACATTTGGTTGTTGCCAGGTTTCCGTGATACAAAGAAAGTCGAACTTGTGGTCAGTCAGTAGATCGTGGATGAGGTGTTCCTTATTCGTAAGTGAGCAGATGTTAAGAAGTCCAAAGCTGACAGAAATGTCCTCAAGTTTGGTGAGAGTCGGAGCCTGGACAGAAGGGCTGGCTAAGACTGAGGGATTGATAGTCCGGGAGGTGTTTCTACCAGAGTGTCTATTGGTTATAAGGATGGGAATAGGGAACAGTTGGTTGCCCCTGTGGTTTCTTGTGGGAGGAGAACTAATCTTGGAAAGACCAATGGCTCCCAGATCAAAGGTCCCCACATCAAAGGTTACAAGATGACAGGCCCCAACATCAAAGGTCCCCACATCAAAGGTTACAAGATCAAAGGTTCCCAGATCAAAGGTCCCCACATCAAAGATTCCAAGATGAAAGGTTCCCAGATCAAAGGTCCCCAGATCAAAGGCCCCCAGATCCAAGGTCTCCCGATCAAAGGTTCCTAGATCAAAGGTTACCACATCTAAGGTTCCATGATGAAAGGTCCCCAGATCAAAGGTTCCAAGATGAAAGGTTCCCAGATTAAAGGTCTGCAGATCAAAGGTCCTCACATCAAATTTCCAAGATGAAAGGTTCCCAGATCAAAGGTTACCACATCAAAGTTCCATGATGAAAGTTTCCTAGATCAAAGGTCCTATGATCAAAGGTTCCCAGATGAAAGGCCCCCACATCAAAGATTCCCAGATCAAAGGTTCCAGGATCAAAGGTTGCAAAATGAAAAGTTCCCAGATCAAATGTTCCCAGATCAAAAGTTCCAGAATCAAACGGTACCACATCAAAGGTTCCTAGATCAAAGGTTACCACATCAAAGTTCCATGATGAAAGTTACCCAGATCAAAGGTCCCAAGATCAAAGGTCCCAAGGTCAAAGGTTCCAAGATCAAAGGCTACATGATGAAAAGTTCCCAGATCAAAGGTTACCACATCAAAGTTCCATGATGAAAGTTACCCAGATCAAAGGTCCTCAGATCAAAAGTTTCCACATCAAAGGTCCCCAAATCAAAGGTCGCCACACCAAACGTTCCAAGATCAAAGGTCCCAAGATCAAAGGTCCCAAGATCAAAGGTCCCAAGATCAAAGGTCCCAAGATCAAAGGTTCCAAGATCAAAGGCTACATGATAAAAAGTTCCCAGATCAAAGGTTCCTAGATCAAAGGTTACCACATCAGAGTTCCATGGTGAAAGGTACCCAGATCAAAGGTCCTCAGATCAAAGGTTCCCACATCAAAGGTCCCCACATCAAACGTCCCCACCCCACATCAAGGGTTCCCACATTAAAGGTCCCCAGATCAAAGGTTCAAAGATGAAAGGTTCCCATATCAAAGGTTCCCATATCAAAGGTCCCCAGATAAAAGGTCTCCGGATCAAAGGGTCCCAGATCAAAAGATCCCCACATCAAAGGTTACAAGATGAAAGGCCCCCACATCAAAAGTCCCTAGATCAAACGTTACCACATATAAGGTTCCATGATGAAATGTCCCCAGATCAAAGGTTCCTATATCAAAGGTTCCAAGATCAAATATTCCAAGATCAAAGGTTCCCAGATAAAAGGTGTCCAGATCAAAGGTTCCCAGATCAAAGGTCCTCACCTCAAAGGTTCCAAGATGAAAGTTTCCCAGATTAAAGGTTCCCAGATCAAAGGTTACCACATCTAAGGTTCCATGATGAAAGGGCCCCAGATCATAGGTTCCCAGATCAAAGATTTCCCAGATCAAAGGTTCCAAGATGAAAGGTTCCCGGATCAAAGTTCAGAACGTGGTGACCGGTTCTTGTTGTTCACCTCGGTCATAGACAAAGCAATTCTGAGACAACAGCAACACAGGCTGGATGTTTCTGGTCTATCCAAGGTTAGCACTTCCTGTTTGGGGTAGTTAAGATATTAGCTGGCGTCGTGCATAGACTGACACTGTGACCTCCTGTATATCTAACAGCCTATATTCCTCTCGGTACGGGTGACTCGTCAGAACCGGTGCCGGCTCTGCATGCATGAACTGTTGCTGTGTTGGTGCCACTTCTCCTGATCAGTAAAACCTTCAACGCAAGTCATCTGAGTCTCCAGTGTGTCTGTTCCACCACCTCCGTAATTTCCACATCAGATTGGCGTCACGAACAGGATCTCAACAAAACAAAGACTGGTAAGTGCAAAATTAATTTTATTTCTTTTGCCACTGCCATGTCTGCGTTTGAAGAGATTCTAGCAAAGTACCTCATGGAATGAGCGCTGCCTGACTGCTTTACGCAGAGGTAGTGGGGATTTGGATATTTGAGTCCTGAGTTTGACCTCATGAGAGAGGGTTTGGATTCGGCTGGGAGAAACAGTATGTGAGCAATTCACTTTAAGAAGACGTTCTGGATAAATTTAGAAGTATTTATCCGTGAATTTGCAAGACCATCTGCCTGATCTCAGTCCAGAGGGGAGGAAGACTCAAACAGTGATCTGAGCTGTGCACGCACAGAACAATCTACTAGTTGATGGTGATTGTTAGAATATCCAAATGAGGTGGTGAATATAATTCATTTTATTCCAAATTATTACAAAAATTGCCCAATCATATTGTGAAAAATTATGTAATTATGTAAAAAAAGAAAATTCTCTAATCAGATTCTATAAAACTACATTGTAATACAATTTGGCATTTTAGAGAACTCATGATGCACTTGAAGTGAGCAATGTATTGCTTTGTTTTTAATGAATGAATATTGAGTGATTTAACTAATCTCGGGTAATCATCAGTCCGGTTTGAATACAGACCCACAACCTCTGAATCGAGAAGATAATCGGAATTTGAGTCGAAGTTTGAGAGCATTCGAAGACAGATTGTGGTATTTGGAGAAGGAAAAAGATTCTGGCCCCAAATTTAGAGCTGGTTTGAGTCTGAAACATCGCATTGAGGCTGAATCCCCAAAGTGGGATTTTCCTTATATGATGGAATGTGTGAACATGTGGTCTAAGTATGCTGCGGAAAGAGGTGAAGCCGCAGGGCAAGAGAAGCGGTGTGAATGGATAGATGATGAATGGAAGAAGGTGATTGGTCAGTGTGCGGAACTTGTGTGGCCAAGTCAGCTGGGTCCGACTGGCTGGCTACATGCTTAGGAATAACAAACTCAAATGTCTCGACCATATTGAAACGTCACCCTAACAACACAGGAGCTTGTGCTAAAGCATCGATGTACCGATGGGCTAAGATAAAAGGGAAGAAAGCAGCAACTCTGCAGGAGTTGATACAACAGGTATCAGCTGCGGGTGTGACACTTCCAGCTGCTGTTCTGGATGCGTATGTGCCTTCTATGAATGTGAAAGTGGAGAAATCCTCATTGAATGAGAGGGACAGAGAAGCTGTTCCTAGGGCGAGAAAGTACGAAGATGATTTATCGCTTGTGCTGAACAGGCATCAGGGTCAGGACAAGTGGAAGTTGTTAAACAGCCTAAGTGCCTCCGAAAGGAGGGCGAGCAGTTACCAGATTGAAAGCAAAGAAAGAGAAGGATCAGACCATAAGTGCGTCACTTCCTAAGATTGTCATTGGTGATACAGATGTGTGCAGGCCCTGGACACAGGCCGAGGCTAGAGATATGGTGCTAATGCCCCTAATCCTATGACTAATCCAGCTAAATATTATTCCTTGCTTAAAGTCACTGCTATGTTGTATGAAATTCTAATACCTATTCTATACTAATTCTAATACAATCAGACTTTCTCACTCACCCTCTGAAAATCCTTTAATGCCAGTTGAAGTTAACGTCACAAAGATTTAAATTTTAGTTGATTGTGGAGCGACTCTGTCGGCTCTGATGAAAATGTGTGCACACCTACATCACACATGTTCACTACTGTGGCTGCCTCTGGTGCCCCTCTGTCTGAACCCCTGTCTGAACAAGCTCATGTTTCAGTGGCAGAATCAGATATTAAACATGCATTCCTTATTTCCGGAAAAAGCCCGCTGAGTTTGTTAGGGAGAGATTTTCCAGGATTTAACCTAGCAGACACTTTCAGCATTTCGAGTATTCAGAGCATTGCTAAAACATCGCCTGCATGTGCTTCACTGATGTCTGCTATGAGGCCTCTGCTGGAGTGCTCTTGTGTGGCTGCTGTTGATTTCTCTGTTGAGTATAATAATATAGCAGCTGAGTCCCTACAAAAACAATTCCAATTGGCCTGTGAGGACTATTTGGTCATTGTTCCTGAAAGATGTGGTCTGCCAATTAAATTGACAGGAGAGCAACAAATTCTGTACAGGTTTCCTGATGTTTGGCCTCACATTGGAGTGGCTGTGAAGACTGGTGTTGATGAAAAACAACTGAGTGATATGATAAGAAGGTGCTGCAGCCTGCAGCTGGCTGCATGCAGCCTTCAGACTGATGCCCTAACTGTTTTGGGAAGTGATTTGTTTTTGTTGAGAGTTCCTGAGAGCGTCTCTCTCCCCCAGAGCATTTTTATTTCACAGAAAGCACCTTTTCCACTTGTATATGGACCACCCTCTGATTTATATGAAGTTCCTAATGAATTATGGGCCAGACATAAGAACCATGTGGGGTTTGTGACATCTGCCCCGCCTCATGTTGTTACACTGAAACCTGGTGCTAAACTTCCAATGATCAGACAACACAAATTACCCCACAAAGCAATAGCAGGAATAGAGGGTGTGATTCCCTCTTGGATCAGGAGGTACTGGTGGAGACAAGCAGCCCGTGTAACACCCCCATTCTCCCCATTCCAAAACCTAACAGACCTGAGGAATGGTGGTTTGTTCAAGATTTGCAAGCTATCAATAACATTGTTGTACCTACAGCTCCAATTGTGCCAGACACAAACTCTATTTTGGCCTCCCTGCCCCCAGACTCAAAGTACGATACAGTCGTGGACTTAAGTTCTGCATTTTTCTCTATTCCTCTCCACCCAGATAGCCAGTATCTGTTTGCATTCACATTTAAATTTCATCAGTTGACGTGGACCACAGGGCTTTGTGGAGAGTCCAACAGTATATGCGGCTGCAGTGCGGCATGATCTGATGGATTTGCATTTAATGGGTGGGAGTACCCTCCTCCAATATGCTGATGATCTGTTGGTTGCCTCCCCCTCTAAAGAAGCCTGTCACATGACTCTGTGTTGTTGTTGAAGAGGTTGGCAGAGCATGGACATCGAGCTTCTGTGGCTAAATTGCAGTATAGCAGCCCAGAGGTCACGTCTTTGGGTCATGTTTTACAGGAAGGTTGATGATGTTTCTCTCCTGAGAGACTGCAGTTGTTGTCAAACATGTCACCTCCCCAGACTAAGAAGGAGCTGCTTCCTTTCTTAGGCATGACTAACTACTGTCTCAGTGGATCTGTGACTCTGCTGCTCTGGACTCTGTCTTGAGGGCGGCTCCTCTGCAGGATGCTCCTCCCACAGGTCAATGGACAGACCAAATGCACAGGGCCTTTGTGGGTTTAAAGACTGCTCTCCTCTCTGCTCCAGCTTTGGGTCTGCGGACTACATGCAGCCTTTTCATCCGTCTGGGACTGAAAAAGAGGGTTTTTCTTCTGGCCTGTTGGTGCACAAACACGGTGGTGTACTGCTGGTCAAAGCTCTCTCCTGCAGTGCTTGGCATGCCTGGTTGTTTGAGATCTGTAGCTGCTGTCACTACTATGATTGAGAAATCGGCCCCTATTGTACGAGCTCATGACTAGTGCATGTGTCTCATTCGGTGCTACACATTCTGAATGTAGCTGCTACGCAACATATGTCCGCTGCCCGGAGGTCAGGATATGAGGCGGTGATTTTGTCCAGTCCCCACATCATTCTGGAAAGGTCCCCACCTCTAAATCCAGCCACTTTCCTTCCTATTTCTGAACTAGAAGATGGTCATGATTGTGAGATAGTTATCAACAGCGGTGCATCACCCAGACCTGATCTCATGCAGACACCACTCCAAAATCCAGATCTCATTTTGTACACTGATGGCTCCTGTAGCCGACCCTCTGATGGACAGTATTTCTCAGGCTATGCTGTGGTCACTGATGTTGATGTTTTGGAGTCAGGAGCGCTCCCTCATGACACCTCTGCCCAAGCGGCAGAGCTGTATGCTCTTATCAGGGCTTGTGCTATTGCCAAGGACAAGTCTGCTACTATCTACACAGATTCTCTCTACGCGTTTGGTGCAGCTCATGATTTTGCACAGATTTGCTGACAGAGAGGATTCTTAACATCATGTGGAAAACCGGTCAAACATCATCAATTAATCTAAGATCTGCTGGATGCTATTTTGTTGCCTCAAAGATTGGCTATTGTAAATACTCATACTAATGGTTCTGATACACATACTAATATACACATACTAATGGTTCTGATTCTGTTTCCCAGAGAAATGCGCAGGCTGATGCGGCAGCTAAACAAGCAGCAGTTTCCTCAAAACCTGTGATTCATCAATGTGTTTCTGCACAACCTCCTGATCCTGTCGATTTGCCCTCCATTGATGATGTGGCGATGCTACAAAACCGTGCTGATAGTGAGGAGAAAAGCTGTCTGACCCCGTTCCCTCCTTCATGTTTTGGCTCGTGGCACATGGACCAACTTATGTTGGAAAAGGAGGGATGAATGAAATAATTCGATCTCAATGGTTTGCACTAGACATTACACTTGTTTCACAAACATTGGTAAATAACTGTATGATATGTCAGCAGACAAGAAAAGCAGGAAACACCATCAAACACGATCACCTGCCCCCACCATCAGGGCCTTTTGTAAATATGCTGATATGGCCACCGGGCCGTTTCGCCCCCCGGTTGATCAGGTACTGAAGTGTCGTTTCAGGTGTTGGTGCTCCGCTGCCTGTCCTGTCAGTTCCTGATTGGTGGACTCCGTCCCTCCTTCCCGCCCTTGGACCACACCTCCTAGCCAGCCAATCAGGAGCTGACCATCCCGGGACAGCCGGTATTTAGGGCGTCTCAATCCCAGCGTTCGGGGCGACTGAATGTTTGAGCAGTACGCCTTGATTCGGTGCACCAACTCTGTTTTTTTACTTCGATAATTCGCATTAGATTAGTAGTCCTTATGTTAGTCTCCGTCACGTTAATTATAGATTATTTCTTGTGTTATAGGATAAGTAGCGAGGGTTTTCTTTCCTGTTTTTTTTTCCTTACATAGCTCTCACTTTGTTTTAGAGAGTCTCCTTTTGTTATCGTTATTCCTCCCGTTGTACAGCACTGTGTTGCTCACTTTTCGTTGTAATTTTGCCTTGCATTTTCTGTTTAGGACAATAAAGCCTATTTTAAACTTTTACACTGTTTTGATCTCCCGAGGGTTTTTATTATGTTTATGACCTCCTGTTTTACATCATGAGCCAGTCGTAACATAATTGGGGGCTTGTCCGGGAACTCTGTTAATCTGTTTCCGACTAAATTCCTGAGGGGATCACCTAAAAGGGTTAGTTCCCACTGGTGTCAAAAGGAAGATACCTTTATTATCGTGGGGTGCACTGAATCTACTAGAATGTCTGATTTTGATTTAGAATGCTTTATGGCCAATCCGTCCCTTAGCGTCCTCAACCTCTGCCGGAAGGACGAGATGATTCAGATTGCGAGTCGCTTCGACATCTCGTTCTCCAAACCCATCTTGAAACGAGAGTTGAAAGCCTTGATTGCAGAGGAAATGGCTGTGTTGGGGCATACGTAGTTGCCGGCACTGACTGAGACGGTCCTGGGCGGTATCACGGCGGCCTCCGCTCTCCTGAAAAGCGGAGACAGGTCCTCGGGTGGGACCGCTGGTGATGACCAGGCGAGCAAGGAGGGACGTGGGCGGGTGCCGAAGACCCCGTTCACCCTTCCCTGTTTCGATTCCCTGTCCGCATCCAGTGACGATCCCCGACGCGAGGTGCGGCTGAAGGTCCGCCTCGCCATCCCCTATTCGGCTGACATTACAAAGCAACTTGCTTTAGTTCCCCTCTTCCGAGAGACTGAAGTTGATTCGTACTTTGCTGCATTCGAGCGTCTCGCTACTGCTTGGCACTGGCCTCGCGACGTATGGCCGCTTCTGATCCAGAGCAAGCTTTATGGCAAAGCCCAAGAGGCTGTAGCTGCGCTTTCATTAGATGAAAGTTTAAATTATGACAAGGTGAAGACCGCTATATTGCGCACCTATGAGCTCATTCCTGAAGCATACCGGCAGAAGTTCCGAAATCATAGGAAGGCATCAAATCAGACATGCGCAGATTTTGCCAGAGAGAAGGCACTTTTATTTGATAAGTGGAGCACGGCATGTAACGCTACGGATTTCGTTACTTTACGAGAATTAATACTGCTGGAGGATTTCAAGAAGAGTCTTCCAGAATGGTAGAAAATTTAACCGAACAGAAAATAACCACCTTGTCCGCCACAGCTGTGCCAGCAGATGAATATGTTTTAACTCGAAACAGTGTTCCCCGCTTCGCCCCGACCCACGGTGAACCCGTTAGATCCCTCACCGAGTGTGGTTGGTAAAAGTAACCATTCCCTGAAGGAAGATCAAGACTGCTTTTATTGCCCCAAACCGGGTCATGTCATCGCCATCTGCCTTGCCCTGAAGCGTAAAGAGCAAGTGCAAACGAAACCAATGATGCCTCCAGCTAAAGGAGTAGGCTTCTTTGAAGGGGCATCTCCTACCTGCGGTGGTACCGGCTGGACCGACGACTGCTTTAAACCTTTTCTATTTAATGGAGCAGTTTCGTTAAATGCAAGCGGTGAACGGCGCCCTGTGCGTATCCTGCGGGATACCGCCTGCTCTCAGTCGGTCATCTTGTCCTCTGTGTTGCCTTTTTCCCATCAGTCGGCCTGTGGGTATAATATTGAGTTGCGTGGCGTTGAAATGAGCGGGGTGTTAAAGCCTGTTCACCAGGTTCACCTTGTTTCCGAGCTCATCACCGGCTGTTTTCCCATCGCCGTCAGCTCTGGGCTGCCCTTCCAAGGGATGGACTTGCTGCTCGGGAATGACATCGCAGGGGGTAAAGTAACCCCCTCCCTTGAAGTGCTAGACTCTCCTCGGCCAGCGGACTGTCACGAAGCAGATCTGAGTAACATGACTCTCTTCCCGGCCTGTGTGATTACTCGCTACCGAGCACGCCAACCGTCCGACGTTGACCTGGCGGATAGCGTGCTCATGCCATTCCTCTCCGGAGACACAGCGGTGGTACTGGTGGATGGAGCCCAGATGCCGTCGCCCCCCGATGCCGCAGCTGAACCAAAGAGCTCTGCCACCCCGTGGGAATTAAAAAGTGCCGATTGCTATTTGTATTGACTCTGTGTAAATGGACAGCAATGTAGTATTGAGATATAAAGTGTCACTATCTTTGGTTCAAACTAACTGTTCTGAACTTCCTATAAGCCCACAGTGTGTACCACAGCCGTACACCCCGTCTGTGTTGATTCAGGTACTGTTAGAGGTTTATCCATGGTTTGGGTCCAAGGCAGTTGTAAGTGTCAGGTTCCCTGCATCTGGGAGCGCAGTTGCGGGGCTTTTCCTGCAGGGGGCGTGGCGGAGCCATTCCCCCAACCGCAGCTGGCACCAGGGGCGGGCGCACCTGCAGACCATCTGCAATTAGGCCGCCTATGTATGGCCTGCCCTCCTGGTTGCCAGCGTTGGCAGGTTTTGTCCCAGGCCGGAGCCTCGTCAGCCCTTACCTGGATTTTCCCTTGACTCTGGTCCCTGTTGGATTCTCGTTTTTGGATTTTTTCTTTACGAACTGTTTTTGGCCCTGCTCGGGAGTTTTTTGTTGTAAGTACTTTTTCTTGGATTCCTGTTTAGGACGTTTTTTGTTCTTGAACTGTTTTTTGCCCCGCTCGGGAGGATTCTTTTGTTAGCACCTTTTCGTGCAAACGGCGTGATTAGTCACGGCCTCCACGTCCTGAAGTTGTGCTTCCTGTGGAGCCTGAATAAAGTCTGCTTCAGAGACAACCCTCTCACTGTGTGCTGTCTGCTCTCGGGTCCCGACCAACCACCGAACCCTAACAGTAAGTGTTCAGGTCAAAATTCATAATTGTTCTACTGCCATGTCAGTAGAGCGGACACCGTTAAGGGATTGTACACAATATGTCCCTCCTATACAGATTAATGCACTGCGTAATGTCTCTTTATGTTTTCAGGGTGCAAATTCTAGCCTTGATGTGACTTTAGGCAACAGCGATTGTCTATCAGTGGTTCGGGTTGTCCTTAAATGGGCTCTGCTCCCCGAGAGAGTGTTTAGTCTGTGGAGATAAAGCTTATAGATGCATGCCACAATCCAGCTTTCAGGGTGTCTGTTATTTAGCTTACCTTGTGCCTTTGATAAGAGAGGCACAGACAACAGAGTTGGCATGGAATTTCAGCGGGTAGCAGGAGTGATAATTCCTTCATATGGAGTTTGTGTCCCAACAAAGTGGTCTCTGAACCCTGGGTTCCCCCCTTTGAGCCTGCTGAGAACGTTGACAAAGAGGACTCCTGGATCACCGACATGGACTTTTGGTAGAGGTGAAGTGTAACATGAGACGGTGTTCCACCATGGCCGTCTGTTACTGATTTATGTATTGATTTAAGTCTAGTAGAATGATTTCATTGATTCTTAAATTTATGTGTTGACTGTAAGAGATGGATGTTAAGGTTCTCGGGACAAGAGGGACCCAAATGCAGGCACAGGGTAGATGGGAAGAACAAAGGTTTATTTTCCGGGGGTTCAAAACACTCCTGAACGGGAGGGAACAAGGGCTCTCAGGCCAACACAAAAGGTCACCCGCACGGGGAAAAGTCAAACGAACAAAACTCTACCTCCCCATGAACCGGGATGTCTGGAGAACGGACAAGCAGGGGATCCGGGTAGACCGACACAGGATTCCGGACGGGAGTCCAATGGGGAACAGACCGGGAAGACGAGACAGCCAGGCGAAGACGACGACCCTGACGGTATGGTACAACAGTTCCACAGTACGACCTGACAGCTTCCACTGTCGCCCACGGGCCCTAAGAAGGGGAGGTAATTGCAGGATTCAGCTCAGGTGCGCGACCTCCCGCTGGCCCCATGTCAGGGTCTGGCCCCCTATGGGGAAGGAGGTGCCCAGACCCTGACAGATGTACTCTATGCATTATGTACCATGTGTGCTTTATTTTTTGTTCTCTGAAAATGATTATGGTTTTGTATGTTTTTCGTTCCTACCTGCATAACCTTTGGAGCTGACGGACTGAATGGTTGTGATGTATTGAGTGATGAATCAAAGAATGACCAAATTAATAATAGAATCAAATAGAATAAAAATCTGTTCAAACTTGTAACTTATTCTGAATTTTGTTGAACAATGGAGCTTGCAGTTGCCAAGATTAATTCAGCGAGTCTTTCCCACCGGTTTGATTTAACAGAGTAATTTCTCTTCTTAAATTGTAATTTGTGTTGATCTGTTGATCAAAAAGGGGGGATTTGTGAAGGAAATTTACTTTCTGTCTTGCTATTTAGTGCCCTGACATTAAGGTCAGAACTTGGTGACCGGTTCTTGTTGTTCACCTCGGTCATAGACAAAGCAATGCTGAGACAACAGCAACACAGGCTGGATGTTTCTGGTCTATCCAAGGTTAGCACTTCCTGTTTGGGGTAGTTAAGATATTAGCTGGCGTCGTGCATAGACTGACACTGTGACCTCCTGTATATCTAACAGCCTATATTCCTCTCGGTACGGGTGACTCGTCAGAACCGGTGCCGGCTCTGCATGCATGAACTGTTGCTGTGTTGGTGCCACTTCTCCTGATCAGTAAAACCTTCACGTCAACGCATGTCATCTGAGTCTCCAGTGTATCTTTACCACCACCTCCATGATTTCCACATCAAAACTCATTTCACATCATGGGCCACATACGAACTAGGTAGATGTCAAGTGGGCCGGACCATTAAAATTGTAGCATTCTCACCTACAAATAACAACAATTTCATGTTTTTCCAGCCTCCTTGTGTTATCCCTTTTCTCAAGCTCGGTTTTCCCTATATAGTGAATATATGTTGATCCTGACTGAATAAAACCTTGTTCCCATCTTTGCATCTGGATTCCGACCACTCTTTCCCCCGAGTGCAACAATCCCAGCGGAACCATCACAGGGCATTGTTCTCCACCATTGGTAAACTGTTTTCCCCACACTCTTCTGGTGGCTCTGACTTTTGCTCCAAGTTCCTCAGTTTTTTTTCAGACTAAAGTTGAGTTCATCCAAAAGCAGCTTTGAACACCACCAACCTCCCCTGTGTTGTCTCCATCACATAATGATGTTGCCCCTGCCTTATGTCCCTCCCTCTCCTTTTTGCCCCGGTAAACACTCCTCAAATAACTCAGTTGGTCACCAAGGCCAAGTCCTCCACTTCTTCCCTGGATCCCATGCCCACGGCTCTGGTCAAGGCCTGCTTCCCTCGGTTTGCTGTCACATTACAGAAATTGTCAGTGCATCAGTATTGTCTGGTTCAGTACCCAGGATCCCTATGAAAACTGGCTCCATCCTGAAGGTGTGGGTTGGACCTTTCTTACTGACCTTGATAACTATAGGCCAACCTCCAACCTCCCGTTTTGGTTTGGAGATGACTTGCATTGTGGGTGTTTCCTAAGAGTAAGTTGATCCAATCTTGGAGAATTGCCAGACGTGTGTGAAGAAATCAAGTGCTGATCATTGCAAACTCTGAAAACAGGAGCAAGACCTTCTCAAAAATCTCCTTCTGTAGAGTTTGTGGTTCTTCTTCGTGGCACCAAGGTAGGTAGAGGTGTTTGTTCAGACATATCAGTAGTGCTGTGATCAGCATTTATCTCAAAGTCAGATTGTTTCAAATGAAATTCCTGAGGTGCCATTATGCCAAGTCTTTATTTATTCTTCCTGTATCTGCATATCTTTGTGGCTGCACCTCCAGCAGTCCAAGAATATGTACACCAGGTAGTTTGGAGACCTTTTAAAAGAAGAAAGAAAAGACTGTCTTTTCTAGATTCTCTTGATGATTCATGCTGATGATAGAAGTAGATCTATATATCTGAAGGTAATGTAACAACAGTTCTAAATTCTTTTTTCTTTTTCTTGGTATTTATATGTGACCCCCCCCTTCAGTCCCATCATGCAGCCGGTGATCCGAAACTATCGATCATCGGACAAAGATGCAGTTTGCAGCCTGATCCGCACAGGCACCCTTGGGAACATTTATCCATGTTTCGTCAACGCCATGACCAGTCCCCTCTATATTTTCATCACTGGGACTCTGAGCGCTGCTGGTTTCCTCCTGGGCTCCATGGTGGGGGCTCTGCTGTTGCCAGGGATCTGGGTGGGTCTCATCTACTACTGCTGTCACGAGTTATATTCCAGCTACGTCCGAGCCAACCTGCAGACCGACATGCAGGACATCACCAGGAGCTATCTGAGCAGACCGGGAGACTTTTTCTGGGTGGCGGAAGCTAAAGTCGACGGAGCATCCCAGATAGTCGGAACGGTGGCCGTCTTGTCCAATCAAAACGGAGAAGAGAAACAAGCGGAGCTCTTCAGGCTACGTGTCTCACCATCATTCAGGCTGATGGGCCTGGGCTCCAGACTGACCCAGACTGTGATCGATTTCTGTAAAGAACGAGGAATCACTGAGTTAGTGATACGCACAAGTGCCAGTCAAACCCCTGCTGTGAATCTGTACGAGAAACTGGGCTTTCAGGTTGCCCTGATCACATATGAATCACAGCCGAGTTTTTGGATTGTAAGGTTGGCTAGCAATCCAGTTGTGACAATGAAAAAACATCTGTAGTCCTGGAACGAACCTCATCACCTCTACTGGTGATCATTATTCATCCTTTTCAACCTCTTTCCATTAGTTTCCTCTTCAAAATCACAGTATCGCAGCAGGTGCTTATATCGCCAACTCTTCAAATTTACAAGTATTTTAAAAGCTGATATCTGTTTTACCTGAGAGTGTCTGTCAGGGTTGAGTGCAGTTGCAGTGGGACACCAGTAGAAGAACCGTTGTGCTCCAGAAGAAAGTGGGGAGGGGCTTTTTGAGAAAACTTTGTGCAGGTATGGGAAAGTGCTTTCTAGCACTATTAAAGCCGTGGCATTCTTTGTGAATAGAGGTAACGCATAAGGTAATAATAAGAGGTAACGCATATAAAGCATCATGTACGTCCTGTTCAGATTTAGTAGTTCATGTTCCACATAATGTTAATATAGAGTACAAATCCATACAACATGTCTCACTTTTTTGATTTTTTTCAAATTCATTCCATTAGACTCTAATAGAATGGCTGTTTGTTTTAACATGTAACTTTACATTTTTCAATCAATCTAATGACATTCTCCTGAATGTTCAGAACATTTTAGTGAGAAATATGTAATTCTACAAAATAAAGAGAAAAACCCTCAATGCTTCATTAAACCTTTTCTTTGTCTTTTAATCCTGTAACACTTTAGATACCATTGTCTTTTAACGTTGTCTTTTACACACATCGAATTGCATGTATTTAAATGAACCCTGGATGTGTGACTGCTGACAGTCAACAGTATTCTAGCAGACATGTGCTCATGAACACGGCTACTTTAGGAGACACACACACTCACGACAAACAACATTACATTTACATACATTTAGCAACAATTTAGGATCACTTAGAATTCACTATAAAATACTGTATTTGCTAAACTCAACTGGACCATCACTGCCTTGTGAATTTATTCCAGAATGAAGATATTTTCCTCTAAACTTTGTTTCAACATCTGGCCCTTTGTCCCCCGGGGTGGTTGGTTATTTTATTGAATCTGTGATGGACACGTGAAGGAGCCACCAGAGGTTCCTATAGGAGCTAAATGTGTTGTTGTCACAGCCCCATTTCCCCAGTTCCCTCCTGTCCCTCTGCCCCAGTAATCTTCCACTCTCCACACCTCTGCTCCACCCTACCTGCCAGCCACTCCCACCTCGTCAGCTCAACTCCACTCACCTGAGCACAGCTGCAGCTCATTCCCAATCAGCCCTGTTTATAACCCTCCCTGCACTCTCAGGCTTTGCCACATTCTTCTTCTGCTGTGATGTGAGACTTTCCAGTGATATTCCCCTGCTGGATGACCTGTTACCGACCCTGCTGGGTGACCTGTTACCGACCCTGCTGGATTACCTGTTACCGACCCTGCTGGGTTACCTGTTACCGACCCTGCTGGATTACCTGTTACCGACCCTGCTGGATTACCTGTTACCGACCCTGCTGGGTTACCTGTTACCAACCCTGCTGGATTACCTGTTACCAACCCTGCTGGATGACCTGTTACCGACCCTGCTGGGTTACCTGTTACCGACCCTGCTGGATTACCTGTTACCAACCCTGCTGGGTTACCTGTTACCGACCCTGCTGGGTTACCTGTTACCGACCCTGCCTGTCTTCGTTCTTCCTGTCTCGCCTGCTCCCTGGACAACCTACCTGACTACGACTTCTGCCTCAGCATTTCTGGTTCCTGTCTGCTCACCTGGTTTTGACTTCTCCTCCTGGCCCCGACTTCGCTGCTGCTCGTCCCCAGTCTGCTCCGCTACATCGTCAGCCTCATCTCTTGTAAGCACCTTTCTGTCACTCCGGCCTGCTATTGGCGGAACTGCACTCCCCCCTTGGTTCCACATTCCGGCTCTCCTCGACCCAGTCCCCTAGAGCCTACAACCCATAGACTTTGTGCGGGCCCTGAAGAACGGACCATTTCCTGTGTTTCTTTTATTTTTCCTGTTAGCCTGTGGGCTAATAGGTCATTACCACGGTCCAGTGTTTCAGAGTACTGCTTGTGGGTCCAAATTGCACCCGTCACAAAACATCTCTTCTAACCAAGTCGGTGTCTACGAAGATTCCTTTCTCATCAGCACCTCTCGACTACCACCAGAAGAAATTTACCACAGGACCACAGGAAGAAATGGCTGAGCTGACACCACTAGAAGACCAGACACGGGGGGAGGACATCTGTGAGGCTGTGCTCGATTGTTTAAGAGCCAAAGAAAGTGATGGTTCCCTTAGTTAATATTTTGTTGCTCAACCTTTTGAGTGGATCACTGAACTCAAACGATTCCTGTAAGTGTGGATGAGACTTGTGCACCTCTCAGCAGGTATTTTGGACACTCCTCATGAGCAAACTGCTCCAGTTGTCTCAGTCTGGAGACCATGTCACCCGTCACATCACCAGATCAATCAGAGCTCTGGAGACCGAGATAGTGGAGCTGGAGCAGGTTTGTGAGTCCACAGGAGATCCAGGGTGTTTGGAGACCCTCAAAAAGACGGCTTTGGCCAACCTGCTGGACACTAAGGTACAAGGTGCACTGGTGCGGTCCCAGATCCAGGACATCACTGAGATGGACACTCCCTCAATGTTCTTCTTTGGCCTGGAGAGGAAGCGTGGGCAGAGCAGGGTCCTCCACTCCTTTCCCTATATAGCCTACCTGAGAGTGCCGTCTCCCCGATGATGGTCCCGATGCGCTGGTCCAACTCGGGCAGGCTTTTGGTGTCTGCTGTTCCTCCTTCAGTCGTTGCGTCTCCCGTCGGAATTTTGCTGGGTTTTTTTTTTGGTTTCAGATTTAAGATCAAACCATTTTTTTTTTTACCTCCTCTACTGAGCGTCCTTCTCTTGACACTGTGTCCACTGCACGTGTGATATCCTCCCATGTTTCCTTTTTATTAGTGCTGGTATAACACCAGGTTGGATAAGGATATAAGGTTGGATATCAGCCTTGGTATAACCAGCACTAACACTAAATATAACTGATCTTCTGCGGGTGATTTCCTGAAGCAGTACCTCCACCTCTGAACTACCAGTTTTTTTTTTCTCCTCACCTGCTGCGCTCCATTCGACTTTTTTGCTTTTGGCATTGTGCTGCTTTTTGCTCTGTCTACAGGGCCCTGCTGCAGCTCCTTTTATGGGCATTAGTGGGCGGTGACTTATGCTAATCATATGTTAATTAGACTCACCTGGCACACGCTCCCAACTTACGAATAGATGGCATTCGTCAATCTAGGAACACAATTCTGAGGCTTACGAACATGTTGATGAATCTGACGTAGGGTTTCCTTAAGAAGCTTCTTAAGAACAACTTAAGAAAGAATCCAAGAAGATTCTTAAGAACATATTTGTTCTCCAAAAGTGGACTTCATCCCCTCCCCCATAAATAAACAAGCACAATTCATGTGGTTTCCTTTATATTTTTATTCATTATGAGGGGAATTCAGTCCTGTGATGAGCAGCAACAGAGGCTAGCAAAGAAAGTCTGGAATTTCTTCAGGACTTGAGGAAGCCATGATTACATTTTCTTTTTTTGGCTTCATGTTCAGGTTCTTCATCCTGAGTTCTCTGCTGTTCCACAGACTGTTGCTGCTCCAGCTGTTGTTGCTGCTCCAGCTGTTGTTGCTGATCCAGCTGTTGTTGCTCCAGCAAGTGAGAACATGTGAAATTCCAAACAGTAAAGATTGGATTTGGATTGGTGAGCTGGGGGTGGTTGGCTAATAATCAGCATTTCTACGTAGCTGCTTTGCAACTGCACGGATGGACCTCAGTGGTGTTCCACCTGGGAATAAACGGATGAGGTGGAAGAGGTGTTTGTGCAGCATCTCAAAGAGCAGACACTGAGAGCCCATGATGGTAAAGCTCTCAAACACTTTGAGCAGGTTTGGGTGATCTAAAAAAATCAATCATGTGCAAGATGAAAGCCTGAAAGAGGAAGGAGGACAACAGGGTTTAGAGCTCAGCGTGCTCTGGTGGAGCAAAGCAGCTGGATACCACAGTGAGCTGCTTGGACAGCTCACCTCATCTTCAGCCCCCACAGACTCACAACATTTATGGGGCTTTTGGTGGTCAGCTCAGACACATCAAAACCTCCTCAAAGACACCAGCGCCCGTCCTTTACTAAATCAGGTAGCGTGTAGTTGGGCTGGAGAGAACGGTGTGTCCCTGGACTGAGTTTATTGAGAAGGTTGATGGAGAGAGAGATGAGGATTAAAGAGAGGCTCACAATTTAGAGACAACAAGAAAGAAGCACCAATATGAAATATGTCTCTACATGCATACACACACACACACATACTCACAAACTCTCACACACACTCACACTCCACACATGTTCTTCTACCCTTGTGAGGACTTTATTAGACATAATGTATTCCCCAGCCTTAACCTTGACCCTGATCTAACTTAAACACGTTGCCCTACGGCCTCAGCATCATTCAAATATCTCACTTGTTTTCAGAAGAATTGATTGTGCGTGTGTGATGTGTATGATTTTAGGAGTCTCACTGTTGTTTACTAAATGGAGAATATCTCTCCTTGCTTCAGGCATCTTTAACCTTCAGGCCTAAGATGTTTTTTAATACCTTTTATCTGACCAAGGTCACTTGCTTGATTATTTTGAGAAAAACCTTCATATTCAAGGAATTTCAAGAATTTTCTTTGAAAGAATTGCCTAAGAGCTATTTTTAGTGTTAGAAAGCGTAGTCGTCCCTCAAGGCCATCGTTCCAAATCCAGTAACACAACTGTAGTGTAGTATTCTAGGCAGTGGTAACACAAGGGCACTTGACTAAACAGGGACAACTTGAAGTAACAGGTTCATTTGTAATCAAAGTGCAGGTTTTGAAGCTCAGATGATCAAAGGCCAATGGGCAGCAAAAGATCAACAGGGCTGTTTAAAGACGGTCGGTCCTGCTAGTAACATTAGCGCCACCTGCTGGACCAAACTAGGTAGTGTTGACAGTAGCCAACGTCCCCGCTGTCATAACGGCCAGCCGCCACCAGGGGGCGAGTCTCCTCCTGTCAACATCATCCATCCATCATCTTCTACCTCTTCTTCCTCCACAGAGGGTCGTGGGGGGACTGGAGCCTGTCCCAGCTCACACTGGGCGAAGGCGGGCTCCACCCTGGACTGGTCCCAGTCAGTCAGGGCTGACACATGTTGACAGACAACCATTCCCTCTCATCCTCACTCCCAGGGCCAGTTTAGAGTGTCCAATCAAGCTGGTCCCAGTTGAGCCTCTTTGGACTGTGGGAGGAAGACGGAGTCGCAGGCTCAGGGAGAACATGGAGACTCCACACAGAAAGAGCCCAGCCTCCATCCCAACCGGGATTCAAACCCCACACCTTCTGGATGTGAGGCCACGGTGCTCTGCCCCCTGACAACACTTCATTAAACAGATTTTAATAAAATGTAAAATACATCTGGATACTTTAGTTTATTACTGAGTTTCTCTAAACTGAACCTAAATAAATAAATGTAAATAGGTTTGTTTACCATATGAAATGATTTATTAGATTAATTATTAGATTTCTCAGTGTACAGCTGTACATACAAAATGTCTTTTTTGTTGCCAGAAGTGAAACATTAGACAAGTAATTTTATAAAAAAAGGTAAAATCTTAACTTGTAAAATACAGATCAGTGTTAAAACAAAACCTTCCTATTTATAGACTAGTGATGCTATTTCTAGTGTAGTTTTTCTGCCCCCCCCTTCTGTATTCATTTACAGGTATCACCGCCTTCAGAGCTGCATAATGACCTCTGACCTCGCTGACCCACTCATTGATTGATTGATTAATATTAAGTGTTTTGTTCAATAATCATTCAAAATTAACGCAGCAAAAAGGTGTAGGTAGCAGATATGTGCTAAAACATTGACAGAACATCTACAACAAGGCAAGCTCTCCAATTATCTCAGAAATAAAGTTTAATTTAGCTGAAATGTGTATTTATTATGAACAAGAGACCATGTGCATCTAAACTGTTGAACTAAGTGTGTTTGTTGGTATTTCATTCCCTACTTTATGGCGCAAAATACCACAGAATTCCTACGGATAGAAACCCACATTTGTTGTGCTTCCAGCGAGTGACAAGAGTCTGAACATGAGTCGTGTGCACACATAATTATCTCTGAAGGACCACTCAGGTGGCTCAGAGAGTGGAGGAGCCTCTGCTTTCCAGCCTCTTCATAATATTTTTGCTGCTCCTCTTTTGGGAGTGAATTCCAATAATGCATCATCAGCATATACACTGAATACTGTAATGACTGATGTTGATGAAAAGAGTTAAATAATCAGCTGAAGAAAGGAGAAGGGATGTAACCTTCCGACCTCAAAGCTTGTTAATGTATTTGCTGTTGCATGTGCCTTTGTTCTGCAATAACTGAGGGCCTCCGCTCCTTCTTGTACACCATGAAGGCATTCAAGGGCTCCTTGATGTACAGGAGGTTGTTGGTTTCCTGCTGGCAGTAAAGACATTTTCTTTTTCATCACAGACTTTTACAGGAGTCATCCTGAGATTCCAGGGCCGTCTGGTATTCGGCCTTGGGGGGGGGGTAATGTCACACCTGTGGGTTAATTTGGCCCTTTTGTCCTGTCTCCATGTTGCTTTTGTGACTTCCTGTTTTATTTTGAAACTTGGTTAGGCTTTGCCTTCTTTTGTATAACTTTAGTTGTCTTTTTGTTTCATCCCTCCTCGGAGGCCTTTTTGAAAACTCTGAGCGCGACTTCTCCTAGTGTATCTTGTCAGCCAGTGGTAGCTTCTCCCTCCCCCATAAGATTGCCCCCGACAGAACGATGCGTGATGAAGTCGGACAGGATGAAACTGCGCTCGCTAGCACTCCCGCATGTGCTGACGAGCTCAATCTTTTTGGCCGCACAGGACAAGAGGCGATGTAGTGGCCCGGCTGCCCACAATAAAGGCAGGAACCAGAGTTGAGGCGTTTGTGGCGCTCCGCAGCGGTGAGACGAGCCCTGCCCAGCTGCATGGGCTCCTGGTCCAGAGAGCGCGTGGAGGGGCAGGGAGCCGGTAACACGGGCGACGGGACATGAAGCCGGACGAGTCAAAAGAGCGAGAGGGTCTGTGGGATGGGAGAAACGCTCTTGACGCCGCTCGCGCTGATAATTGTCGACCTGGATCGACGGGTCGATCAGCCCATCGAGGTTGCTGGACTGGGTACCGGCGAACAGGGCATCACACACCTGGTCGCTGAGACCACGGCAGAAAGCGACCTGAAGCACGAGCTTGTCCCAGCTGGCCTCAGCGGCCAGGATACCGAATTCAACCGTGTAGGCAGCGACGGAGCACGAGCCCTAGCGAAGGGAGAACAGACGCTCCACGGTGAAACCGGCACGATTCAGCCGATTGAACATGCGCTCAAAACACTGGAGGAACGTCTCCAGCAGCAATGTGTTGATGTGAACACGCGGGCAGGACGCGTACACCCACTCCAACCTCAACAGCCAACGACTGGTACGTGTACCTTTACGCCCATTCCAGATGCAGGAAAAGCCGAGGGTTTCTAGATCAAAGGTCTCCGTGTCTCCATTCAGGCTCCTGCGGCCGATTTTCGGCTTTTTGAGGGCGTGTCGGTGCATCAGGTCAGACGTTCTTAAAATGCCGGCAGCAGCACTCAGCCTGGATTCTCACTGATTTGATTGATTGATTGATTTATTGATTGAGTGATCAACAGATGTAGAGGGAGGAGGGGAACGAGGCCCTCTCCAGCCCACTCCTCTCCTGATGGCAAGTCCCCCCCCACCTCTTTTATTCTGGGACTTTTGATCTGGGAAAATTTCATCTTGGAACCTTTGATCTGGGAACCTTTGATGTGGGGACCTTTGATGTGGGAACCTTTGATCTGAGGACCTTTGATGTGGGAACCTTTGATCTGAGGACCTTTGATCTGAGGACCTTTGATCTGGGTACATTTCATCATGGAACTTTGATCCTGGAACCTTTCATATTGGAATCTTTGATCTCGGGACCTTTGATGTGTTTGATGCAAAAAGCGAGCTGCCTGCTACTGCAGCTCATAGTAGCGCACCACAGATGTTTGCTGCTGCCTGTAGGGTTTGGTGACCCACTCACCACATTGTTGGCTGAGGCTGAAGCCTTCTTGATGCAGGTTATTCAACCCTTCTGCCCATTGGAGGAAACAAAGTTATGCTCACACCATAATGGCAAATCCTGGACTTGTGCCAGACTGTATGGGCTACAGGACTACTACCTGTGTGTACAGGACAATGGACACATATAAAGCATGGTTGGTGCCTGACTGGGACAGAGGTCTTTTGGTAGTGACCCGTAGGACACACCAACACACACGGACTCCCAGCCTCTCCCAATGTGATGAGAAAAGGAGCAGATGATTATGAGCAGAAAGAAAACTCCCCGTCGGGGAATCGAACCCTGGTCTTCCGCGTGACAGGCGGAGATACTGTCCACTATACTAACGAGGGCAAAGGACTTTGATATGGGACAGGCACCCAAAACACAGTCTCTCTCCTTCAAATGAGTTTGTTGCGGATGCCATCTTTATTTGTTTGGCAATTTGCTTTCCAGGTGACGTGATTACAAAGGTGACCTCACCTCGCCTCAAGATGCCTGAAACAAGCTCGGGTGCTCATCCAAGAAACTTTAGCAAATTTGTGTGTAGGGTTAAACCATTGGGTTGGGACGTAGATCGACCAGTAAATCCTTCTTCATCACGACCGATCAGTTAAGCATCCGCATCACTGATGCTGACGCTTCTCTGATCCGCCTGTCGATCTCCTGCTCCATCCTACCTTCACTCGTGAACAAGATCCCAGAACACACCCTATAGTCCCCTCTCTTGAAAACAGGGACCACCACTGTCAGGGTCCTCCAGTCCAAGGGCACTGCCCCTGATGTCCACACAATATTGCAGAGGCGTGTCAGCCAGGACAGCTCTGCAAAATTCAGAGCCTCAAGATACCCCTGGTGGATCTCATCCGCTACCGAAGCTCCGCCACAAGGCAGCTGTTTCACTACCTTAGCAACTTCCTCTCCAGTGATAAGACGGTCCACCTACTGGTCTCCCAACTCTGTTCCCCCTTGTGGATACGTGTTGGTAGGATTGAGGAGCTCCTGAAAGTATTCCTTGCACCGCCAGATAATTGCCTCAGGAGATGTCAGCAGGTGTGGGTCACCCCTCAGATGCCGGACAGTTTGCCAGAATCTTCTCAGGGCTGACCGAAAGCACAGTGGAAGGTACAGACAAGTTCTAAGATATAAATACAGAGTTTCTCTTTATAGATGTTGGGAAAAAAATTAAGAAACATGATACTTGTAGGCATTGGTGTTTCAGTGGTAGAATTCTCACCTGCCACGTGGGAGACCTGGGTTCGATTCCCAGCCAATGCAGACAGTGTCTTGGCTTTTGATCACTAATGCTTATTTCTCATTGCTTGCAGTCGCCCCGACTCCAACCA
>CAJVRN010000239.1:1447500-1502500 GCA_911728415.1 Lagocephalus sceleratus
TCTGAAACCAGAGAGCAAAGAACACAAATGAACACAAATTTATTGTTCTGGCCGACTTATCGACCGTCCTTCTGGACCAGAATCTGCCTCACCATTGACTCCAGGAAGAATGTGGCCCAGATGTTCAGTGGCGGGCAGGCCAGCATCCGCAGGATCCTGCCATATCAGGTGAGGCTCTGCAGGCTTTTATTTGTTAGGGGGAGCTTCCTCTCACCTTCTCCCTCTCTGCTTCCAGGGTAGCTGGTTGGTGGAGCCCTACATCGTATTCTGGGGCTTCAACGGTCAGGTGACAGACGTCCAGATGTGGGATTATCCCCTCTCCAACAAGGAAGTTGTGGCCTACATGAGCGCTCCTGTCTTTGGGTGTGTAGATGCATGAGACCCACCATCTGGGCGGGACCTGGGTTCAGAGGTGTAGATACAGGACACGTCTGGGGGGGACAGCTCACAGTGTGACAGCAGCCTTTGTTCTTCCCTCTTCAGCCCAGTGTTCGGGTCTGTCCTCCAATGGTCCCACATCGGCTACTCCATCAATGGAAATGTCCTCCTGGAGGACAAAGAGCCATACTGGGAGAAACTGTATACCCCGGAGGGGAGGAGAAGGAAGAAGACAAGGAAAGGGACGAGGACGCAGCTGTAACGAGGAGGGGTCGTGCTTTTAACGTGGAAATTTAATCTTCTGCAAATCACAGAATTGATTCTGAGATCACCGATTCAGTGACGATTGTGTTCACAACGTGATTTTATCTGTCGTGTGTTTTCTCTATTCTATCAATAACGACACGAGTAATTAAAGCGTTAAAGCACTTTAGTGGTGGAATAAATGAATGACTTTGATTATGTGCTGATTCAAATGTTCCACTCACTGGTTTATCTTTTTTCTATGTGATGATGTATTCAGCTCTGAAAAACATTATGATACAAAACAATAAAATATGTGAGCAATTCAAGTAAGAGGCCAGACAGTTTCTGTGGAATCCTTTCTTTATTATTACAAAACCAACTTTTTCTTTCTGTTCACTCATTCGGCCTTATCAGTGTCAGACCCAGAGTTACATAACAATACTAATAAAGACTACTGTCACAGTGTATACTATATACGCTAATATCTGAGTCCTTTTATCCCCTCAATTACATTGATGGACAGTTTGAGCATACACATCGATTATAAAGCTGTGTGTGTGTGTGTGTGTGTGTGCAGCTACCTGCTGGGACAGAAACCTGCTGGCTTGTGGCCCTCGTAGGACCAAGGTGAAGAGCCCTGCTCTAATGTCTGGCTGATCAGAGGAAGATGGAGAGAGTGTGAGGAAGAAGACAGGACAGGAACTGGACTGAACAGCTGGAAGCCTCCAGAGAGAGAGTAACAAATAGAATTTCCCTGTTGAAGTCTTTTTGTTTGATGAACCAAAACACTTGATGTCAAGACAATCCCCACACAAAGAGTCAGTCCACTAAGTGTGATTTGAGATAGTCTGCATGTGTGAATCAGGTCACTCTAACATGGTCACAATCAAGAGAAAACAACACATATTCAGTTCTATTTTAATACATTTATTAATGATAAAGGTGGAGGGAAAGGTCAAAGGTCAGGGTGAGGAGAGGAAAGGAGGAATCAGGCCAATTGCTGGTTCTTGCTGGTTCTGTGGTACTGGGCTTCTCCTGGTCTTCAAACTCATGGGCCAACTGCTTCCTCAGATCTGCCAATGCTTTGCCAAACAACAAGAAACATAGTTTGAAATATTGAAAATAATGAATAAATAATAAAATAATAGAACTAACTAACTGTCCTTTGACTAACTGCCCTTTGATCTACTTTTGTCTCCTGCTGTTTGAGCTCCTTTAATGTCCAATTAATTTTTTATGTCTTTTGATGTCCTGTTGGCACTTCACCAAGCATGTCTTGTAACCATGGTTACCATGAACATTACATTTCCATCCATCTCCTACCTCTCGGTCCTCAGAGGGTCACAGGGGGACTGGAGCCTGTCCCAGCTACCACTGGACTGGTCCCAGTCAGTCTCAGTGCAAACACACACAAACAACCACTCACACTTCACACCTACGAACAATTTAGAATCAATAATCAACCTGATCCACAACAACCGGGAAAAGTCACCGCCGACAACCACCATGGGGCTGGAAACGCCAACCAGCCAGACAAACCTGGCTGGTTCCACCCAACAAACCCTCCACAAACCACACAAACACCACCAACAACAATTAAACACCCCAACAAACCAACAATAACCAGAACAACATAGGCTAAAACCTCGAAAAAGTTTGAAAATTCTCAGAACAAGAACATTCAACTTCACACGCTCCACTGAGAGAGAGAAAGAGACAGACAGAGAGAGACTTTGACTTTTAAAGTGTACTTTATTTACAGTGCTCTGTTCACATAAAACTAGTTAAAACCCTCGTCTGACCCTCAGAGCAGCCATGCTGCTGCCTCCATCTCCCCCTCAATCAATCAATCTTTATTTATACAGCGTCTTTTACAATAAAAAATTGGTTAAAGGTGCTTTCCAGAATTCTAGGACCTAACCCCAGACAAGCAACAGTGACAAGGAAAAACTCCCCTTTAACAGGAAGAAACCTTGAGCAGGACCAGGCTCATGTAGGGGGACCCTCCTGATGATGGACAGATGGGTAGAGAGAGAGAGAGGAGAGGGAGGACAGGTAGAGGATAGAACAGGTAGAGGATAGAACATGTAGAGGAGAGGAGAGGAAACCAAACCATGACCAGTGTGGTGACAGAAGTCTGTCAGGTGATCATGTTTCTGGACCCTCAGCCTCGGCCTATAGCAGCATAACTAGTATCTTAACCTAGTGATCCTATAGCAGCATAACTAGTATCTTAACCTAGTGATCCTATAGCAGCATAACTAGTATCTTAACCTAGTGATTAGACGACCCCCTAAGTATGATCATTAGTCTGTCTATGATAGTAACTGAACTACAAGGTTAGTAACAATAAGCTTTTTCAAAGAGGTAGGTTTTAAGCCTCATTTTAAAAGTAGAGATGGAGTCAGCCTCCCGTACCTGGACAGGGAGCTGGTTCCATAGCAGGGGGGCCTGCTAGCTAAATGCTCGGCCCCCCAATCTACTCCTAAAGACTCTGGGAACCACAAGTAGACCAGCGTTCTGAGAGCGGAGCGGTCTATTGGGCTGGTAAGGTGTCACTAGCTCCTCCAGGTAGGATGGAGCTAGGCCTCTGAGGACCTTGTAGGTCAAGAGGAGGGTTTTAAAAATGATTCTGAATTTAACGGGCAGCCAATGAAGAGACGCCAGTACAGGAGTTATGTGATCTCTTTGGTCAATACCTGTCAGAACTCTGGCTGAAGCATTTTGGATCACCTGGAGGCTTCTTAAAGAGTTGTTTGGACACCCTGATAGTAAAGAATTCCAATAGTCCAGCCTGGAGGTAACAAATGCATGGACTAACTTTTCAGCATCATGCCGCGTCAGTCGCTTTCTGATCCTTGTGATGTTCCTCAGGTGAACAAAGGCACTTCTACAGACTATTTGAAGGTGAGATAAAGGAGAGGTTTTGGTCAAAAGTTGCTCCAAGATTCCTCACAGAGAGACGAGATTCTAAGTTGTGTATATGTTGTGTTTTCTTTCATGGACTGTTGCTGAAGCTTCTGCAGGTTTAATGAATATGATCTCAGAGGTGATGAGGATGGACAGACATTTACCAAGAACCTCCAGTTTTTAATTACGGCAACAGCTGAAGAGACATGCAGATCTGTACAACAAGAGAGTCAGAGGGGCTCCCGTGGAGGTTGGAGATTGTGTGCTGCTTGTGAGTACAGGGGAACTGGGCAAGAGGAAGCTGGCAGATAGATGGAGAATACACTCTTTCATTGTTATGGAGGAAAAACAGTGATGTTGATACTTTGAAGATCAGGTACTTCCACTGGCCGTGAGAAGGTTGTGCATCATGCCAGTTAACTTCCTGCCATTACTTGATACAGATGAGCAGGAGCTGGATGAGGTTGCTAGTTCTGATGAAAGCAATGCACCTACTGAGGACATGGATCTTGAGGAGAGGGCAAGTGTGTGGGTGTCAGAGCTGATGAGCCCTATTTCAGATGATGGGAGATGGGATTACATTGAGGAGCAGAGTAGTCCATGTGAGAGTCAGGAGTCTCAGGCTCAATTCTGGCTCCCTGACTGATGTCCCTGTGGGGAAAGCTGCCAGTGAGGGCTCCCAGATCATGGACTCGGCTGTTGGGGACATGACAAGAGCCAGGTGAAGGGCTGGGCATGACATAAGACCTGTTAAGATACTGATTGAGACTACGTAGTCCCTGATGTTTTTTTTGTCTGGGTGTTTGTTTGTTGTCACTGGGGCCTCATTACTGTAGAGCCAAGTGTAATTAACATGTAATAGGCATGTTTACCTGGGACTTAGAAAACAGGGATGGTTGCTGGCACATATTTGCAGGACTTTACACACCTCATGTGAGATTTTGTTTAATTTTTGTGTGGGCAAGTGGAACTCAGTGGGGGAGAGTGTAACATGGGTATTAATGCTTCCACTTGTCCAGCTATTAGATGGGGATTGTGCTCGGGTGTTCTGCACTTTAAGAAAATTGGTGGTTGTTTTGAGAGAATGATGCTGTTTGGTCCACTTCCTATTCTTTCCATTCAGGGAAAGCAGTAGGTTGTGTTCATTCTTCTCTGCAGATTATTTTATCAATATTGTTTATTTTCAGCTACAGTTGTGCATTAAATGAATACATATGTACGCTGAGTTGATAAGACACATAAATGATGTTTTAGATAGCAATTTCATTATTCAGTATCTGTTCTATTCCCAGAGTTTGTTGTTCCAGTATTTATGTGCTGCTGCTGCTACTCTTTCCATACTGGGAAAGTGGAAAGTGAATAAATCGATTAAATTGAAAATCCTGGTTCGTGGTGCTTCACAATACATGTGTGTTTATATTTGAGTACTCTGAGAGCCATTTCATTAGCAGGCAGGTTCTGACAGAAATCCTGATTGTAGTTGAGCTCAGGGGGTCCAGGTCTCCTCGACACCACCTCTGGAAACATCTGGCCCTTTACCTCAGACAGCCTACCCTGACTCATTGGAAATCTCCACTAAAGACACACCTCTTCTGGCTGGCTCCTGTTACCTAGGAGACCGGTTCTGTTGTTGCAGGGCTTCTATTGTTTTATAGTGTGGTTGTTATTTATAATCCTTTCATTGTTTTAATCTTGTCTTTTCTCCTTTATTGTTTTATGAGCAGAGATGAAGCTGGACAGCACTTTGTTGGCTAAGGTCGTTTCCCAAGCGCTTAAGAAATAAAGTTAAACTGGATTAAAAAAGACAATGAATTTAGGTTTCAGTCACACTGTAATTTCCTTATGGAACAGCCAGTTAAATAAAATGGAATCATAAAACAAGATACTTTTCCACTATCCTGATAAAATAAAAAACGTTTTATGTCACAGCCTTAAATTTTTATGTTGAAAGGTCACCATGAAAGCCAGTAACATCAAAGCATGGCTTTTATTTTGCCTCATTTAGTCTATATATATATATATTAGACGTATGATTATACATTAAACCCAGCTAACCTCACTGGAGATAAACATTTTTTAGACTTGCAGCATTTTTTAGACAGCCACAATGACCAGAAAGGAAAAAGGAAAGAACAAAATCACTCACACTGTGGTCAGGCCTCAAGCTCCACAGCTCAACATCAGATTCCTGGAGGAGAGAGACTCACCTCGTAGGTGGAGAAAAGAATCACCTCAACGTACCTGGAGAAAAGACTCACATGAATGTACGTGGAGACGAGAGTCACCTCAACGTACGTGGAGAAAAGAATCACCTCCATGTAACTGGAGAAGAGACTCACCAGAGCGTACCTGGAGAAGAGAGTCACTAGAGCATACCTGGAGAAGAGAGTCACTAGAGCATACCTCGAGAAGAGAGTCACCAGAGCGTACCTGGAGAAGAGACTCACCAGAGCGTACGTGCAGAAAAGACTCACCTCCACGTACCTGCAGAAGAGACTCACCAGAGTGTAAGTGGAGAAGAAACTCACCAGAGCATATGTGGAGAAGAGAGTCACCTCCACGTATGTGGAGAAGAGAGTCACCTGAGGTGAGCAGCAGTAGAGACGGTTGTGATCAGAGCAGCATTAGAGACTCTCCAAAGTCAAACAAGAGTACAGAATATCTTGAGGGCTGCAGAGAATCACATGATGGAAGCAGGAGTAGAGACTCTGAGGAGGGAAGCAGGAGTAGAGACTCTGTGGAGGGAAGCAGGAGTAGAGACTCTGAAGAGGGAAGCAGGAGTAGAGACTCTGAAGAGGGAAGCAGGAGCAGAGACTCTGTAGAGGGAAGCAGGAGTAGAGACTCTGAAGAGGGAAGCAGGAGCAGAGACTCTGAAGAGGGAAGCAGGAGCAGAGACTCTCCAGACTGCAGATGGAGGAGAGACTCTCCTGAGCACAAGAGAGACTCTTGGCAGCTGAATCCCTCAGAAGAGCTGAAGAAGCTCCTGCAGGAAAAGAAGTCCAACAGAGAGATTAAAGACTGGATCCAGGTAAGTTCACTTTACATCACTGGTCCTGATATATGTACATATATATCACTGGTCCACATATATGTACATATATATCACTGGTACTGATATATGTACATATACAGAGCTGGTACTGATATATGTACGTATATATCACTGGTCCTGATATATGTACATATATAGAGCTGGTACTGATATATGTACATATATAGAGCTGGTACTGATATATGTACATATACAGAGCTGGTACTGGTATATGTACATATGTAGAGCTGTAATCTAGAAAACTGTTAACAGTGCCATCAATTATATCTTGAAACCATTTAAAGGTGCAACTTCACTGCAATAACAGCAAAAACTCCATTGGTTCCTTTTTCAGGACAACCTGGACGACAATCAGCTGTCCTCAGGTGTGTTTGTGCGGGCGCTGTTGTCTACAGTCTGCCAGTCTGCCGTTAGCCTGGGTAAGTATTTCTGACATCACGTACAGATCAATCATCCAATCAGAAATGTGCTCAGGAGCAGCAAATGCACTGAGTTGTGTTGCAGTCGTGTGAACAAGCGTTTGTGGTCTCAGGTGGCGTTCCCAAGGTCAACAGCCAGGAGATGCTGCAGAGGTCAGGACTGCTGAAAGCGTTCCTGACCGATGAGCACAAACAGCTGGAGGCCCTCGATGCTCTGCAGGAGATCACCAGCTCCATGGACGGTGGACAATGTGAGTATCTTCCATCATCTACCTGTAGGAGGCGCCAGCAGCCACACAGCAGTGATCATGAACAAGAGTTAGAGACCTCCCAACTGCTGGAACTAATGTGAACTTTGGAACAGGATGTGGAAACACTAGAATGTGTCTCATGTTGTCTTTGTTTTGCAGATCTCCTGTGGATGTTCTTTGATGTTCTGTGGGACGAGGACATTGTTGGTGAACCCATTTTTCTCAAATGGGAACAAGAGAGAAGGACCAGTGGGCTCAGGTTCTTCTCAGTGATCCAGGCAGCCATGGAAAACGTCCCTTAAGCTCCTAGATTTTCCTGTCTGGACCCTTGAGAGCACCAAACCTGATTCATTTAGGGGAAACAGAACTGACACTGGAAAGACAACCAGCATGATTCCAGCAGGTGACAGCATGTAGCATTTAGCTACCAGGCCCCCCTGCTATGGAACCAGCTCCCTGTCCAGGTACGGGAGGCTGACTCCATCTCTACTTTTACAATTAAAACCTACCTCTTTGGAAAAGCTTACTGTTACTAACCTTGTAGTTCAGTTACTATCATAGACAGACTAATGATCATACTTAGGGGGTCGTCTAATCACTAGGTTAAGATACTAGTTATGCTGCTATAGGATCACTAGGTTAAGATACTAGTTATGCTGCTATAGGATCACTAGGTTAAGATACTAGTTATGCTGCTATAGGATCACTAGGTTAAGATACTAGTTATGCTGCTATAGGCCGAGGCTGAGGGTCCAGAAACATGATCACCTGACAGACCTCTGTCACCACACTGGTCATGGTTTGGTTTCCTCTCCTCTCCTCTCCTTTCCTCCTCCTCATCAAGCAGACTAGTTATGCAGATTCCTGTGTAGTTTTTCTGCCCCCCCCCCTCGATTTATTTATTTACAGTTATCGCCGCCTTCAGAGCTGCATGGTGACATCTGACCCACTGACCTGTTGTATAGTGTATTTTTGTATTTTTGTGTGTGTTTCTGTGCTCTGTGCCTCTCCTCTCCTCTCCTCTCTTCTCCTCTCCTCTCCTCTCCTCCTCTCTCTCTACCCATCTGTCCATCATCAGGAGGGTCCCCCTACATGAGCCTGGTCCTGCTCAAGGTTTCTTCCTGTTAAAGGGGAGTTTTTCCTTGCCACTGTTGCTTGTCTGGGGTTAGGTCCTGGGATTCTGGAAAGCGCCTTGAAACTATTTTGATTGTATCAGGCGCTATATAAACAAAGATTGATTGATTGATGGATTGATTGATGGCCATCCATCCAGGATCCTGATTTAAGATAGTTTTGTTGGCATGGTGGATTCTGACAATGCAACAAAGAAATAAACAGAAAGAAGAAAAATGGTCAAGAAAGATGTTCATAAATGGAGCAGCCACGACATTGAAACTGTAAAGTGGTCCTAAAGCAAACCTGATCTGATCAGCACATCTGAGACTGAAATAATGAAAGACAAAAATACACATAAAGAGCCTAAAGTTAAAGGATTACAACTGTCAGAAGATCAAAAGCTTCAGAACATGCATGCTGAGTGTCAGTAAAAGGAGCATCGTCTCATCTCCTCTGTTGTTCCTGAAGGATTTGATTCAATACCAAGTCACAAATCTTGTGGAGATTTAGGATTTCTGAAAAGACTGTCCAACATTGAACTTGTGTCCACGACCTCCTGCACACAGAAAACAAGTTTAAATGGACTGCCATAAATAAATAAATAAATAAACAATGTGTGGACATGTCCTCTGTTCTGGACCGTCCTGACAGCGGTGGACATTTACCAACAGAAGAGCCGACCTTCAGCCAGACGTGCGCGGTCGGGCTGTTGTCCAGAACTTTGGTAAACTTGATCCTTTATAGTCACGAGTGATTCAGCAGAAATGTCAAAGGAATGGTCCCGAGATAAAACCATTGTTTCATGTGCTCAATGACGGGAGGTGGTGTTAAATGAAGGTGGTTTTTTTGTATGAGCATGAAGCATGAGCAAGAATGGGACCCACTCAAAAATGCACTCACAACATCACCGGTGCTGACATTCTTTGATCCAGCCAAGAAGATGAAGGTGTCAACAGATGCTTCCAAGGATGGAATAGGAGTGGTGCTTCCCCCAGCAGATGGAAACCAGCGGTCAACACATCCAGATCCATGACAGAGACAGAGTTTAGACATGCTCATATAAAGAGTGTCTCACATTGGTTCATGGCCTATAAAAATACCACAACTTCAACTAAGGCCAGCCCACATTTACAGTAGAGACAGATCATCACCCTTTAGGCACCAGAATAAAAAACTTAAAATAGACGTCACACAAAGAGAATATTAAAGATACTTTTATATATTTAAGGAAACTAGACTATTAAAAATCAAATTAACTCATAATTGTGATCATGATCTCTGGTCATGTTAGTCCAGCAGAGGAGGCCTTGCTGGCCTGGACGGCCCACCACCCTGTCCAACACTGTAGAAATGTCTTGCTACAGAAGACTTTTCATCTTGGTTTGTAATGCTGCTTTGATGCTCAGAGATGTGAGTCTTTAATTCTCTCTGAGTTCTACCAACACAACACAGGCCTGGATGGGAGATAGTAGAGTACTGATGATTTTGTCCACTGTCCTCACACCCTCTTTCAGCAGCGCATGCACTTCTAGTTCCAGGAAGTGCATGCGCTGCTGGCTCTTCTTGATAAGAGCATCGCATAACTCATTCTCTCTTAGTTATACCAACATACTGTCAGCCTGGATGGGAGGCTGCTGGGCTGCTGCTGAGCTGCTGGGGTCAACGGCCAGTTTGTCATCAGGTTTCTTCCACAGACCAATGGGCAGACGGAGAGGAAGAACCAGGACCTTTTGTGCAGCCTTCTTCACCCTCAGCAAAGCCTTTGTCTCTGCTGCAGATGCTGAGGTGAGATGTGAGACGTGAGAGCAGCTCCTGAAGGTGAGTGGACACACTGGACATCAGTGAGTGCTGTTTCCCTCTGTGGAGGCCTGGAGGGAGATGTTCTGATGAATACTGATCACAGGGACAGGAAGGGGAGCTGTGTTTAGAATGGAGCAGCTGACTTGGTTCCTTCTTGATGTCAGTAAAGACTCTGATCATGTGACGTTAATCAGTCAACTGCTTCTGCTGTCTGTCTGCTTCCTGTCCTGCAGAACCATGAAGCTCCTCATCTTCCTACTCTTGCTGTCTGTCAGACCTCAAGTCTGATCCTGGCTAAATAAAGCTCATTCTGACTTTAATCTGCATTCTAGAAGAATTCAAAGTCCTTCAAGTGTCCCAGGATGAACAAAATATCACCTTGACTCTCTTATGCAGATGAGGCTGAAGCCAGTGATCTTCAGCCTGTTGATGAGGCCACAAATGATCACACAGGTGATGAATGTGGAGAGGCGAGCGCTGAGTCCCAATCATGAGCTATCAAACTGTCTTTCACATTTATTTGCTGTTAGTCAGCAGCCACAGTAGAAGAGGGACACGTGAGAGCGTTTTCAGTGGACACGTTTGTCCACAAGCTTGTTTTGTCTTTTCACCTGTAGAATGTTAAATGATCTCACACACACTCTTTAAACCAGATGATCTCCTAAATCAAAGACAAGAACTCAACAACATGTTTGAAGCTCACTTCAGGATCAACATCCACAAAACTACTTGTTGACTTCAAACTGTTCCTCTTAGTCTTGATGTTTGTCCACATCCACCTGCTCCTGTTTTACACTTCATTAAGTTTTAATTCATCACACAAGAAGCTTCTAGAAACATGTTCCTGACATTAGATCATCATTTCTTCACAGGTTTGCCCACCACTTTGTGGATGAAGGTTTTTTCTCCATGACAGCTGTGAAAGGTTCGTCACATTCATCAGTTTTATGTTTCAGTTTCTCCTCATCTCTTTTCTGAACTCTAACATGAACATTTGATTGTCTTCCAAACTTCTCTCTCCTGATCATGTGACCCAACAGTGGTGTTGTCATGACAACAGAGGACAACACAGTTGAATCAAGTCTTCCACCTTCAACATCTTCAGCAGCAGTTTGATGTCTTCTACATGTGAAACCTTCAAACTTCTTCTGTTGTTTCCATGGTGATTTTGAGGCTGATCATTTGTTTGATTGACAGCTACAAATCAACAGTTGCATCATTTTCTGTTCTATTTATTATTTTTAACCCGTCAACACACCCATCACCTCATTTCCATCAGGCTACAATCATGAACACTTACTGTAAACCAGGGTGACTTCTGCTGTTGCCTTGAGCTCTTACACTATTTTGACCACGTGTCACAATTACTCAAGAAAGGTCCAGCTGAAGACACGCCATCTTTGGAGCATGGCTCCCTGTCATCTACACTACACTCCACAGGTTAGGGTGAGGAGCTGGGTAATTCATTATGTCTATGAATGTCCTCACAAAGACAGACAAAGACACAAAGACTGTGTGATAGTCCATACCTGCTTTAGCAATCAGGACATCTTATTTGCCATCATTTGTTCGGAAACATCAGCCACATTTCTGATTGTTGCTATGCTGAAGTTTTGAATGCGCATTCTGGAGCTGATTATGTATAAATCAGTCTGTTCTGAATGATTTAAATGACCTATTGATATTTAACAATAAAGAACTGAGACCTTTTGTCACATTAGGTTGTGAACTCTAAGCATGTGTTGTTCTTTTTCTCTCCTATGTTTGGTTAGATGTGTGAGTGTAACTGAGTATTTACGTGGTGCTGCAGAGTCTCAAACTCTCCCTCTCAGCTACCCTCAGACTCTTCCCACTGGTGTATCGTGGAAACCCTCCCATCCTATCACAGCCCTTTTTTAACAAATGAACACCACTGAGGATTTTCTTACACTTGTTGAAGCACTGGTGCAGCTCATAGTAGCGCACCACAAATGTTTGCTGCTGCCTGTAGGATTTGGTGACCCACTCACCACATTGTTGGCTGAGGCTGAAGCCTTCTTGATGCAGGTTATTCAACCCTTCTGCCCATTGGAGGAAACAAAGTTATGCTCACACCATAATGGAAAATCCTGGACTTGTGCCAGACTGTATGGGCTACAGGACTACTACCTGTGTGTACAGGACAATGGACACATATAAAGCATGGTTGGTGCCTGACTGGGACAGAGGTCTTTTGGTAGTAACCCGTAGGACACACCAACACACACGGACTCCCAGCCACTCCCAATGTGATGAGAAAAAGGAGCAGATGATTATGAGCAGAAAGAAAACTCCCCGTCGGGGAATCGAACCCCGATCTTCCGCGTGACAGGCGGAGATTCTGTCCACAACAGACGGCCTCTTTGCTTTCCAGGTGACGTGATTACAAAGGTGACCTCACCTCACCTCAAGATGCCTGAAACAAGCTCGGGTGCTCATCCAAGAAACTTTACCAAATTTGTGTGTAGGGTTAAACCATTCTTGAACTGCCGTTGTGGCTGTCCCATAGATAGCCCATCCGCATGGAGCATGGGGTGATGACTTGAGCCAGGTAGAGCCACATGTGTGGAATATCAATGGCCTCTGTCACCACACTGGTCATGGTTTGGTTTCCTTTCCTCTCCTCTCCTTTCCTCCTCTTCATCAGTAGACTAGTGATGCTATTTCTTGTGTAGTTTTTCTGCCCCCCCCTTCTGTATTCATTTACAGGTATCACCGCCTTCAGAGCTGCACAATGACCTCCGACCCCACTGACCCACTCAACCGGCTGCTTATTCAATTCAATATAATGTATTTCTATGCTCTGTGCCTCTCCTCTCCCCTCTTCTCCCCTCCCCTATTCTTTTCTCCCCTTCTCTCCTACCGATTCTATCCTCTATCAACCTCCCTCTCCTCCTCTCTGCTCCTCTCCTCACTTCTCCTCTCCTACCTATTCTATCCTCTACCTGTCCTCCCTCTCCTCCTCTCTCTCTCTACCCATCTGTCCATCAGCAGGTGAGTCCCCCTACATGAGCCTGGTCCTGCTCAAGGTTTCTTCCTGTTAAAGGGGAGTTTTTCCTCTCTCTTCTGAACTCCTCCCTCCTGTTTATATCCCTTTTCACTTCCTCTTCATTGATCTGCACTTAGTGGGGAGTTGTACTTGTTCCACTTAGTTTCAGACTGTAAGGTAGTATTTTACGACGTGGCTTGTTGGTCTAGGGGTATGATTCTTGCTTAGGGTGCAAGAGGTCCTGGGTTCAAATCCCGGACGAGCCCAAAATAACCTTTGAAGGAATGAAATCAATGTTGTCTTTGACAACTGCTGTGAAATTCAATGTTCAACAACAGAAGATTAAGTAGTTTTGTATCTTTAACGTTTAATAGAAAAATAGTGAATATTTGCTGTACTAATTGCTGTAAAGTTCAGTGTTAATCAACAAGAGATTTACTAGTAAAGAGTTTGGTTGACTGAAATATTATTTCTTATTCTCAATCTTTACTCAATCTTTATTTATACAGCGTCTTATACAATCAAAATTGTTTCGAGGTGCTTTACAGAATCCCAGGGCCTAACCCCAGACAAGCAACAGTGGCAAGGAAAAACTCCCCTTTAACAGGAAGAAACCTTGAGCAGGACCAGGCTCATGTAGGGGGACCCTCCTGCTGATGGACAGATGGGTAGAGAGAGAGGAGGAGAGGAGGACAGGTAGAGGATAGAACAGGTAGAGGAGAGAACAGGTAGAGGAGAGAACAGGTAGAGGATAGAACAGGTAGAGGATTGAACAGGTAGAGGAGAGAACAGGTAGAGGATAGAAGAGGTAGAGGATAGGAGAGGAAACCAAACCATGACCAGTGTGGTGACAGAAGTCTGTCAGGTGATCATGTTTCTGGACCCTCAGCCTCGGCCTATAGCAGCATAACTAGTATCTTAACCTAGTGATTAGACGACCCCCTAAGTATGATCATTAGTCTGTCTATGATAGTAACTGAACTACAAGGTTAGTGACAATAAGCTTTTTCAAAGAGGTAGGTTTTAAGCCTCATTTTAAAAGCAGATGTGGAGTCAGCCTCCCGTACCTGGACAGGGAGCTGGTTCCATAGCAGGGGGGCCTGGTAGCTAAATGCTTGGCCCCCCAATCTACTCCCAAAGACTCTGGGAACCACAAGTAGACCAGCATTCTGAGAGCGGAGCGGTCTATTGGGCTGATAAGGTGTCACTAGCTCCTCCAGGTCGGATGGAGCTAGGCCTCTGAGGACCTTGTGGGTCAAGAGGAGGGTTTTAGAAATGATTCTGAATTTAACAGGCAGCCAATGAAGAGACGCCAGTACAGGAGTTATGTGATCTCTTTGGTCAATACCTGTCAGAACTCTGGCTGCAGCATTTTGGATCACCTGGAGGCTTCTTAAAGAGTTGTTTGGGCACCCTGCTAATAATGAATTACAATAGTCCAGCCTGGAGGTAACAAATGCATGGACTAACTTTTCAGCATCATGCCGCGTCAGTAGCTTTCTGATCTTTGTGATGTTCCTCAGGTGAACAAAGGCACTTCTACGGACAAATTTGATGTGTGAGTTAAAGGAGAGATTCTGATCAAAAGTTACTCCTAGATTTCTTACAGACAGACTAGATTCTAAGGAGATACCATCTAGAGTGATAATTTGATCTAACCTATCCCTGAGAGGTTCAGGACCAAACACCATGACCTCAGTTTTTCCTGGGTTGAGGAGGAGGAAATTTGAAGACATCCAGGACTTTATGTCATTGCTGCTGCCGAATAATGTTTCCTAAGGGAAGCATGTACAGGGTGAAGAGGATTGGTCCAAGTACAGAACCTTGAGGGACTCCATGGCTAACCCTACTGTATGAAGAGGGAACACCATGGACATGAGCAAACTGGTATCTATCAGATAAATATGATCTAAACCAGTCTAGTGCTGTCCCTTTAATCCCAACCAAGTGTTCCAGTCTCTGTGACAGGATGCTGTGATCAACTGTATCAAAAGCAGCACTGAGGTCCAGCAGAACCAGCATAGAAACCAGTCCATGATCTGAAGCTATAAGAAGATCATTGGTAACTTTAAGAAATGCTGTTTCTGTGCTGTGGTGAGCTCTAAAGCCTGACTGAAACATCTCAAACAGGCTGTGCCTCTGCAGGTGCTCCAGTAACTGAGTCACCACCACCTTCTCAAGAATTCTAGAAATGAATGGAAGGTTGGATATCGGCCTATAATTTGCTAATACATCAGGATCCAGTGATGTTTTTTTAAGCAACGGCTTAATCACTGCCACCTTGTAGGACCGGGGTACATAACTTGTTACTAAGGAAGAATTGATCTGGTCCAGGATAGGACTGCCTATCAATGGTAGAACATCCTTCAACAGGTGTGTTGGGATGGGATCTAAGAGACACGTGGTGGTCTTGGATTTCTGAATCAACGAAGACGCCTCAGAGAAATATATAGGGCTGAAGGTGTTTAAGGGCTCGTATGAGAACCTGTATGTTCCCACGGTCAGCACATCTGGTGATAGTCCAGATGTTGGGATGGCCTGCTTAGCTTTCTCTCTGATGGCTAGAACTTTATGAGTGAAGAAGCTCATGAAGTCTTCACCACTAAGGGAGGAAGGGATACATGGGTCTAAAGCAGTGTGACCCTGAGTTAATTTGGCCACGGTGCTGAAAAGGAACCTGGGGTTGCTCTTGTTTTCCTCAATTAAAGAAGAAAAATAGGCTGTTCTAGCCTTGCGAAGGGCCTTTTTGTAAACTAATAGACAGTCTTTCCAGGCGACATGATAGCTGTCTATTTTACAGGAATGCCACTTCCTTTCCAGTCTTTGCCCTTTCTGCTTGAGGGTCCTGATATGTGAATTATACCAGGGGGCACACCTCCTCTGATTTACTGTTTTCTTTTTCAGGGGGGTGACAGAATCAAGCGTGATTCTCAGTGAGGTTGCTGCACCTTCAGCAATAGAGTCAACCTCTGTAGGGCTAAGATTATAATGATTGATCCCTGGGGAAACACACGGTGGTCCTGGGATTAGCACAGGGATTGCTTCCTTAAACTCAGCTACAGCATTATCTGAAAGACATCTGCTATAGTAAGACTTTGTTCTGAGCATAGAAGAATCCTTAATCATAAATGTAAAAGTGATCAAAGAATGGTCTGACAGAACTGGGTTCTGAGGAAACACTGACACATGTTCTACCTCAACACCATAAGTCAGAACTAGATCTAGGGTGTGGTTGAAGGTGTGAGTTGGTTGGTTTATCTGCTGGAGGAAACCAACTGACTCAAGTAATGAAATGAAGCCATTTCTAAAGCTGTCATTTACAATGTCTACGTGGATGTTAAAGTCTCCAATGATAATGACTTTGTCTGCTCTAAGGACCAAGTCGGATAAGAAATCAGAGAACTCGGATAGGAACTCTGAATGTGGGCCAGCAGGAGGCCGATATACAACTACAAACAGAAGTGGCTTTTCTGTCTTCCGGTTCAGATGGGTGATGCCAAGAGTCAGGCTTTCAAATGAGCTGGAACTATGTTTTGGTCTAGGGTTGATTGATAACTTGGAGTGATAGATTGCTGCCACTCCCCCTCCACGACCAGTAAGACGAGGAATATGATAATTAAGATGAGTAGGAGGAGTAGATTCGTTTAAACTAACATAATCCTCCTCCTGAAGCAAGGTCTCAGTGAGGCAAAATAAATCAATGTGATGATCCGCTATCAGGTCGTGCACTAACAGGGATTTACACAAAAGAGATCTGATATTTAACAGTCCACATTTAATTGTGATGTTGGTTTCTCCAACTTGTGCTTTAGTATTAATTTTAATAAGATTATGGTGATTGACCGCTCCCCTACTCCGCGCTTGGTGAACTCTAGGCCGTGGAACAGAGACCACCTCTATGGTATTAACTATGTTATTATTGGTGGATGAGGGCTCTATGGAAGCAGCAGAGAGGTGTGTAAGACTACAACTCTGCATCCTGGTCTGGACCCTGGTTTGTCAGGTCACTTTGGGTCTGAGTCTTCAGACAGCTGATTGGTCAAACTGGGTGAGCTGGACTGGTTGGAAGAAAAACCTGCAGCCTGCTCTAAGGCCTTGGCCATCTGGCTGAAGGAGGCTATGGAGCAAGTCATCCATCAGGACCAGACGTACTGTGTACCTGGCAGGTCAATGGTAGACAGTGTCTGCCTCATCAGGGATGTTTTGGAGGTCTCCAGTTCATCGGGGATGAGTGTTGGTCTACTTTCATTTGATCAGGAAAAGGCTTTTGACCATGTTGAACACAACTTCCTGTGGAGAACCATGGAGGAGTTTCGGTTCAGTGCTGGTATGATAGCCAAGATCCAGGTGATGTACAGTAACATTGAAAGTGTCCTGAAGGTCAATGGCAGCTTGTGTGCTCCTTTTAGAGTGTGTAGAGGTGTCTGAAAGGGCTGTGCTCTGTCAGGGATGCTCTACGCGCTCTCCCTAGAACCCCTCCTCCACAAACTGCACACGTGTGTTCAAGGTCTGTTTTTACCAGATTTTAACAGTAAGGTGGTTTTATCTGCCTGTGCTGATGATGTGGCTATTTTTATCAAAGACCAAGCAGACATTAATGTAGTTTTAAATGTCACCAATAAGTTCTGTGAGATGTTGTCTGCGAGGGTGAATTGGGGGAAGAGCAAAGCCCTGGTCACCAGCGAGGGGCACCAGGGCCTCCCCGTTCTCCCTCAAGGTCTGACCTGGAGGAGGGATGGGCTTAAATATCTCAGAGTGTACCTGGGAAATGAACGCATGGTAGAAAAGAACTGGGAGAATGTTGTTGAAAAGGTTGAGGAAAGATTAAAGAAATGGAGACGGGTGCACTCCGAGATGTCGTTCAGAGGAAGGGTTTTAGTCGTCAACAACCTCGTGGCCTGACTGCTGTGGCAAAGTGTAGAGCCACCCCCAGGCCTGCTGTCTCATATCCAGGCTAAACTGGTTAACTTCTTCTGGGGCGGCTACCACTGGGCGCCACAGTCAGTCCTCTTTTTACCCAGAGACCAAGGGGGCCAGGGCCTCATCCACCTGGCCAGTAGAACAGCCACCTTCAGGCTACAGTTTGTACAGAGGTACCTGACAGGACCTCCTGACTTAGTGTGGAGGGATGTTGCCAGCTGCTTACTCAGACGTGTGAGCAACTTGGAACTGGATGCTGCTCTGTTTTTAACTGATTTCAAAAGTTTAAATTTAAGGGGTTTGCCAGTGTTTTATCAGTGTTTTTAAATCATGTGCTCTTTTTAAATGGAAGAAGATCCAGGAGTCCAGCTCTCTGCACTGGCTGTGGAAGGAACCCCTAATTCATGGTGGCAGACTGGATGTCTGCAGCAGCGCCATGCCCGGTCTGATGGTGGCGTTGTGTGGGTCCAGGACTGTCACACTAAAGCAGCTAGTGGAGGCAGCCGGTCCGGCACTGGCTGACACCCGGACCCTAAACACTGTACTGGGGCTACGTTCGCTACAAGTGGTGGAGAGGGCCCTGGAGCTGTGGAGGAGGAGGCACTTTGTGAGAGAGAGAAGTCTTCTCCTGCGGTACAGCGGACAGAGAGATGAGCCCCACAGACTCCTTCCCTGACCTGCAGCTGAGCCCTGGATGCGAGGAGTTCAGCGGGCCTCTCCTGAAAACCCTCTACAAGAACAAACTGGGCCTCCATGGAACTGATAATAAGACTGTCTATGCGAACGTCGTAAAGACAATTGATGGACAGAGACTACTCAACAGAGTGGCTTCTGTGTGGACAGACAGGCTAGGGGAACAGAATCCCCAATGGAGGGTCCTATATAAACCCCCCAGCGGCGTCGTAGCACGGGGAAAAAGGGACCTGAGGACCTAGGGCCCGAGCAAAGAAGGGGGCCCAAGAGATCCCCGCTTTTTTTTTTTTTTTAATTCGTCTGTCATAATTATTTTCGAATGGTTCAGTCCGCCCTACGGGCGCCAGCGACCGGCGCGGCGACAAACTAGTGAGCGAGAGCAGACCGAATGCCATTAGCGTGATAGTCATGTCCATGCTGCATAAAAAGCACAAATCTGGCTTTCAAAAAAGAAAAGAAAGAGAAAGAAGACAGAACGAGGGGCGTATGGCTTCAGTGTTCATAACACTGAAGCCATACGCTTGTGAGGTGATGCCAACTTCTGACTGCTTATTTTCCTAAAGGTGAACCGAGTTTGCTTTTAGTAGCAAGTTGTATAAATGTCCAAGTAAACGCTACGTAGCCGCTAATAATTGTATGATCGGGTCATCAGTTTAGCTAGTTGCTAGCCCGGCTGCTTGCGGCTGTATGTATGTTTAAAGACAATTTAATTTTAGTTGTCATCATTAATTAGTTGCAGGAACAAACTGTGAGACAGCAGCAGAGGCAGCACTGGCCGTGCCTGGCAGTTCCTGTGAACGCAAGACCGACCAAATTGAGGACAAACATGGTGAGGATGAGATCGGTGTTTAGTTGCGTGCCTCCCCCGTTTGTGCACAAGAATGTGAGAGCGTGTGTGTAAAAAGCCATAGTGCACTCCAGTGCTGTGCTTAAACTCTATTATCTATTCAATAAATGAATTAGGTTACCAAAGCAAATAAAAATAGAAAACGACTGTGATCTCAACATCAATAGGTGGTGATAGATGTTAAATTATGTCAAGTGCAATTTTGTGGATGTTTCCCCCAGCTCTGACTGATTGACAGCCCATAGCAACACATAAATGGGTCCCAATCTGAATAAAATAAATGTCTAATATAATAAACAGTGTTTGTTTTATTATTTAGTAGTTTATCTTGCACTGAAATGGTCCTAGAAATACAAGGTAATCTTTGAAAAAGATGTTTGGGTTTTTTTGTACATCAAGAGGCTCATATGTACTAATTCAATTTATTCTTGTAGATGTCAAGAGTTTTGCATCAAATGATGATTGCAAGGAGGAGTGTAGGTCTGAGGATTTGAGGCAAGGTAAGTGCATAGAGACAGTTTTCAGTTACCAAAAATAACGTCCCAAAAAGCAGCAGCTAGAAGTACTATCGTTGAGTAGGTTGTATCATTACATGTGAGACTATTATCAGGTTGAAGGTGATATAAATAATTTGTTTTTCATGCTCGTAGGTGTATGTGAGAGTAGTGATGAGGCTGAGGAGAAGAAAAAGGAAGGACCAAGTGAGCGATATAAAGACGATTTGCTGCCAGAAGATCCAGGACTGTGGCCAGAGAAGCTAACTGATCAGCAGAGAGAAACTCTCGTTTGTAGACTGGCTGGTAGAAGTGATGACCTGACCAAAGAGGCACCCACAGACATGGAAGGCAAAGCATTCCCAAGCTACCTGCAATACGTTAAGTTAGTCAATGGGAGTGAGAAAATTAAGAGGGACTGGCTGATGCTTAGTGAGAGTGCAAAGGCTCTGTTCTGCATCCCCTGCCTTCTGTTCTCTCATGAGCAGACAAGGCCATCTAAAAGTGCACTCAACTCCAAATATGGATTAAAGTTATCTGACATCAAGTGGCATAGAATGTACAGAAAGTTTCCAGAGCATGAAACACACACTCCCCATAAGCAGTGTTAAAAGCAGTGGAAAAGTCTTCAGTTATCATTATTCAAAGCAACAGGAGTTGATGGGCACCTTCAAAAGCAGTTCCAGACAGAAGCAGACAATCATAGTAAGATCTTGAAGAGGCTTTTGGACGTAACTCTTCACTTGGCTTCAAGAAATCTTGCATTCAGGGGAAAAACCACAAAATTGGATGATGTTCATAATGGCAATTTCCTAGGAACTCTTGAGTTGTTGGCCCGTTATGATCCCCTCTTACATGAGCACTTAGAAAAAGTGAGACAAAAGAAGAAAGGGTCATGTTTAACACATTACTTAAGTCCAGAGATCCAGAATGAGTTCATTGAGCTATGTGGTAAGAGAGTACTAAAAACCATCTTAAAAGAAAGAGAAAATGCAATATATTACTCTGTCATATGTGACTCCACACCAGATACATCTCACACTGAACAAAATGTGCTAATAGTGAGATATGTACACCACGACAAAGAAGGTAGTTGGAAGATTATTTATGGAATATGGATAGTTTATGGAAGATAGTTGAGAGATTTATTGAATTCAAAGATTTTAACAAAAATACAGGCCAGGAAATTTCTGAAATGATTCTTGAAGCACTGCAGGCCAATGACATACCCATACAAGACTGCAGAGGGCAGGGATATGATAATGGAGCCAACATGTCTGGGAAGGTGAAAGGAGTGCAAGCTCAGATTTTAAAAGTAAAGCCACTTGCTATATACTAGCCCTGTGCTTCCCACACCCTCAATCTAGTTGGTGTCCATGCAGCTGAGTCATGTCCAGAGGTTGCAACACTTTTTGGCTCTGTAAACCGTCTTTATAATCTATTCAGTGCTAGCCCAGAGCGATGGGCAATCTTAAAAGAAAAGACAGGATGCTCCCTTCATCGTCTCTCCGACACTCGTTGGAGTGCACGTATTGCTGCAGTACGAGTTGTGGCAGCTCACTTGCCCTCCATCCTTGAGGCACTAGATTGTGTCTTGGATAGCTGTAGTCTGACAAATGAAGCCAAGTCCGAGTTAAATGGTTTGATCATCTATTTCAAGACCTTTGATGCCATCGTCCTTCTAACGGTGTGGGTAAAGATTTTGCAGTGCATTGAAAATCGAAGTGTGATTCTCCAGGCAGAAAATATTCCAAGAAGATAATCTACTAAGGACTGTGCAGAAAATGCATTCAGGAACAACATATTTTTTGTTGCATTGGATAGCATCATTAGTGCCCTGAGTGCAAGGTTCCAGACCACAGCAACTATATGTGAAACATTTGCACCTATTCTGAAGTTTACTGCTATGACTGAGACACAGATAAAAACAACATGCCGAGCACTGGCAAACATGTATCACACAGATCTCTCAAAGGAATTTGAAAATGAAGTGCTACACTTCTGTGCAATATATGATGCTACATTCCCAAAAAATCTGCCCTCTCTTGAACTCCTTAATGCCATCTGGAAAATGCAGCTTCAGAGCATTTTCGGGGAACTTTTTACTGCATTGAGAATTTTCTGCACACTTCCTGTCACAGTTGCAGAGGGTGAACGGGCATTCAGCAAGTTGAAGCTTGTAAAGAATTACCTGAGATCAACAATGGGCCAAGACAGACTGAACAGCCTTGCTATTCTGTCCATTGAAAGCCAGCAAGCCAAACAATTAGACTTTTCGGATCTCATAACTGACTTTGCAATGAAAAAGACCTGTCAGTGGCAATTAACTGGGATGTGAAGTGAAGTGCATCTTATATCTTGTTTCAGCAATGTTTTGATGCTGGGTGTACAGTTGTCTCCTGTCCTCCTGTTCAAGATTAAACATTTTTTCGGACCAAATTCACTCAAGTCTTATGAATCAAGAATATTTGTACACAAACTAGGTGTTGGCTATGCCATTGACATTTGAGCAAGAGCAAGGATTGTTGGTGATGGATGGATGGAGGAACAGGTCAAAAGAAATAAGTCCGTGTCACTCATTGATACAATCAAATCCTTTCATAGCTTAAAACCATATTTATGCTTTGAATAATAATAATAATAATGATAATAATATCCCTATTTCTTTATTCATTTAGTTACATAGAGCTCACGTGACTTATTCACTGGCATGGATAGGGGCCCACTGACATTGAACGTGGACAGGGCCCAGAATTTGGTGCTACGCCCCTGAAACCCCCTACCAAAAAGAGGACCGGGGACCTCCAGTGGAGGATCCTACATGGAGCGTTCACACTGAACGTCTACCCCTGTAGATTGGACCCCGCTGTGTCGGACCAGTGCCAATTCTGCTCAAGGCGAGAGACTGTGTTTCACGCGTACAGTGAATGTGAACGACTCACTGTACTTTTTAATGTTTTAAAAGGTGTTTTTAATAGTTTTAACAAAACGTTTTCTGTCAGGAGGTTTTATCTATGGAGCAGGGTGCAAAAAAGCTGCTCAGAACAAGTGGCAGCTACTTAATTTTATTTGTGGAGAAGCGAAGATGGTAGTCTACATCTCCAGAAAAAACAAAATTGAGAGAAACGGAGATTGTGAGGCCACCTCAGAGTGGCATAGTAACATCCGGTGTAGGTTGAGGTTGGAGTTTGGTTTTTATAAAATGGTGAACGACTTCAGCCAATTTTGTGAAATATGGTGTTACAATGATGTACTATGCACAGTAAAAGAAGACAATTTGCAATTTGCACAACCCCTTATGGGATAGTTGTAGCGCTGTTTTATAGTATTTTTTAATTTTTTTATTGTTGATTCATGTGTTTTGAACAGGGTGCTTGTGCCCCTGTGTAAACTGTAAATAAAGTATTTTTGGTGGCAACCTCTCCCGGTTGTTGCGGAGACACGGCGTGAAGGTGGGAGCCAGGTCTCCGCACACCATTGACATAAATCTCAGACATTTATCCTGGAGTTCTTCACATCCCAACTACACTTCCCAGAATGTATTAAGCAGAGCAGGCACTAATCACTAAGTGGGGACACCTGGAGGCAGCACTTAAAAGGGCCTCACTCCACACTAAAAAGCTCTCACTCTGGGGAAGAAGAGCACTGAGGAACAAAAGAAAAGACAATTGAAAAAGAAAACAATTTCAACACAGGGTTCGTCCCAAAGACGTCATTGGTATGGAAAAACTTTGATTTCATGGAGATATTTGTGTTTGTTTGAATTGCTTGTTAAATTGTTTCTTTTTGTGTTAAAGGTTTTCAACCTACTCCTAATCCCAATTCTGATATAATGCCAATGCAAACCAAACACTCTTGAAAATAGAGAAGAAAGAAAGATTGAAGTCAAAAGGAAGAGTTGATCTAGTGTCCTTTGGGGGTTTATGGAACCAGGCCATTTCAAGTCGGGCGGGTGCTGAAATTAGGAAGATAACTTGACAGTTGAAAACCAGGCAAAGCAGCAGGACCTGAGGACAAGAGGCCTCAGACACCCCAAAAAAAAAAAAAAAAATTGTCTACGCAGAAAGGATTCAACAAGGCATAAGAAGTTCTGGGGCTTTCAACCTGTACCACTGCTCAAGATATTTTCAGAGTCATAGAAAAAAGATATGGGAACAAATCAACCATCGCCTTTGAAATTCTTGAGGAGCTGGAAAAGATACCACATGTAAGGGGAAACCAGCCAAGGAAAGAAGGCCCCAGCAGACCTCACAGAGCTGGGGAACCCTGGAGCCAGGAGGAACCCACTTGTCATTAAATCTTTGGAAAGCAAGTTACCCGACTATGTAAAAAGAGACTGGTTAATGTTCATGGTCAATCCGAAGAATAGGGTCACTTTAGACAACCACTTTGACATGCTGCTGAAATTCCTGAAAAATCAGGAAGAAGTACTGGAGGCTTGAACAGCTAAGGATTGTGGAAAAGTGTCAGACCATCCCGAAAGAAAATATGAGAAAAAATATGGCTCAACCAGATCCACAAAGAGAGGAGTGCTGGAAGATGTTTGTGTTCTCTGTGGCGATGGAGGGCAAAATTTTCTTCTGTAAGAAATTCAAAGAGATGAAGCTACCTGAAAAGAAAACCGCTTCGGAAAAACTGGGAGCATGCAGAAAATGCCTGGGACATCATGGTGATGAAGGATGTTGCAGAGGGACCTTCCTATGCAGAAATAAAGACTGTAAAAAAAGGAGGAGGCCCCTCAGACCACCATTACTTTCTCTGCCCAAAGGGAGAACTTAAAAACGGTCATGACGAAACGAGTGGAAAAATCAGAAGTAAGTGCAAGCTAACAGAAGAACAGGAGGAGTTCTTGTCTGAACTTTCCCCAGAACTGGCAGAGCAGAAGAGCTTTCACCATCAAAACAGCAGTTGGAAAAAATACAGAAGACCAGTCCGAGTTGTTAAGAAGTAATGGGTTGACTGAACAGGGCGGAATGGAAAACATGCAGGGCAGAAGATTGGGACCATCGTGGACCTTGCATCAGATACAAACTAGATCACCCATAAGGCTGCTGACCGGCTGAGGTTGAAGGTAACTTTAAATGTGCATGGAGTTGGTGGAATGACCATGAAGGTGAACACAGAAAGATATGTCCTTAAAATCAGTCCAGACTCCGAAAGGGACAGAGAGGGCTCATGAGCTTGTCTGCTACAGCCTGGATGAAATCGCCAAGGTGCACAAAGTAATCCAACCTGAAAAATTGCAGGAGTTCTTCCCAGAGGTCCAGCTTGATGAATTAAGAAGGCCAGAAGAAGTTGAACTTCTTTAGTCACTAAGAGGAAAGACTCATTCCACAAAGGGTGAGAATTGTGGGAGATCTTGTCTTGTGGGAGGGTCCCCTGGGAAAGACGGTGGCTGAAGCTTACCCTGATTTGTGTGAAGAAGTGGATGTGGCGGCACATGAGTCCAAAACACACTTTGTTTGCTTCATGAGGACTGTTAGGGCCAATTTAGTTTCCTTAGTTTTTGAAGAGGAAAAATGCTAACTCTGAACTGGACCCTGGACAAAACCTGGGCCCAGATGAAGGCCCTAGTATGAGTGGAGGTCAAAAGAAAGGAAAGACGGTGACATTGAGCAAAGTTCCTGGCATGAGGCAATACAACGAAAGCTATCTTTCATTTGGATTTACTTTTACCGGAGATGCAACGGCACCGACTCCGTTGTGCTTGGTATGTGGTGAAAAGCTCTCCAACAGTGCTATAGTTCCAAGTAAGCTTAAACGCCATCTCCAAACGAAACACCCCTCAGTTCAAAACAAAAATGTGGAGTACTTTGTTCACCTGCGTGAACACACGAATAAACAGGCAACTTTCATGAGAAAAACCGCAAAAGTAAACGAGAGAGCCCTTAAAGCTAGCTACCATGTCACTGAACTTGTGGCTAAATCAAAAAAGTCCCACACTGTGGCAGAGCAATTAATACTTCCCGCCCGCAAAGCCATTGTAAATGAGATGCTCGGACCCGAAGTCCCTCTTTCAGATAACACAATCCCCAGACGTATTAATTGGATGTCTGCAGACATCCAAAGTGTGGTTTTGGACAAGATCTGTATCAGTCATAAATTTGCCTTGCAACTTGATGAGTCTACTGATATAAGTGGACATGCTCAACTCCTGGCCAATGTGCGTTTTGTGGATGGAGACACAATCAGAGAAAACTTTCTATTTTGCAAGGCTCTGCTTTGGCAGATATTTTTCATCATCTGAATGAACTGAACACACGGATGCAAGGCCGAAATGAAAACCTGCTTACAAGTACAGATAAAATAAATGGATTCCGTTCAAAGGTGCACCTCTGGCAGAAACATGTGGAAAGTGGCAATCTTGAAATGGTCCCACTCACCAATAAATGTCAAGATGTTAATAATGCTGCAATGTGTGAGATAATAGTTAAACATTTGAAAACTCTTGAGGAGAAGATGTCATTTTATTTCTCTTCAGCCTCCACGGAGCACCTTGACTGGGTTAGGGACCCATTCAGCTCAGCATCAGCTGTTGGAACGGACATGTCTTTACAGGGGCAGGAGGAACTAAGACGTTTGAGATGAAGAAGCTTTGCTGATCTCCCTTTGGACAGTTTTTGGTTGGCAGCTGCCAAGGAGTTCTCCATGCTGGCCAACAAAGCTATTTTGACATTGCTCCCATTTTCCACAACATATCTGCGTGAGGTGAGCTTTTCAAGCCTGACTGCTGTAAAAACTAAAAACAAAGAAAGACTGACAGCTGTAGAGGAAGAGCTTTGTGTGTGTCTTTCATCGATTCTTGCCAGGATATCAGCTCTGTGCTCATCCAAACAGGCCCAGGTTTCACACTGAGGGAGTCTAAATATGAAAGATTATGAAATATTTTTTTCTTTGTGTTTAGTTTATTCCTATTCAAGATGTTATAATATAACATCATTCTTCAATGTTTAAAAAAAGCTTTTTTTCACATTTTCAGCTGGTGGTGTGCCGCGAGATATTTTCAATGGAAGAAATGTGCCTTGGCTCGAAAAAGGTTGAAAAACACTGAGTTAGACAAAGGAAAGGTTAGTGGTGATATAGTTTTTTACAGCTTAAACCTGGTATGTTTGGAAAGTGAAAACCTTTGAACTTGGAAAGCGAACACTTTAGTTTACTTATTCGGGCCTTTTTTGTTCAGCCATTTTATTTGGATTATTTAGCCTTATTTGGGAATACAAACAATTTGGATTTATTCCACTGTGTGCCACCTTCTTGCCTGCCTGCCATTTTCCCCTTCTGCTCGCTTGCCTGCCTGCCTGCCTGCTATTACCTCTCTCCCTCTGCCTGCCTGCTACTTACCTGCTTGCGGCCTACTCACCTGCTCGCCTCCATGTTGAACACCTTCAACCATCTAAAGCCAAGGTATGAACAACAGCTGTGCACAGTGTTTTAAGATGGGTGCGTAACAATAACTATACAACATCTTTCCTTTGAAGTTGAACGGAATTGAAACTGACACTCACACCCCCACAACCCACACAAAAACCACCACCAACAACTAACCAACCCATCAAACCAACAATAACCAGCACAACATAGGCCGAAACCTCGAAAAGGTTTGAAAATTCTCAGAACGAGAACTCCAGGATCTTGTTCCATTTAAAAAGAGCACAGAATTTAAAAATAAATGCCATAAAAACCTGGCAAACTCCTTCAATTTAAACTATTGAAATCAGTTAAAAACAGAGCAGCATCCAGTCAAGTTGCTCACACGTCTGAGTAAGCAGCTGGCAACATCCCTCCACACTAAGTCAGGAGGTCCTGTCAGGAACCTCTGTACAAACTGTAGCCTGAAGGTGGCTGTTCTACTGGCCAGGTGGATGAGGCCCTGGCCCCCCTGGTCTCTGGATAAAAACAGTACTGACTGTGGCACCCAGTGGTAGCCGCCCCAGAAGAAGTTAACCAGTTTAGCCTGGATCTGAGAAAGCAGGCCTGGTGGTGGCTCTAAACAGGCCAAACGGTGCCACAGCAGTGAGGCTACAAGATTGTTTATTACTAAAACCCTTCCTCTAAAAGACATCTCGGAGTGCACCCAGCTCCATTTCTTTAGTCTTTCTTCTATTTTGTCAAGCACATTCTCCCAGTTCTTCGCTTGTGTGCGTTCATTGCCCAGGTGCACTCCGAGATATTTAAGGCCATCCCTCCTCCAGGTCAGACCCTGCGGGAGAATGGGGAGGCCCTGACGCCCCTCGCTGATGACCAGGGCCCTGCTTTTTCCCCAATTCACCCTCGCAGAGGACATTTTGCAGAAAGCACTGGTCGTGTTTAAAACAGCATTAATGTCTGCCTGATCTTTAATAAAAATGGCCACATCGTCGGCATAGGCAGATAAAACCACATTACTGTTAAAACCCGGTAAAAACAGACCTTTAACGTTCAAGCGCAGTCTGTGGAGGAGGGGTTCCAGGGAGAGTGCGTAGAGCATCCCCGACATGGCACAGCCCTGTTGGACACCTCTACACACTCTAAAAGGAGCACACAAGCTGCCATTGACCTTCAGGACACTTTCAACGTTACTATACATCACCTTGATCTTGGCTATCAGACCAGCACTGAACCCAAACTCCTCCATGGTTCTCCACAGGAAGTTGTGTTCAACGCGGTCAAAAGCCTTTTCCTGATCTAACGAAAGTAGACCGGCACTCACCCCCGATGAACTGGAGACCTCCAAAACATCCCTAATGAGGCAGACATTGTCCACCATTGACCTGCCAGGTACACAGTACGTCTGGTCCTGATGGATGACCTGCTCCATGGCCTCCCTCAGCCGGATGGCCAAGGCCTTGGAGAGGATTTTATAGTCTGTGCAGAGGAGGGACACGGGGCGCCAGTTCTTGATGTCCATCAGGTTCCCGCTCTTCGGCAGGAGGGTAATGACCGCCCTCCTGCAGGACAGTGGCAGGGAACCGGTGGCGAGACTCTCATTGAAGACCTCCAGGACGTCTTGAGCGAGGATGTCCCAGAAGGCCTTATAAAATTCCACGGAGAGCCCGTCGATGCCCGGAGCCTTTCGGCCCTGCATTGACTGCAGGGCTGCGTGCAGTTCCTGCTCCGTCAATGGGCGCTCAATCCGGTGATTTGTCTCTTTGGAGACCCTGGGCAGTCCGTGGCAGAACGCACTAAAACCATTAAAACAGTCTTTTCCATCATTAAAATCAGTCTTGAATAGAGCGGCATAAAAATCTACCGCTCTGTTCCTGATCTGCCCAGGGTCGGTCAGCTCCTGCCCCGTGTCCGATAGTAAAGCGTGGATCAGCTTCCTCTGCCCAGACTTCCTCTCAAGGCCGAAGAAGAAGCCGGAGGGTGCATCCATCTCTGCAAAGCCCTGGACTCTGGACCGGACCAGGGCGCCCTGTGCTCTGGTACCTAGCAGGTTGGCCAAAGCCATCTTTTTGGTCTTGAGGATTGTAACAGATCCTCCGTTTCCTGTGGACTCATTCAGACGTTCAAGCTCCATGATTTCAGTCTCCAGATCTCTGATAGATCCGGTGATGTGACGAGTAACATTGAAAGTGTGCTGCTGGCACAACATTCTAATTTTTGTCTTCCCGTGGTCCCACCACTGTTTTAGACAGCTAAAATCACCCTTCTTCTGTCTAAAATCAGTCCAAAAATAGCTAAGAGCATCCTTAAAACTCCTATCTGATGTTAAAACAGAATTAAAATGCCAGTAGGCGCTCCTTGGTAAAATGTTGTTAATAAAAACAGCACATAAAACCAAAGCGTGATCGGTAAAACCCACAGGCACAATGTTTGAGGATTTAAACACATTAAAATTGTGTTTAAAACAGTAAAAACGATCTAACCGAGCTAAAGACACCCTATCTTCTCTAATGTGGGACCACGTGAACTGTCTGCAGCCTGTGTGAGACCTTCTCCACACGTCCACCAGGCCATGGGAGTAGACCAGCTGCCTCAGGACCTGCTGCGAGGACGGATGCGGCTCTGCGTGGTTCCGATCTAAAACCTCATCTTCGGTACAATTAAAATCACCCCCCAAGAATAAATAATCAATCGAACCACACCCCCGGAGTTTGTTGCCGAGTGTTTCTAAAAAAGTCTTCCTCTCTGCACCGTTGTTGGGAGCATACACGTTAATAAAAACAGCACTGTACTGGTCAAACTGGGCCCTTATTAAAAGGCATCTACCCTGGACAATGTGCTCTATGCTAAAAGACGTCGGGTTAAAATTCTGGGAAAAGAGGATCCCCACTCCGGCACTGAAGGCCGTACCGTGGCTAAAAAAGACCCTCCCCTTCCACTTCCTGCACCAATCAGTCTCAGTTAAAACGTCACTGTGGGTCTCCTGTAAAAACATGACATTAATTTTCTTTAAAATCATTGTCTCACAGACTAAAACCCGCTTTTTCTCTTCCCTGCCTCCATTAATGTTTAGACTCCCAATCTTAAAAGTATTCATTAAAAGGTGGGAGATAAAACCAGACAGAGATAAAAACAGTGACGACAACAAAAGAAAACTAAAAGGTGCGTTTCCAACGTCATCATATGAGTTCTCTTCTAACTTTTAAAATCAGTTTCTTCAGTCTAAAAACCTCCTGGTCAGTGAACCCTGCCTCAGCCTTGTTCTTGACATGGCGTCTGGCAGACAGGTAGAACTGTTGTTTATCTTGAAAATAATGTTCTATGTTCACCCCCTTCATGTTTTTAGTCTCTTGTAAAAAACTTTTCAACATTTTTGGGGAGTAGGCCTTGTCCTCCTGGCTCGTGAGGTACTCCTGCTGGAGGTCCCCGTCGTCAGACACGCACTCCTCGGTGACGCTGCTGTCCGACTCTCCTGTTTTCCCTCCCGCCTGTCTTCCCGTCTGCCTGCTTTTCTTGGCCTTGACGGGCCCAGGCCTGTTCCTGCTGCGGAGCCTCGATGGGACTGGAGTCCAACCGGCCTCCTGCTCCATCGTCTCCACCGCTTCAGCTGCTCCACTGCAGCCCGGCTCCTCTTCCTCACTCACACTACCCGTCTCACCCATGTGCTCACCCCCCCGTGCACACCTTCCACCTCCGTTTTCCACCTCTACACACTCCACCTGCCTCACCCACCCCCACACACCCTCCACCTGTCTCCCCCATCTCAACACACACCCCACCTGTCTCACCCACCTCCACACACCCTCCACCTGTCTCCCCCATCTCAACACACACCCCACCTGTCTCACCCACCTCCACACACCCTCCACCTGTCTCCCCCATCTCCACACACACCCCACCTGTCTCACCCACCTCCACACACCCTCCACCTGTCTCCCCCATCTCAACACACACCCCACCTGTCTCACCCACCTCCACACACCCTCCACCTGTCTCCCCCATCTCAACACACGCCCCACCTGTCTCACCCACCTCCACACACCCTCCACCTGTCTCCCCCATCTCCACACACACCCCACCTGTCTCTCCCACCTCCACACACACTCCTCCTGTTTCCCTCCTGCACACACTCCCCATTCACACCGTCTTGTGCCCCCACTTCACCCTCTTCACCCACCTGTTCACCCTCACCTGTGCTCCCGTCACCGCTCACCGGGGCCCATCGTCTCCCAGACCCTCGGCTCCGGCGACCAGTCGCCCGCTAGCAGCTCGGGGCTCCGCCGCACGGAGCTCCGCCTCAGCAGCCCCGGGCTGGTCCTCCGAGCTCGACGCAGTCGGCTTGGTCGCGTTCGGACATATTTTAATGAGGTGTCCTGCTTCGCGACACCCGAAACACTTCATGTTTATCGATGAGGCGAACAGGACATAATCAAAGTCCTCAACGCGGACTTTCAAACACACGTCCAGGTCCTCATCGCGGTTGTTCAGTATCATATATACCTGCCGACGATGAGAGACCACGTGCTTCAGGAGAGGAGACTTACATCCAGACATGACCTTCTTGACCGGTGACACGATCTTGCCATGTCTGGACAGCTCCTTACAGAGGAACTTGTCCGAGATGAAGGGGGGCACGTTCGACAGGGTCACCTTGGTGGCAGGCTGGCTCAGCGGCAGCACCGCCTCGAACCTCCCGCCGACACTGATACCAGCCTCCACCAGCCGGTTCGCCTGCTCCACCTTCTCCAGGAACAGAACCACCGCCCCGTTCATCCGGGCGGCCGACTTCACGGACCTGTGTCCGACCACCTCCCCCACGGCCAGGGCCACCTCCTCCACGGTGTGCGGAGACCTGGCCCCCACCTTAACGCCATGTCTCCGCGACAACCAGGAGAGGTCCCCGCTACCGCCACCAAGCACCACCAGAGGGAGAGAGAGAGAGATTTTCAAAACTCAATTTAATTTGCCGTTTCAAAAGAAAAAATGACATGATGAAAAACAAACAGAGAACAGACATCCAGTTGAGGAGGAACCACAGACCGGCTCCTCCACCATGTGCTCCTTGTTCTAAGTTAACAGTAAGTCACCGGACACAGCAACTCGGAAACTGACACTAAAAAAGAGTAGATGGAGACCAGACTTAGATTATTTGATCTGAAAAAACAAGGTCTTCTCCTTGAATGGAGCACAGGATACCCTCATAGGTCCATGTTTTCACAAACTGCTCTAAGCCTTCCATTTTTCTGTAAAATTTAAAGTCAATGAGGATTCTGACCTTGATTCTTCTACTCAGTAGCAGAACCACGTTACAGTCCACACTGTCCTCGACCTTCCTCCTCCTGCTTATGTACACGGCCATTTTTGACTGGCCCAGAATGAAGTTTATTAGGTGGCATTTGTCTTTTTTTGCCTTTGCGTATTTGAAGCCGTACACAAACGTCCTTAGTGAGAAGACCTCGCCCGCCCTCCTAAACAAAGCTTCTAGCAGGGAGAACAAAGGCAGCAGACGAGGACATTCTGCGAAGCAATGTACAACAGTCTCTACTGCGTCACAGAACGGGCAGGTGTCTGTAACAGAAGGGTTCAAAACCGAAACAAAACTGTTGACAGCTCAAGTCCCATAGACAAGTCTCCACTGGAGGTCAGCCGCCTTCTTGGAGAGAGGTGGTTTGTAGAAGCTCTTCCACTCAGGCTGAGCCTCTTCCCCCAGGGTTAGTTTGGCCCTCCATGGTGATCGGGACCAGCGCTCCAGCCTCAGCCGTTTCCAACGACACTTCCAGCTGTTGATCCGGTCCTGGACGAATGACGAGGGAAGGGAAAGGATGCTCGGGACAGGGAGAGGCCATCCTCTGGCTGTGCTCCCTTAGCAGTTGCCTCTCTCGCCCTGTCAGACAGGCCCTCCAGTGGTTCAGTAGTCTTTCTACATTCGTCTTTGACCTCCAACCCAGACGCGCCTGCAGCTCCGTTGTCTCCTTCAGGTCAGGTCCAGTCGCCTCCCGCAGGGCCTCTAGAGTGGTAACTCCAGCAGTGTGCAGAGCCCCTGCAACTGTTGCTCCAGCCCAGGAAGGGGGGCTCAGGAGGCTTCCATGGCTCACTGGTTCCCTCATCAGCCAAAATGCGGATTGATGGTTGGCCCTCTGTTTCCAGAGCAGCTTCCATGTCCTGAAAAGACCTTGGCAAAAAGGTGGAAGGGAAAAATACTCACATTCTTTAGCTCCATTAGGAACGCAGACTCCTGTAGTCCCAAGCCTTCAATTCCCTGCAGGGTCAGCCAAGCCAATGGCCTCCAGACCAGGTCTTTGGGACCATACAGCAGCCGTTGAATGATATTGGAGCCTGAAAACAGCTCTCTTGCTGGCCAAGTGCACCAGCTCCTTCCTCCTTGGGAAGGAATAGCACCACCTGTGGGAGCCAGTGAAGTCTGTCCCAAAAGAAGTCTACTATGACGGTCTGGACTCGGGAGAGTAGGTCTGGTGGGGGATCTACTACAACGAGTCTGTGCCATAGAAAGGAGGACACCAAGTTGTTGATCACTAATGTCCTACCTCTACCTCTGATATGTGGGGCAGTAGCCATTTCCATCTTTTTAGGCGTCCCTCAACGGTTTCCAGCACCCCTTCCCAGTTTTTCTTTAAGGACTCATCACTCCCCAAAAAGACCCCAAGGTACTTCAACCCTCCCGTTGTCCACTGGAGTCCCCCCGGCAAAACCAGCCCACCCAGAGAGTCCCTCGTGGTCGCAAATTCCACACTTTTTGCCCAATTTACCTTTGCCGAGGAAAGAGCTTTGAAAAGTCCAATTACTTCCTCCAACACCTGAATGTCTCTCTGTGTGTTTAGAATCACCATTACATCGTCCGCATATGCTGTTAATTTCACCACTGTGGAGCAACCTGGGAGCCTCACCCCCATCAAAGTTTTCCTTATTTTGTTTAACAGCGGTTCAATGGCAACAGAGTATAGCATTCCGGAGAGAAAACACCCCTGCTGCACCCCTCTCTGAACAGTGAAGGGAGCAGCCAGACCAACATTAATTTTTAGTATACTCGCAATATCAGAGTACATGACCTGAACCCTGGCGATAAAGCCTGGGCTGAACCCAAATGCGGCGAGCGTCTTCCACAGGTACTGGTGTTCAACCCGGTCAAATGCCTTTTCCTGGTCCAAGGAAATAAGAACAGTGTCAATGGCCAAAGAGCTAGAGATGTCCAAAACATGCCAAATGAAGTTGATGTTATCACTGATTCTCCTGCCAGGCACACAGTAGGTCTGGTCTACAAGAATCACCTCTGCCATTGCCTCTCTGAGTCAGAGAGCTAGCGCCTTGGAGAGGACCTTGTAGTCTCCACAAAGCAAGGACACCGGCCTCCAATTCTTCAGATCCTGTAGGTCCCCTTTCTTTGGGAGAAGGGTGATGACTGCCCTCCTGCAGCTCTGTGGCAGCAGTCCAGTCCTCCAGCTCTCCAGGAACACCTCCAGCATATCTTTTCCCACCGCCGACCAAAAGGCTTTGTAAAACTCAACTAGGATGCCGTCAATACCTGGAGCTTTCCCTTTTGCCAGGAGGGCCACGTGAAGTTCTTCCAGGGTCAAGTCCGCTGACAGAAGAGTGTTTGAGGACTCCCCTACCTAGGGAAGGTAACTCAAGAATTCTGTCTCCAGCCCTGGATTCTCCACTGCGTAACTTTCAAAAAGATCCTTATAGAAAAAAGTGGCGTGTCTTCTGATCCTAGTGGTGTTGGTGATGTCAGAGCCATCGTCGGCACGCAGGCAGTGGATAACTTTCCTCTGGCCATTCCTCTGCTCTAAACTGAAGAAGAACTTGGATGGGGCATCCATCATGGAGGCGTTCATGTAGCGGGAGCATACCAGCGCCCCTTGCGCTGTGGTGCCCAACAGGCTGGCTATGGCGGTGTTTTTGCTTTGGAGGACTTCAACATGTCCTCCGTTTTCTATACAGCCCAGCAAGTTCTGTACCTCAGTCTCCAGGTCCTGAAGGGATCTGGTGATGTGCTTGGTGACGTTACGAGTATACTGTTGACAAAATTGTTGAATTACAGTTTTTCCAAGATCCCACCACCGTTGCAGCGATGAAAACATGGCTTTCTTGAGTCTATGTGCATCCCACAACGCCTGCAACGCCTGTCTAAAGGCATGATCCTCTAACAGAGCGGTGTTAAAGTGCCAGTAGGCACTGGAAGTTTTAACATTTTCAATGAAAAACTCACATCTCAACAGAGAGTGGTCGGCCACGCCTACGGGGATGATGTGACAGTTCTTGAAGATGTTAAGATGGTGTTTGAAGCAGTACAACCGATCTAATCTGGCCAAAGACAAGCTGTTGTCCCGACAGTGGGCCCAAGTGTACTGTCTGGTGGTGTCGTTGTAGCTTCTCCATACGTCCTTCAGGTCATAAGTCTCTAAAAGTCTCTTCAGACGGGCAGATGAAGCAGGATGGGGCTCCAGGTGATTCCTGTCCAGTCTTGCATCGACTGTGCAGTTAAAATCCCCCCTCATCCTGGACACCTCTAACAACATTACACAAGGCATTTAAACAGTCTATTCTGTCTCTGCCCAACACAGGAGCATAAACACACAGGAAGACCAATTTAACGTTTTCATAAACAGCCTTTACCATCAAGACGTGTCCATCCATGATGTGATGTGGTTCCGCGGACTGAGGCTTAAAGTGTGGGGAGAACAGGATTCCCACCCCCGCACTGTTGGGCAGTTTGTGGCTGGGAAGACCTAGCCTGGCCACTCCCTCTTCCGGTCCCCCTCGTTGTTCTCGTTGCTGTGAGTCTCTTGGATTAGTAGAACATCCAGTTTTTTCAGTCGGCACAGCTGAAACAGGGAAGCTCGCTTGACATCCGAGCGGGCTCCTTTGATATTAAGAGTCCCTATCTTAATGCTCATGATGACCCATGAAGTGAAAGAGGAACCAACTAATACCAGAGGACAGATAGGACACCGTCATTAACAGAAGCACTAGTCAACGTCTTCAACAACAGCAGCCTTGGCCTTGGTGACCAGCTTTCTAAGTCTATAGACCTCCTGCTCTGAAAAAACATTTTCTTTTTTGAAACGATTAACCGACCTTATAAAACCATCGGGGGGTAAATCGGGGAAGAAACTTTTGGTCCTGACTGCCCTCTGACCCTTAGTGTCAGATAGAAACTTTTTGATCTTGCTCACCGGGTAGCAGATTAATTTTTCCTCTTGGGAGAGAGCCTCATCCTCCTCATCGGAGAGGCCTTTCTGGACCTTCCTGGCCTTCTCTCCCCCCTGTTGCTTCTCAGATGGATTTTTGTGCTTGGTAATGACGCCGCTAATGTTCTCTTCTACTATTGCTTCCATCATTATATCATCAACTGAACTGTTTACCTCCTTTCCCCTCACACTTTCAACAACGGTATGATCCACCTCCAGTCTGCTCATTGTTTCCTTCCGGTCTTGCTGCTCAGTTGGCTCCGAGCCCAAGCCTGAGCTTAAACTGCTCACTTCAGCTCCATCCCCAGGTTCCTCTAAGCCTAACCCTTCCCTTGATTCCAGAGCCCCGTCACTGCTTGTCAGCGGCCCCACTCCTGCAACCCCACCGCCACCCGCCGGTGGCTCTGGGGCCGGCGACCGGTCACCCCCCTCCGGCGGCCCCGAGCCTGGAGCGCCAATGTTCTCTCCCCAGGCAATGGGAGAAGGCCTAATGAGGTGCCCTTCAGCCCTACATCTGAGACACTTCATTGCATCTGAGGTGACAAAAACCACATAGTTAAAACATTCAATGTTAAAATTTAATTTAACGTCCAAGTGACCAGCAGGGTCTTTAGGATCATGTAAAGCTGCCTCCGATGGCACACTACGTGCTTCAACTTCGGGGATTTGCATCCCAAGGGCACCATCCTGATCGGCGGGACTGTTTGTCCGTACCTGGACAGCGCTTTACACAGGTCGTCATTTTTTATAAACGGTGGTGCGTTAGACACCGTAATTTTCTTAGCTGGGTTCACCAGCGGATAAACGGGGGTGAAGGTGTCTCTGAGGACGACGCCGCTCTCCACCAACCGCTCCACCTTGGACATGTATCCAAGAAAATGACCACCGCTTTGTTCATCCTGGAGGCTGACTTCACGCTCTCGAAGGCCACCACCTCACCCACAGCGTAGCTCACTTCCTCCACCGACACACCGGTTTCTGGCACAACCTTCACCGCGTGTCGGCGAGTCAGCTTTTCAAACTCCGCGTTTGCGGTACCTGCCACCGGCATGACGCCGACCGAGCGCAGCACACACGCGCTTACTTACTCACCAACTCGCGCTCCACTCAAGTTACAACCCTTCTAAAGCCCCTCCCAAAAAGAAAGTAATTCATACACCCACCCTCCTGCACAAAATAATTTAGTTTCCCACCGAAAAATGCGCAAAATTCGAATCAAAGTCGACTCGCTCTCAGCTCCTCAAACACACACCATCTCCGTCACAGAGAGAGAGAGAGAGAGGGAGGGAGGGAGGGGGAGAGAGAGAGAGAGAGCCGTCAGGGTCGAGGCCGCCTCAACGACTTCAAATGAAACGGTGTCTTCTGATCCTGACAAGAGGTGAGACAGCTGAGACCCCTGGACCAGGGTGTCCTCAGGTTGGTAGGACAGGGCCACAGGGACAAGATCCCCAGATGTGGAGGGCTTCAGCCTGCCAGATGTGGAGGGCTTCTGTATGACCCAGATGTGGAGGACTCCTGTATGACCCCAACAGCCTCCCAGATGTGGAGGGCTTCAGCCTGCCAGATGTGGAGGGCTCCTGTATGACCCAGATGTGGAGGGCTTCAGCCTGCCGGATGTGGAGGGCTCCTGTATGACCCAGATGTGGAGGGCTTCAGCCTGCCGGATGTGGAGGGCTCCTGTATGACCCAGATGTGGAGGGCTTCAGCCTGCCAGATGTGGAGGGCTCCTGTATGACCCAGATGTGGAGGACTCCTGTATGACCCCAACAGCCTCCCAGATGTGGAGGGCTTCTGTATGACCCCAACAGCCTCCCAGATGTGGAGGGCTTCTGTATGACCCCAACAGCCTCCCAGATGTGGAGGGCTTCTGTATGACCCCAACAGCCTGCCAGATGTGGAGGGCTCCTGTATGAGCCAGATGTGGAGGGCTTCAGCCTCCCAGATGTGGAGGGCTTCAGCCTGCCAGATGTGGAGGGCTCCTGTATGACTCTGACAGCCTCCCAGATGTGGACGAACATCTGTCCTTCTCCGTCACCGCTGAGTTCATCTACGGCTGATGTGGTTTTGTATTTTGATAAAATAAACGTCAGACTTTTCATTCAACTTAAGTGCTTTATTGTGTTATACCTTTTTATAGTTATAATATATGTGTGTTTCCCACTGTCCTATATGAAAACCTCAAATAAAAAATAAAAATAAATAAGCTTTAAACTTACATCTTCACATTTTTGTCCACTCGCAGTCGGTCTGAGAGTGACGTCATCGAGGTAAATTACGCGAAATAGTTTTAAAATAAAATCATTCACAACAGAAAGCTCCGATTTATTTAAAAGTGCTTTTTACTATTAAATATCGAAACATTTCATCAAGTTGATGTTAGTTTGTTACGCACAGCGAGGTTTTAGTCAACAACACTCTCTCCAGGTCCCCACAAACGGCTGACGTCATAAACACGCGACAGTCTCCAGTGACGTCACCACTAGGCGCGGGCAGTCCAGCGTGTATTCTTGTTATTCTTCTATTTTTCCTCTCTTATTCGCCTCTAACTCTCCAGTTTGTGGATCACTGCGCTTCAGAGGTAAAGTGAGTTAAGCCAGAGTGTTGTCCCGTCGTTAGAGTAAGGCGCTGCTGGGCCACGTGGCTTGAACCGTCAACGCGGTCGCGGCGCGGGTGAAGTTTTTAAAACAATCCTGCACCTTTTGGCCCCTTAAACTCGTCAAATTCGGGTAAACTTGAACCCACCGCCCGTCGCTCTGTCCTTCCTCTTCACCTGAGCTCAAACACGCGTTGACAGCGCTGCCCTGAAGCCGTTTGATGGTGAATTCGCCCTCGTTCTCCGGCTGTGACGCAGATACATTTAAGTCTATTTCACCGCGATACCGTTATATTTCTCTCTCTCCCTGTCTCTCTAGGTCTCTCTCTTTCTCTCTCTCTCTCTCCTGTCTCTCTAGGTCTCTTTCCCTTTCTCTCTCTCCTGTCTCTCTAGGTCTCTTTCCCTTTCTCTCTCTCCCTGTCTCTCTAGGTCTCTCTCTTTCTCTCTCTCCCTGTCTCTCTAGGTCTCTCTCTCTTTCTCTCTCCCTGTCTCTCTAGGTCTCTCTCTCTTTCTCTCTCCCTGTCTCTCTAGGTCTCTTTCCCTTTCTCTCTCTCCGTTTCTCTAGGTCTCTTTCCCTTTCTCTCTCCCTGTCTCTCCAGGTCTCTTTCCCTTTCTCTCTCTCCCTGTCTCTCTAGGTCTCTCTCTCTTTCTCTCTCCCTGTCTCTCTAGGTCTCTCTCTCTTTCTCTCTCCCTGTCTCTCTAGGTCTCTCTCTCTTTCTCTCTCCCTGTCTCTCTAGGTCTCTCTCTCTTTCTCTCTCCCTGTCTCTCTAGGTCTCTTTCCCTTTCTCTCTCTCCGTTTCTCTAGGTCTCTTTCCCTTTCTCTCTCCCTGTCTCTCTAGGTCTCTTTCCCTTTCTCTCTCCCTGTCTCTCTAGGTCTCTTTCCCTTTCTCTCTCCTTATCTCTGTAGGTCTTTCCCTGTCTCTCTCTCCCTGTCTCTCTCGGTCTCTTTCCCTTTCTCTCTCCCTGTCTCTCTTGGTCTCTTCCCCTTTCTCTCTCTCCCTGTCTCTCTAGGTCTCTTTCCCTTTCTCTCTCCCTGTCTTTCTAGGTCTCTTTCCCTTTCTCTCTCTCCCTGTCTCTCTAGGTCTCTTTCCCTTTCTCTCTCCCTCTCTTTCTAGGTCTCTTTCCCTTTCTCTCTCTCCCTGTCTCTCTAGGTCTCTTTCCCTTTCTCTCTCCCTGTCTCTCTAGGTCTCTCTCTCTCTCCCTGTGTCTCTCTCTCTCTCCCCCTCTAAAACGGTTCTACGTCACAAACACGTGACGCGGTTACGTTTAAATCCATTTCACCTTCACCTGCCTGTCTCCAGCGGCTGGTCCAACATCCAGACGGTCCTTTCCCCCCGTCCCCGTCCTCCCGATGCTGCTGAGCGACGCCGAGGCGGCCGAGCTGCTGTCCTTCCTCGCCCCGGGGTCGCGGCCCGATGTCAAAGGTCAGGCCACGGGCTTCCTCCTGGGCCTGTCGGGTCACAGGTACGAGGCCGTCGTGGCCATGGCGTCACCCCCGTCCCCCCCCCCCACTCACCAGATGTGCTTCTTCGTTTTCAGCGACGGCCGCCAGGTTCTGGGCTCCAAGCCCCAGCTGCTGGTCGCCCTGTTCGCCCTGACCTCTGACTTCTCCATCGCCATCGCCAAGGACTGTTACTACATCCTGGTCAACCTGTCGGCGGACAGGAGCCTCCACCAGGTGAGGGGGGCTGGGGGGGTGTGCACCGCTGGGCACCTACGCCCTGTTGGGGGGTGTACATACGCTCTGTGGGTGCACATTAAGCATCAGGGAGGAGGGGGAGGGAAGGAGGGAGAGAGGGGGAGAGAGAGAGTGACATCACCAGGCACAGGCTGTCCAGGAGGGAGGGAGAGGGGGAGGGAGGGAGGAGAGACGGAAGGAGGGAGAGAGGGAGGAAGGGGAAGGAAGAGGAGAGAGAGAGAGGGAGGGGGAGAGAGGGAAGGGGGGGAGGAGAGGGAGGGAGGAAGGGGAAGGAAGAGGAGAGAGAAAGAGGGAGGGGGAGAGAGGGAAGGAGGGAGGGAGGCAGAGGGAAGAGAGAGGGAGGAGAGAGAGAAATTGAGAGACAGAGAGAGAGGGAAGGAGGGAGAGGGAGGAGAGAGGGAGGGGGAGAGAGGGAGGAGAGAGACATTGAGAGACAGAGAGAGAGGGAAGGAGGGAAGGAAGGAGGGAGGGAGGGGGGAGGAAGGAGGGAGGGAGGGGGAGAGAGGGAGGAGAGAGGGAAGGAGGGAGAGAGGGAGGAAGGGGAAGGAAGAGGGAGAGAGAGAGAGGGAGGGGGAGAGAGGGAAGGGGGGAGAGACATTGAGAGACAGAGAGAGAGGGAAGGAGGGAGGAGAGAGAGGGAAGGAGCGAGAGACGGAGGGGGGAAGGGAGAGGAAGGAGGAAGGGGAAGGGAGAGGGAGGGAGGGGGAGAGAGAGGGAGGGGGAGAGAGACATTGAGAGAGAGAGGGAGGAGAGAGAGAGACATCACCAGGCGCAGGCCGTCCAGGAGGAAGGGAGAGGGGGAGGGAGGGGGAAGGGGAAGGGAGAGGGAGGGAGGGAGGAAGGGGAAGGAAGAGGAGAGAGGGAGGGGGAGAGAGGGAAGGAGGGAGGGAGGGAGAGGGAGGGGAGAGAGGGAGGAGAGAGAGACAGCGAGAGAGAGAGGAGAGAGAGAGAGACATTGAGAGAGAGTAGAGAGAGACGGGGGGTGGAGGGGGGCCTCCAGTGCTGTGCCTGATGCGTCTCTGGTCCAGGTTCTGGTGGGGGACGTGGACGTCCTGCCGCTGCTCTTCAAAAGACTCGTGGACCCAGAGTTCGTGTTCGCCGACCAGATCAGCTCCATCCTGTCCAACCTGTCCCGCGAGGTGGACACGTGCAGGACCGTGTTCAAGGTGAGGACAGTCAGGAGGTGGGGGGGGGCTACAAGACCCCCCTCCCCCCCCGGGTTGAAGCTGTGTGGTTAAACAGCGCCACCAGGCGGCCTGGAGAGAGAGACAGTTAACTAACCAGGTGAACATAGTTAACCAGGGTTAACCAGGGTTAACCAGTCAGGTGTACTATGACTAATGTGGTTGAACTAATGTAGAGTTAGAGGGCTCAAGAGATTAGGATCAGGTCTGTCAAGAGAAGTGTGGGGGGGTTGATATAGGGAGAAAGAGGGGGAGACTGGGAGGGGGGAGAGTGGGAGGGGGAGAGTGGGAGGAGGGGGGTTGATATAGGGAGAAAGAGGGGGAGAGAGAGGGAGGGAGAGTGGGAGGGGGAGAGTTGGAGGAGGGGGGTTGATATAGGGAGAAAGAGGGGGAGACAGGGAGGGGGAGAGTGGGAGGAGGGGGGTTGATATAGGGAGAAAGAGGGGGAGACAGGGAGGGGGGAGAGTGGGAGGAGGGGGGTTGATATAGGGAGAAAGAGGGGGGAGAGAGAGGGAGGGAGAGTGGGAGGGGGGAGAGTGGGAGGAGGGGGGTTGATATAGGGAGAAAGAGGGGGGAGAGAGAGGGAGGGAGAGTGGGAGGGGGGAGAGGGAGGAGGGGGTTGATATAGGGAGAAAGAGGGGGAGACAGGGAGGGGGAGAGTGGGAGGAGGGGGGTTGATATAGGGAGAAAGAGGGGGAGAGAGAGGGAGGGAGAGTGGGAGGGGGGAGTGGGAGGAGGGGGGTTGATATAGGGAGAAAGAGGGGGAGAGAGAGGGAGGGAGAGTGGGAGGGGGGAGAGTGGGAGGAGGGGGTTGATATAGGGAGAAAGAGGGGGAGAGAGAGGGAGGGAGAGTGGGAGGGGGAGAGTGGGAGGGAGGGGGGTTGATATAGGGAGAAAGAGGGGGAGAGAGAGGGAGGGAGAGTGGGAGGGGGAGAGTGGGAGGAGGGGGGTTGATATAGGGAGAAAGAGGGGGAGAGAGAGGGAGGGAGAGTGGGAGGGGGAGAGAGGGAGGAGGGGGGTTGATATAGGGAGAAAGAGGGGGAGACAGGGAGGGGGGAGAGTGGGAGGAGGGAGAGAGGGAGGAGGGGGGTTGATATAGGGAGAAAGAGTGGGAGGGGGAGAGAGGGGGAAGGGAGAGTGGGAGGGGGGGAGGGAGGGAGGAGAGGAGGGGGGTTGATATAGGGAGAAAGAGTGGGAGGGGGAGAGAGTGGGAGGGGGGAGAGAGTGGGATATAGGGAGAAAGGGAGGGAGAGTGGGAGGAGAGGGGGGAGTGAGAGGAGGGGGGGTGAGATATAGGGAGAAGGGGAGGGGGGTGATGAGGGAGAGAGAGAGGAAGGAGAAGGGAGAGGGAGAAAAAGGGAGAGGAGAGAGGGAGGGAGAGAAGGAGAGGGGGAGGAGAGAGAGACTGGGGGTGTGTCTGATGCCTCAGACCCGTGCGTGCCCCCTCAGGCCCTCCAGGACCACGTGGGTCTGCCCCGGCTGGTGGACGTGTTCTGCACCGAGGGTTACAACCGCCAGGCGGCGCTGCACCACCTGGGGCTGCTGCTGTCCAACCTGACGCAGCTGCCCGAGGGCCGCAGGGCGATGCTGGCGCAGGACAGGTGAGGGGGGCGCTGGGGGGGCGGGGGCGCTGGGGGCGGCGAGGCTCGAGAAACAGCCTGGACGGTGTCGCCGCAGGTGTCTGCTGCAGAGGCTGCTGCCCTTCACCCAGTACGAGGCCTCGGTGGTGAGGAGGGGGGGCGTCGTCGGGACGCTGCGCAACTGCTGCTTCGACCACAGTGAGCCCTCACACACACACACACACGCACGCACGCACACACACACACACACACACGCTTGTCTTTGAAGGAACACACTTTAGTTACCGTATTTTCCGCACTATAAGGGCACCTAAAAGCCTCTAATTTTCTCTCATCTCCTTGGATCATCTCCTTGGATCATCTCCTTGAATCATCTCCTTGGATCATCTCCCTGGATCATCTCCCTGGATCATCTCCTTGAATCATCTCCTTGATCATCTCCTTGGATCATCTCCTTGAATCATCTCCTTGATCATCTCCTTGGATCATCTCCTTGAATCATCTCCTTGATCATCTCCTTGGATCATCTCCTTGAATCATCTCCTTGAACATCTCCTTGGATCATCTCCCTGGATCATCTCCTTGAATCATCTCCTTGATCATCTCCTTGAATCATCTCCTTGATCATCTCCTTGAATCATCTCCTTGATCATCTCCTTGGATCATCTCCTTGAATCATCTCCTTGAACATCTCCTTGGATCATCTCCCTGGATCATCTCCTTGAATCATCTCCTTGATCATCTCCTTGAATCATCTCCTTGATCATCTCCTTGAATCATCTCCTTGATCATATCCTTGAATCATATCCTTGAATCATCTCCTTGGATCATCTCCTTGAATCATCTCCTTGATCATCTCCTTGGATCATCTCCTTGAATCATCTCCTTGATCATCTCCTTGGATCATCTCCTTGAATCATCTCCTTGATCATCTCCCTGGATCATCTCCCTGGATCATCTCCTTGAATCATCTCCTTGATCATCTCCTTGGATCATCTCCTTGAATCATCTCCTTGATCATCTCCTTGGATCATCTCCTTGAATCATCTCCTTGATCATCTCCTTGGATCATCTCCTTGAATCATCTCCTTGATCATCTCCTTGGATCATCTCCCTGGATCATCTCCTTGAATCATCTCCTTGATCATCTCCTTGGATCATCTCCTTGAATCATCTCCTTGATCATCTCCTTGAATCATCTCCTTGATCATATCCTTGAATCATATCCTTGAATCATCTCCTTGGATCATCTCCTTGGATCATCTCCTTGATCATCTCCTGTATCTCCTGTCTTCCTCTAGTTTGTTTCTTCTCATCAGCTCAGCTCTACAGATGTGTGCTCTAAACACATCTGTCTCCCTCTTAAGCACCACATGTTTTTAAAGTTCACAGTCTCTTTGAGCTTTAGACCAGGAGTCTCCAGGTCCCCCCCAGGGGTCTCCAGGTCCTCCCCAGGGGTCTCCAGGTCCCCCCCAGGGGTCTCCAGGTCCCCCCCAGAGGGCCGTGAGGCTGCAGGTTCTGGTCCAACCCAGCAGCAGCAGCACCAGACTGGACTCACTTCATCAACTCATCTGAGTCTTCAACAGCTGACTGGTCAAACTGGGTGAGCTGGGCTGGTGGGACCAGAACCTGCAGCCTCACGGCCCCTTGGGGACGGGGTTGGAGACCCCTGGTCTAGAGTCTTGCTGTGAGGACCCCCACCCCAGACGTGCATCTCCCCTCGCTGTGCTTCCTCTGATGTTCCTCTGATGTTCCTCTGATGTTCCTCTGCTCTCCTCCAGCCTGTCACCAGTGGTTGTTGAGCGATGCGGTGGACGTCCTGCCTTTCCTGCTCCTCCCGCTGGCCGGTCCAGAGGAGCTGACGGAGGAAGAAAACGAAGGTGAGCGCGGCTCGTGGCGTCACGAGAAAACCTCCCCCGCAGCCTCACCCCCAAATAAAGTGTCCAAAGTTAGTAGAGGGACATTCAGACAAGTTTTGGAATCAGGCCCTTCACACCAGCGGTCCCCAACCTTTGTGTCATGGGACCGGTCGATGCTTGGGGGGGGGGGTACAAATAGATGGTTGATATGTCCAATCTAAATCTAAATCTGGGCCTTTTGCCCTTCAAAATAAACTTCCACGTCTGTTTTTTACTCATTTTGATGCTTTTGGTGCTCAAGTGACCGAGATGTAACCCAGAGAATCCGGTCGTTTTTCAAAATAAAAGACTGTTCAGACTCAGATAATAAACAGAAATAATAAATTATTTCTTGGTGGACCGGTACCAGTGGATCCACGGACCGGTACCGGTCCGCGCCCCGGGGGTTGGGGACCGCTAGTCTAAACCAGTAGAGTTATGATGGAAGCAGACTGAGCACTGGGACGTTTGAGGGGGGGGGGTCAGTTGATCTGATGTGGCTCTGCTGCTGTGACCAGGCCTGCCCGTGGACCTTCAGTACCTCCCAGAAGACAAACAAAGAGAAGACGACCCCGACCTCAGGAAGATGCTGCTGGAGACACTTCTACTGGTACGGACGCGCGACCTCAGGCCAGACCGCCGCTCGCCTCACGGAGTAACCGCCGCTTTCACCCGCACAGCTAACGGCAACTAGATCCGGCCGGAAGACGTGTAAAGAGAAGAACGTTTACCTGATCGTGAGGGAGTTGCACAAGTGGGAGAAGGAGGTCCACGTCCAAGCCGCCTGCGAGAAGCTGGTCCAGGTGAGGCGTCACAAGAGCCTCTTGAAGGAGTCTCTGTGTGCCTGCGCGTCCGTGGGGGGAACCCCGGCCCTCCTTTCCCAGGATGTTGTTGAGAGACGGGAGGAAGTTGACTTGGATGTGCTCTTTTAACCGCCCTGATTTGGGTTAAAATAAGATGTGAAGTTCTTGGCAGTGTTCCAATGATCCTCTCCAGACTGGCGAGCAGCAGCAGGAGTTGCTTCTCCAAGATCTTTGCTAACGCTTCAGCAAACCGGGACTCTGCTGTCTTACACCAGCGGTACTTAAAAGCTGTTTTTCTTGAGTTATTTCTTGTGAACCTGCCCGGTTCCTCTGATGGTAGCAGCCGCGTGGCGGCCGCGGCTGCATATTTCCGCTCTGCCCAGCGCGGCCCGAGGTTTAGATGCTGCGTGGTTGGAGATGATCCCCTTGTGGAGACCTGCAAAAGCACGAATGGGCAGAAAAATGTGCTCTCTGGGGCACAAGCTATCAGGAAAATATGCCTCTCTTAATGATGAAGTCGACTCCATTCCCATTAAAACCAGTCAAATCAGAGTATTTCCTAGAATATCCAGATTCGCCGCAGGCGTCCGGCTGAGCTCTTGGCTTTTAAACGCGTTGTGTGATGTGACGTGATGTTTGTACTTTTAGGTGCTGATAGGAGACGAGCCGGAGCAGGGGATGGAAAACCTGATGGAGGTGGAGATTCCACCTGATGTGGAGGAGAAGCTGAGGCAGGCTGACATCGAGGAGCAGGAGGAGCTGGAGAGGCGAGAGGAAAAGGCGGGAGGAGAAGAGCAGTAGTGCAGAGAGAACGGAACATTTGGCCCTAAGGGTCCATCAGTCACACCGTTTCATCTTTGGTTTCAAGCTCCAAGCAAGATTGAGAATTATCGTCAATTTGAGAGTTCTTGATGAAACCAACAATAATCAATATATTTGTGTATTGATGAAGTCCATGACCCCTATTTGTATTTTAGATGCTATAGGGAATCGTGTTCAGACCGTCTGTCCACTGATCTTTATCCCATCTGACTTCAGGAACTGAGGTTCAGTTTTACTGTACATGAATAAACATGTTTATACTGTACAAATGCCTTGTATGAAGTGTAATTAATAAATGATTTGAGTATCAGTTGTGTTTTCCTTGTAGAGGGAAGGCGTTTACGTCACCTCTTTAAATGTGAGTATTGTCACTAAGGTGAGGCTACACTGGGAGGAGCTGGTTCCACAGCTGGAGATGATGGGATCCTCAAGTGAACCAGCTCTGGGGTCTACTGGGACCATGTGGTGAAAGCAGCTCATCCAGATGTTTGTTTGGCCTCCACCCTGGTTTTTATGGGCACCCGGTGAGAAGAGACCACTTTAGGAGACACGTGATCGATCCTGTTCATTCCTGTCGGCACGGTTACGTGAACGAAGAGGTGCTCTTACAGACGGGACCCAGGGTCGAAGGTCATCCGGGGTAACGGTGTTCCCGAGGACGTCTGTGAATGTTGTCACAACGTGGCGCTGGGCCAACAAATGCTACCGCGTCCAAATACTTCAGCCATCACGACGTCCTCCTGCTGCTGCTGGAACGTTTAAAGGTAGTCCCCGAACATCGTTGTACGGACGCCCCTGAACACACTCAGCCACAGTCGGGTGGAGATGGATACACACAGACGTGTTTATTGTTACTACTTATGGTCGTTTTCAGCGAGCAAACCCAGAAGGTGTGAACATGAACTCCAGTGGCTGACTGTCATGCTACTCTGTCCAAACACTGTTTATGGGGGGGGGCCAGAGGATGGGAGGTGCACGCTGACATTTAGGCTTGCAGGGGAATGTTGGGCGTCCACGGGGGGGGGCAGCTTCTCCGCACGTCACATCTGAAAGGAGGAAATTCAGCAGATGAGTGACGCTCGGGGCGGCGCTGACGGCTTCACGAGAGGTTTCAGATCAACCGTGACTACGGCGACGGGGTGCGAAGGTCTCGGTTGTGAGAGAGAGCGAGAAGGATAAGAAGCAGCAGGACGGGAAAACGAGTATATCAGCACACGTTGTAACAGCTGGGAGAGGGCTACAACATTTAGTAACACAGTCAGAACTCCTGCTGCAAGTTAGCCTCAAAAACTCATTTGGACCAGCGGTCCCCAACCCCCGGGGCGTGGACCGGTACCGGTCCGTGGATCAACTGGTACCGGGTCCACCAAGAAATAATTTATTATTTCTGTTTATTATCTGAGTCTGAACAGTCTTTTATTTTGAAAAACGACCGGATTCTCTGGGTCACATCTCGGTCACTTGAGCACCAAAAGCATCAAAATGAGTAAAAAAACAGACATGGAAGTTTATTTTGAAGGGGAAAAGGCCCAGATTTAGATTCAGATTGGACATATCAACCATCTATGTGTACCCCCCCCGGTCCACGGTAAAACTGTCCAGCTGATGACACAAAGGTTGGGGACCGCTGGGTTAGAATGCAACTTGCAGTGAGCTTTCCTGATGAAAAGACGTTCCATTTCGGGGTGAAAGTGTCCATGTTTTACTGACTGGGCGGTTCTACCCAGCACCGGTCACCCCAAATTAAAGACCGTCATCCACTTTCTCGTGAGGTCACACTGTTGGACGACGGTGCGTCTGATGGCACATACGCGGCCCCACCACCCAGAAAAAGAGCGCGCTATCTTCAGAGCGGCTCCTCTGGGAGAGAAGGCATTCGTGGACTACCAAGTGAAAACCAGGGCATCACAATCAGCTGCTGTGTCCATCGTTATCATCATCATCAGCGATAACGCAGCCCACCTCCTGAGTCTGCTCAAACGTACCTTAGTGATGCTGCTCGTCTTCTTTTCTTTGACGTCTCTGGCTTTCTGAATGGCCTTCAAGACCTCCACGGTGTCCAGCTCCTTCTCCGTGGTCACTTGACCGTCCAGACACACCTGCAGTCACAAACCACGCTGAACAACACACTCGTGTACGCGCTTCCTGGGCCGGAGCGCATCCCGTACTGACGCACCGATGCTGCCTTCTGCCCACAAACGTGACCCCCTCTTCCCCGTTGGGTTCTGGTGTTCTCCAGTCAGTCACCGGCTGACTGCTCACCAGAGCGCTGTAGATGTGTCTACACATCTACAGCGCTCTGGAGTCTGACAGGACTCAGGTCCTGCAGGATCCGGAGTGTGCACCCTCCTGTCAAACACTCTGGGCAGGACCCACCCAGTAGCTGTTTGCTCCCCTCCAGGTCCCCCTCAGGGGTCTCCAGGTCCCCCCAGGGGTCTCCAGGTCCCCCTCAGGGGTCTCCAGGTCCCCCTCAGGGGTCTCCAGGTCCCCCCCAGAGGTCTCCAGGTCCCCCCCAGAGGTCCGTGAGGCTGCAGGTTCTGGTCCAACCCAGCAGCAGCAGCACCAGACTGGACTCACTTCATCAACTCATCTGAGTCTTCAACAGCTGACTGGTCAAACTGGGTGAGCTGGACTGGTGGAACCAGAACCTGCAGCCTCACGGCCCCTTGGGGACGGGGTGGGAGACCCCTGGTCTACGCTATAAACAGTCAGATGGATGTAAGTGAGTGTGGACGCACAGCACCATCGGTCTACAGTGAACCCTCGTTCATCACGTTTATACGGTCCAGAAATAACCCTGGGTAGATGAAACCCTGAAGTAAACATCTTTATTTGTACAATTATTTGAATGTTTTAAGGCGGTAAAACCCCCAAACACACACTTTTCTCCACTCTTCTCACAGGCTTTAACATTCTCTCACAGTTCTCTTATTGAAACACTCTCAAAGTTCAAACTTCTTCCTCCTCCTCTTGGCTCAGACCGCAGGTGTCTTTTCTCCTGCACTTCCTTTCATCCACATTCTGGGTTTTTTCAAGCCAGAAAAAAACTTGTTTAAACTTAAACCTTAAAAGCTGAATACTTGGTTTAGGGTAGAAAACACACATCACTTCACAGTCACACTGCTGGATTGAACATGGCTACAACGCCTTCATACTGTAGGCTGTAAACAATAATACTGTACGCTGTAAACAAAAATACTGTACGCTGTAAAAAATAATACTGTACACTGTAAAAAAATAATACTGTACACTGTAAAAAATAATACTGTACGCTGTAAACAATAATACTGTACTCTGTAAAAAATAATACAGTACGCTGTAAAAAAATAATTATACTGAAAAAGAAGCTGCGAAAAGTGAACTACATTATAGCGAGGGTTCACTGTAGTACAATATTATAGTGACCGTATAAGAAGGACTCATCCAAAGAAGAAAGAAAATAAACCAGTACCTCTGCTGCTCTGTCCCCAAACTGGGCTAAGACTTTGGTTCTGTAGTCTGGAATGATGCACATGGGGTTACCGGAAAGGTTGAGTTTCTCCAAGCACGGCAGAGAGCCAATGTTCTTGATCCTGTCCAACTGGAGACACACACACACACACACACACACACACACACATATTAGGGTTATAGAACTATCTCCTTGTGTACAGCGTGTCTGAAACCTAAGCGTGGTTCCTGCTCAGGTCTATCGATGGTCAACAACAACCGTCCAACTGCTCCAGGATGCTGGTGGGAAATGTGAGGACAACGTGTCTGTAGGGGGGGCGAGGAAAGAGAGCAGGGACGCCCCGCTGTGTCTGCAGTGAGGTGAGATCAAAGAGTCATGTGGGGATGAAAGGAAAGGCGGTGGGACCAGGGACGCTGTCTGGTACGGAGACACCGAGGAGAAGACGGGAGCTGCTGCTCTCAGAGGTCAAAGGGGTGAGGTTCCCCCTGGGGGAGGCGCCGATGCGACGCCAGAGCTCGATCCTCGTCACAACGTGAGCAGAGGCTGACTGGGCTTACCAGAGCCAGCTGGTTGTGGCTGAGGTCCAGGTTGACCAGCGAGTAGAGCTTGGCCAGGCCGCTCAGCTGGTCCAGCTGGTTGCCGGACAGGTTGAGGGTCTTGATGTTGCCCAGGTGGGTGTGAGCAGACTCCAGGACGCGCAGGTGGTTGTAGGACAGGTCCACGTGGACCAGGTTGTACAGGTGCTGCAACCACACGACACTCCCTTTAGCGTGTCTGTTAAAGACGCGTGTCTGACCCGTCCTCGTTCAGCGCTTCATCAACACGGTCGAGTCATATTCAAACAGAAAAACATCAGTTCGGCCTCAAATAATACACCACGTGTGTCTACAGAGTTACCATGGCAACGGCTTGGACAAACAAGAAAATGGAATCAGAGGATCTGTGCTTTCTTGGACACAGATAAAAAGATAAACAACACCAAATCATCGCTAACTGGAGCAACTCTTGGGTAAGGTTGGGAGTGAACTGGCCTCATTCAACCCAGTAACACTGAATCCAAGCAAAACTAAATTTAGAACGTTTGGTAATCGAGTAACCAAACAAGAAACGTGGGATGTGCAATATTAAAAATTTAGCAAGTATATGAAGTCAAATCTCTAGGAGCTATAACATACAGGCATTAAATTATGTTGGAAGCCACCTAATTTATATATAAATGATATTAAAGCAAAATTCTACAAATCAATTGCAAAAGTGCATGAAGTGCTGTTGTCTAGGAGTTTGGGTGGACACACAGAAGAAGACAAGCACAGACCCAATGTTCATCCCTCAACAGGAAGCAGGCTCAAACACGAGAGGCTCTGGGCTCTGCTTGATTTCAATTCATTTACAAAATTAAAAACAAGTTGGCACACAGTATCCAAACACTGTTCCAAACGTTGGCTTCAAGGCTGTTTCGCAGCAAAGAAGGCGGCGCAGCCGTGTAGGCCACCGTTGTGCGAGTGATCGTGGGAGAAAAGCGCTAAAAAGACGACCACGCCCATCGTCGCGTGTTTGTACCTGCAGGTTTTCTACCGAAGACAGACGATTGTGGCTCAGGTCCAGAAACTCCACTTTGGGGATTATTTTCTGCAACAGAGAAAAACGAAGCTCAAGTGATTATCCGTTCTTCTTATGACAGAATGGGTGCAAATAACGATAAAAATCGGATATTTCCCCCTTTTTATTCTTTAATAAAGTTGGTGAGAGTCTGATTTGGTGTGTGATTCTCGTCACGCCACAGTGTTGTAGAACAAACACAAAGCCAACAGGAGGTTTTCCCCCTCACCACGGATCTGTCGATGGCGCCGATGCTGTTGTGGCTCATGTCCAGCGTGGTCAGGGTCCTCCACACCGGGATGACAGCCGTCAGAGGACGGTCGGACAACTCCTCCCCCTCCGCCTCCCACTGGGAGAACTCCTTAGCCTCTGGGACGAGGACTGACTGCAGACACCCAGAACACAGCGGCTGACCCAGCGCTCCAGCGGTACCCCACCCCCGTAGATTGTTGATATGTCAAATCTAAATCTAAATCTGGGCCTTTTCCCCTTCAAAATAAACTTCCACGTCTGTTTTTTACTCATTTTGATGCTTTTGGTGCTCAAGTGACCGAGATGTAACCCAGAGAATCCGGTCGTTTTTCAAAATAAAAGACTGTTCAGACTCAGATAATAAACAGAAATAATAAATTATTTCTTGGTGGACCGGTACCAGTTGATCCACGGACCAGTACCGGTCCACGCCCCGGGGGTTGGGGACCGCTGGTTTAAACACACAGCAGCAGCTCTACTCGTGAGGACAGGTGGCGGTGTACCATCATGGTCTCTGTGCTGTGGTGGATGCTCAGCGTCGTCAGGTTTGGCCTCATGCAGGACAGTCCCTCAATCTGCCCAGAGCTGCACTCGTTGATCTGAAGAGAAAAGGAAGACGATTCACTCCAGGGGGTCTTCTCCATCAAGTGTTACAGCGTCATATGATACTCAGCTGACACCCCAGGCGTACATGCCCATAAAAGTTTGTTAAGTTCCTTATTGTGAGAAACCGAAGCAGTACAGTGAACTCTCGCTATAACGCCGTTCACTTTTCATGGATTTATTTTGGTATAATTATTTTTTACAGAGTACAGTATTATTGTTTACAGCGTACAGTATTAGTTTTTACAGCGGACAGTATTATTTTTTACAGCGTACAGTATTATTGTTTACAGCGTACAGTATTATTGTTTACAGCGTACAGTATGAAGGCGTTGTAGCCATGTTCAATCCAGCAGTGTGACTGTGAAGTGATGTATGTTTTCTACCCTAAACCAAGTATTCAGCTTTTAAGGTTTAAGTTTAAACAAGTTTTTTTCTGGCTTGAAAAAACCCAGAATGTGGATGAAAGGAAGTGCAGGAGAAAAGACACCTGCGGTCTGAGCCAAAAGGAGGAGGAAGAAGTTTGAACTTTGAGAGTGTTTCAATAAGAGAACTGTGAGAGAATGTTAAAGCCTGTGAGAAGAGTGGAGAAAAGTGTGTGTTTGGGGGTTTTACCGCCTTAAAACATTCAAATAATTGTACAAATAAAGATGTTTACTTCAGGGTTTCATCTATCCAGGGTTAGTTCTGGACCGGGACCCCCGATAGACCAGGGTTGACTGTATTACTAACAGCACAGCTCACATCCTTGATATTTTTCTGCCTGAGGCATCAACCAAGACTCAGACACAGACAGACGGGGCTTTAATACGAGCAGTGAAGAACGATTCCTTCTTATTAGTCAACAATCTGTGACACACACTCACACACACACACACACACACAAACATATATATATTTACCTCTATATGATGAAGTGATTTAAAAAGAGACAGATCAAACGGGAGGCTGCTCTCGTGGATGTTGCTGGTTCCCACTGGAACTTTACTACCCAAAATCTGATCACCAGAGACAAGAAAAGGCAACATTGTTGTTACTATTTCATCTCTGGCAGAAAACTACGTGAACAAAAGAGCTTTGATGAAGGGAGACGTGCGACCTTCAGGTATCGTAGTCTGCACATGAAGTCAAGAACGTGCCCCAGGTCCGTCTTGGCATCGCCGTTGCAGCTCGTCGGCTTAGCGAACCGAAGCTGCTGGGAGACGGCGTGAAGCTGTAGTGGCCGAACTATGAAAACTTTACCGTCCTGGAGCAACTTCTCACCTGCCAGAGGCACGCACACAAAAAACGACACACAGAATGACAACAATCACGGTCACGACCCCGCCTTCTGCTCAACGGGCCCAAGGTCGCCTCAGGTCAAATTAAATACACAGAAATGAGGTCTAAAGGAGATTTCTGGTGGAAACACAGAATCCCTGGGCTGAAGTGGCGAACGCGGGCTCGGAAAGAGGGGGCGAGAACAAGTGAGCGACCAAACAAACCTTTATAGAAAAGCTCTTCGGCCAGCGCTGCTGTGATACCATCGATTTCCTGAAACAGACACATTTTACAGGGAAAAGAGATCAAAGGAAACAAGTGGGGGGCGGAGCAAAAGGATGGGATAAAGGTTTAGTTCAGTGTTTGGACAAGGGCACCATCCATAACAATAATAATAAAGTTATTACTAATATGGCATTTCATTATGCTTGTGTCTCAAGAGCACACTTTGCATCCTATAGTTGTTTAAATATTGATAATACGGAAATGGTGAAGATAGAAAAGCCCTTCACATCGACTGAGGGACCAACGTGATCAGGAAATAATTAT
>CAJVRN010000239.1:1507500-1680000 GCA_911728415.1 Lagocephalus sceleratus
GGAAATGACCTCTGCTGGGAGGTGTCAGCGGCTCACCAAGCCTTTTTTTTTTTTTTTTTTTTCTTTCTTTCTTCCCTCATCCTGTTCCCAAAGAAGACAGGGCGACGGCCACGGCGCCTGCTCTTTGGGATCCCGCTGAAATCAGGGAAGGGTTGCTCTCAACGGCTCCACAGTCGGAGTGTTTTTGGACCCTCGTCGTTGTTGTGTTTCCGTCATCGGGCTGTCGTGCGTCTCCTTGTTTTCCTGTTTGTGTTTGGGACTCAGACTACTACTACTACTACTACTACTACTACTACTACTACTACTACTACTACTGCTACTAGAGCAAAAGTCCAGGGAACACTGATGCTGCGTGACTGACCCCACTGTCTTTTCTAGTTTGGGGGCTTCTTGTCCACTGTGGATTTTACTTTTATCCTCTTCCTACCATGCTGCTGTTGCTGGTGTTGATACACCTGCAGGTTTCACTACAGCAACAGGTAAGACCCCCCTCCCCCCAGGAAGCCCCTCGTCTCCTCTATAACCTGTTTGAAGAGATCTCTGCTTATGCGACCCCCCCCTTGTTTCCAGATTGGTGCTGCTGGTCGGTGCGATGTCCCCGTGTTGGAGACGTCCCACGGTCTGTGCACCTCCCCGGCTGCCTGCTCCGCCAGCAGATGCCCTCACGCCTTCAACAGCATGGGCACAGCCAACTGCAGGTATTTCAAGTTAAAATGTGTCCAGTGGAACATGGACAAATACAAATACATGTACAACTGCATCAGGATTTACTAGTGTAGTGGTCCCCAACCCCCGGGGCGCGGACCGGTACCGGTCCGTGGATCAACTGGTACCGGTCCACCAAGAAATAATTTATTATTTCTGTTGTGTTTATTATGAGTCTGAACAGTCTTTTATTTTGAAAAACGACCGGATTCTCTGGGTTACATCTCGGTCACTTGAGCACCAAAAGCACCAAAATGAGTAAAAAACAGACGTGGAAGTTTATTGTGAAGGGGAAAAGGCCCAGATTTAGATTTAGATTGGACATATCAACATCTATGTGTAACCCCCCCCCCCAACCTTTTCATTCACATGTTTGTTTTCAATTGTAAATGCCCGAATCTCTCTTTTTCTTTTAGCTTAATGCCAAAACTTGTTTTCACGTTCATATCTAAAGTGTAACGCCTCGTTCACTCCGCTGGTCTCGGGCCTCGTGTTCACAGCTATGTGGTCCAGATCGGCGGCAGAGACACGCAGCTGGACGGGTGTCAGCGCGTCTGTGCCAGGAGTTACATGAAGCCAGTGTGCTGCCCAGAGCACTGGGGACCTCTGTGCCTTCGTAAGACACACACACATGCACACACACACACACACACACACACACACACACGCACACACACACACGCACACACACACACATTTTATGTTACCTGATTTGTCCTCGGTGTAGTAAATGTGCACTTTGGGCGGTTAAAGATGACCCCCTATGTTTGAATATTGAAACAGCAAAAGAACCCTCAAACTCTGGATTTGCTTCTTTTAATGTTTGAGGATATTAATGAGGCGTCCTGCAGGAAAGTCTCTTCCTCTCTCACCGCAGTCTCAGTCTTTAAAGTGTCCTCTCCACTCTGGGGGTGTGAAGTGTCAATCATTGGGAGTCGGTCCGTTTGTGTCAAAGGCCGACGAGGTGAGTTTGGCTGAGTTGATCCGGCGCGTTGGGGTTTTAATCCCGCCGCAGTTTGAGAGTTTGCAGCCGAGCGAGGGGCGCCCTTCCCTCACCTGGATGACGGCTGGTTACAGGTGTGACGAGCACTCTTGTGGGGGTGGGGGGGGCGGGGTTATGTCATATCTATGGAAGTTCCCTGTGCCAAGAAAAAGAGGGAGGCGTGTGTCCTGACACACTTCCTGCAGACGAGTCCATGCAGCGGTTTCGTGGCCCCGATGCACCTGAGTCAGCACATCTGGGCAGGAGGGCGGAGGTGAGGCAGGATGTTTTCTAGGATGAGCCCCTGGAAACGGAGCTGGGTCAGGGGTGAGCGGGGGGGCACGGGGCAGGGGCTGAAGGCTTTCTGGTTTTTTAATATCGGTCAGGTGACGAAGGCAGACGCTTCTGTGGGAGGGGGAGGACGCTGACTCACCTGAGACGCTTTCTGGGCAGAGTAAGAGGGGGAATAGACGCAGGGTGGGTGTCCTCTCAGGACAGAGGACGTCACCTCCCCCTGCTGAAGACAGATAATGGAGAACTGTCCAATGTGCCCTCGTGTGAGGCAGCATTCGGCTCATGCCTTCACTTCTTTTTACCAAAGAAACTCATGTTCGTTGTGGTTGTGGGGTCCACCTGGAGGTCCTCGGCCTGCAAGACCACGCAGACTAAATTTGACTTTCTTTAAGTTGGTAAAATCACACTGAAAGCATATCCACAAGCGGCTCCAAAAACAGATCCAAGGCCGGGAAACAGCTTCATTTTATTTATTAGAGATAGAGATCGGTACACAGTGGTCAGTCCACACAGGCTCACAGTCTGAAACCACGAGGAGCAGCTCAAACAGTAATTACAAGACTATAATGTTGCACTGGGGACAGGCGGCCCAGCAGAGAGAGGAAGGGCTTGTGTATACAGCACCAGAGGATACAATTAGGCCCACATGAAGGACAGGGAGATAACCACGACGTTCAGGGAGGAGGGAGAGAGCACATGACAGAGGACAAAACACAGGAAGATAGAGACGCACAGAGGAACAACAGGAACATCAACATGGACCGAGACTGACCTAATCTAACGAGTGCAACACAACCGAGAGTCAACGAAACACACCCACGGGCTGAGACACACACACTGCTGTAGAAGCACGCACATTTAAAGTCTACTATCAAACAACGAAGGGCGAGTGTCCTCACAAAAGTCCTCCTTTGTTAAAGTAGAGTTGTAGCTGTAAATACAATAAACAATGAAAGGACTGTCTATTTATATTTTATATTCTATTTATCTGCAGCCTGTCCAAGCTGGTTGGGGAAGACCTGCAACTCCCACGGAACCTGTTCGGACAGACACGGAGGCAACGGCACCTGCCTCTGCGAGGTGGGTCCGTCCTCAGCGTCCCTCCACACACACTCAGAGACCCGTGCTTTGCTTTAGGGGGCTGTTGCCCGACGGTCCGGTGAAGGGCGTGTGTTTCTCATGCACTCACAGTAGTTGGTAGTCTCCCCTTTGCCCGGACCACCAGGCTGTGGTTGGTTGGGCCACAGCACAGGTCCGCTAGACGAGAGCGTTTAGAGCTCAACTAAACACAAGTGTTCCTTTCAGGAGGGGTTCTCTGGATCTGCCTGTCAGGACTGCGCAAAGCCCAACTTCTACGGGGAGAACTGTGATAAAGGTATCCTTCATTACACGTTATTAGAGGAGGGGGGCGTTTCAGTAAGTCAAAGGTGTGCTCATATTTCTCTTTGGACTATTCCTGTGTGTGTGTGTGTGTGTGTGTGTGTGTGTGTGTGTGTGTGTGTGTGTGTGTGTCTGCAGAGTGTGACTGCGAGCATGGAGTGTGTAACACCGGTTCTGGGGGCGACGGACAGTGTCTGTGTCAACCGCCGTACGTTGGGAAACGCTGCGACCAAGGTAACCGGGGATTTTACACCATTGGAGGGCAGGGTGATCAATCACTGATCGATTGATCGATCAATCACAGTCCTTTAGAAACAGTCTTTCATTTTGTTTTTACCGTGAACAGTCGACCGTTGTAGCTTTAAAAACAGACTTTAATCGCGTCACCTGGTCCGGCCTCAGCGAGCGTTGGCCTCCCTCTCACTGGTTCTTGCTCCTTACTGGGACCAGTTTGGATCAACACAGACCAGCGCAGAGCAGGAGCCCAAGGGCTCGGGGTTCTGGAGGTGTTCTGACCTGGTTCTGTCACATGTTGGGCCTCGCGATGACGACCAGCATCGCCCGTCGGGGGGGGGTCAGACGTCCACGTGGTCGGTCTGGAGGTGTCTGAGCTGCTGGAGACCTGAAGGCGGCCCGGGCGCCAGTTCTGCTCGGCCTCTCGTGGACTTTGAACGACACCAAAAGGAACACGCGCGCCCCAAACACGTCCAACCGGGCCAGGAAACACACCCCCGTTGAGCTCGCGAGGCCTCAGGAAGCAGACGCGACTCTTCCTAAGAGCTCCCATGATCAACAGTGACAGAGCGCTGCAGCCCAGAGGGCTACTGGTGTTACTGGTGCTACTGGTGCTGCTGGTGGTACTGGTGCTGCTGGTGTTACTGGTGTTGCTCCACTGGGTCGGTGTTCTGTGTGTTCTCCACAGTGACCACCCGGTGCAGCAGCTGCGGCCCCTACTCCCACTGCACGCAGGACGGCTCCTGCGAGTGTCTGCCCGGCTACAGGAGGAGCAACCAGGGAAAGTGCATGAGTGAGCGAACACACCCCGCCTCGCCGTCTGGGACGTCACCGTTTCACAGATAACACGTTATTAAACGCAACCTGAATCAGGGCTCCTCACAGAGGCTGAGGAACAACGTGTTTTAGAGCAGCGGTCCCCAACCCCCAGGGCACGGACCAGTACCGGTCCGTGGATCAGCTGGTACCGGGTCCACCAAGAAATAATTGATTATTTCCGTTGTGTTTATTATCTGAGTCTGAACAGTCTTTTATTTTGAAAAACGACCGGATTCTCTGGGTTACATCTCGGTCACTTGAGCACCAAAAGCATCAAAATGAGTAAAAAACAGACGTGGAAGTTTATTTTGAAGGGGAAAAGGCCCAGATTTAGATTTAGATTGGACATATCAACCATCTATGTGTACCCCCCCCCCCCCGGTCCACGGTAAACCTGTCCAGCATTGACCGGTCTGATGACACAAAGGTTGGGGACCGCTGGTGTGGAGAAATGTTAACTATTAACATTACAGTGATCTCCTATTTATCAGATGTTTGTTGTTTATTTATTTGTTTCTTCTTTCTTAATTAGTCATTTGTAGTGAGGAGTTCTTTTTAAAAGGTTTTCCTGTTCAGGTTCGTGTTCGGCGGATAGCTGTGACGTCAACGGGCAGTGCTCCATCAAGGGGTCAAAGGTCAGCTGCTCCTGTAAGGAGGGCTATGAGGGGAACGGTAAGGTCTGCGTCCCCATCAACCCCTGCTCCAGGGACAACGGAGGGTGTCCCTTCAACTCCACCTACTGCGTCTTCAAGGGCCCCAACAAGGTTTGGACTGGTGACGCAATCACAGCACTGAAGCAACATCAAAACATCAAAGCCACTGATGACCTTAAATACTCATACTCTCTCTACCTCCCTCTCTCTCTCTATCTCGACCCTCTCTCTCTCACAGTCCAGCTGTGAATGCATGGTCGGTTTATCCCCCATCTCCAGCGATCCTCGGTCTGGCTGTCAGCTCATCTCTGCCTGTGCCCCAGACTCGTGTCACCCCTCAGCTCTGTGTCAAACTGGGCTTAATGGACAAGTGAGGTAAACCCTCAAACTGGGTTCCCCGTTACTGCTGGTAACATCTGTATACCTGCTGGACAATTAGCAGAACCATTGTTTTCACATCTACATACTCGTGTCATTCACTTAAAACAGGGGTGTCGGAGTTCGGTCCTCAAGGCCCAGGATCCGGCCGGGTTTTCTGATCTACCAGGTGGAAATCTGCTTCTGCTTCACCAGAAAGAGATATCCACTTGGTAGATCGCAAAACCTGGCCGGATCCCAGCACTTGAGGACTGAACTCCGACACCCTTGAGAGGTGGGGCTTAAAGGGAGAGCCCCCTCAATTCAGACTGGGATGGAATCAACAGTTGCAGAACTACCCAAACAATCATGCCATGTGTTTTGGATTATATCATGCAGGGCTCAACAGGTTCTGACAGATCCTGCACAAGACACCCAAACCAGTACGGGTCAAAATTATTTGAGTTTTAAAACATGAATAGACACACATTTCAAATATGGGTTCCATCAACTTGGTAGATGTCTTTATTGTGTTTTGTTCAACAGGCTTTCTCATAAAAGAGGCTGATACACAATCTATTGTTTTATCACACAATCTATTGTTTTATCAGACTTATAAGCTGACCTTTAATTTGAAGGACTTACATGTAGAGTTTCTTCAGCTGTCCAGATATCAGGATAGTCGGCGAGTCGTCCTTCACGATGGTTGCACCTCGTCTATCATCCCACCGTCGGTTTACATCAGAGCCCTGCCTTCAACTCTACGTTGGTCTGAGTGTGTCTGTCTGTTATTCCTGTGCGCTTTTCCAGGTGTAATTGTAATGAGGATCAGATCGGTGATGGCTTTCGTTGCTATGGTAACCTCATGGACCGCCTGATTGAGCTGGATACCGGTGGAAGCCAGAGGCACAACCTGACTGGTGCCATTGACTTATTTGGTAAGACAAACAGACAGACAAACAAACCCCAAACACAAATATTGCGTTATATTTAGGTTGTATAATATGCAATATGAGGCATCACATGTTGGTGTGTGTGTGGGTTTACAACCACACCAATGATGCAGATGATGATGAATAAAGAGAAAATGCACTCTAGACGTTGACCTTTCTTTACTTATTTGTCTGTGATTTTGCAGGGGGGTGTTGACTCCCTCATTTTACTAATTTTTTTGAATTAAAAAGCATTTCTAGTGGTTTTGTGAACCAACGTGGAGACCTTGCCACTGACTTTGTGTGTTTTAGCGAGTGGCTGTCCCCTGCTGCTGAATCATAACGGACCCTTCACGGTGTTCGTTCCTCTGCTCAGACAACCTCTGACTGTAAGCTGACCCCTTTCATCACAATTTGATTTAAATATTTACAAAAGGAACCAGCGCAGCAGCCACGATCTCTTGTCCATTACAACAAACATGTTATCTCTTTTTTCAAAAGTACTTCTAGTACCTACCAACAAAAATCTAAATGACCAATCATGTTTGTTGTCTGTGCAGGGTCTTGATAAAGAACTGGTGTGTAAAAACCACCTGATCCTGGGTCAGCGTCTCTACAAAGATCTGGAGGGACAGGACTTTGATCTTTATGGAGGAGCGAAATTTAGGAGCAAAGGAAACAAGGTAGTAGTTTAACTTTAACCTGCTAAAATTTGAGATTGCCTCATATAATTAGAACTACTAAAGAGGTTTAACTGGGGTGAAAGGAGGTTTTCCAGGTGCAGTATTCTCTACTGACACCAGTAATCACAACCAGCGATGGCATGTTTATGTCAGGATTATCACTTGGAATCTCTAAAACTCTTGATTTTGTGGGTTGTGTTTGATGTAGAAGTTCATCCTCATGCATGAGCCCACACGTCTGCTCTCGGTGGTCCAGGCGGATCTGCCAGCAGCCAACGGGATCATCCACATCATCGATCAGCCAATCACAGCCCCTCCTCCTGACAAACCGCTTCGCGATGACAAGGTTAGGTTTATGCTGTCATCAATACAGAGGGTACAGAGAGCATTCAGACCCCTTATCTCTCATGTTTCAGCCATTTTCTAAAATCAATCATAATTTTTCCTCATTCAAGCACACAAAGCACCAAATATTGTCAGAAAACACAGAGTTGGAGACAGTTTTTCAGATTTATTAAAAAATAAGTACAGCCGTGAGTCTTCTTGGGAACGATCCCAAGGTTTTCCCACCTCAGTTTGGGGTTCGGTTGCCGTTCCTCCTTGCAGATCCTCTCCAGTTCTGTCAGGTTGGGTGGTGAATGTGGGTGGACAGTCATCTTCAGGGCTCTCCAGACATGCTCAATTGGATTTAAGGGCATTTTCTTTGGGGTCTTGGAGTCCTTCAGTTGTTGTTTGGCCAACTCGACGTGTTTCCGGCCCTAAAGCCCCGACGGGTGGAGACCTGCAGCGATGGTTGTCTTTCTGGGACTTTGTCCCCCTGCACAGGGAACTTTGGGTTCTTCTTTACCTCTCTCACCAAGATGCTTAGGTCAGCCAGACGGCCAGTTCGGGGAAGAGTCCTGGTCATCCCAAACTTCTTCCGTTTTAGGATATCGAAGGAACCTTAAGTACAACAGACTCTTTTTGTTGCCTTGACCAGATCTGTGTCCACAATTCTGTCTCTCTTCAGACAGTTCTTAGACCTCTTGATTCTCGTCTGTTCTGACTTCACACTGTGGGCTGTAAGGTCTTATGTGACAGGCGTGTGCTTTTCCCCAACAATAGAATTAAGCACAGCTGGACTCCAATGAAGGCGTAGGCCCATCTCAAGGGCGATCGGAAGAATTGGACAGGACCTGATATTTCAGTCTTTATTCTTTCATAAATCTCCAAAAATTTCTACAAGTCTGTATTCTCTCTCTGTCTCTGTCTCTCTCTCTCTCTCTCACACACACACACACACACACACATTCAGTATTCTCAATGTTAACACGTTTGTAATTTGATCATCATCTACTTGTGTCTAGTTTGCCGAGAAGACAATTGGACATATTTTGAGGATGGATGACAAATTCAATCGCTTCCTTTCACTGGTTGACGTGAGTATATTTCCTGGCGTTGGGTCATGACGCAGACCAAGACCCTCGGTATTAGAGCAGAGACGAGAGAAACAGATCAACAGTGAGAGTTAAGAATGATGACATGGATGTTGAGTTCACCCATGACAACACACGGTGACACCAGCGAACACCCTGAACTCCTAAACTGAAACACCTTTATGTTGGAGCCAAACTCATGAAGTCGCTCACAGATACCTGGTCGGGTGAGGAACATGCAACTGGACAGGAGGCGACTTCTCCAAAAGATGGTTTTGCCTACAAAAGTGAAGGAAGGAGCTATTTTCATTTTTTTTTCAGTTTTCTGATGCCACAGAGCTGAATCATCAAATACAGTAAAACTACCACATTTTGTGTTATCAGTTGTAAGTCCATATAGTAACATATGTAGCAGCACAGATCTTTGATTAAAACAAAAACAATAAGAAATGGCTCTGGGTTCTTGTGTGTTCAGTATTCCATTTTAATAGATTATTGCTCAGGCTTTACTACTTTATTATTCCCTTGATGTAAATATTTTTCCCTTTTTTTCGGACTCATCTGACATTTAAATTAATATACATCTAATGGCTAGATATTTTTATAAATAACTTTTGACCATTTTTGACCATCTTAATGGCTCAATAATGAAGTTATCAGATTACTCAGGGGCTGTGATGGAGCTTTGGTCCAGGCTGCAGCATCTCCTCTGATCATTTAAATGAGGCGCTCCAGGGTGAGCACGGTTGACTCAACCTCAAAGGTCTGATCTTGATTTGTGTCTTTGCAGAACTGTGGTTCCCCCCCTCCTCTGGAGGCTCCAGGTCACCTGACTGTGTTTGTTCCCACCAACCCAGCGGTGGACCGAGCACGCGATGGCAGCATCCTCTACATGCTGACTGACGTAGGGCCATCGACAACACAACACCAGCACCCACCAGACACCCATGCAGCGTCTAAACTAACACGCGTGATCACGCAACAATCAGAACACTTCAATATGTTTTACTTTTTAAGGCCAAAGCCAAGTTACAGGAGCTTCTGAGACACCACGTTTTCTCCCAGGCTGCGGTGAGTATCACACTCCCTGCCTTTCTACCGTATTTTTCGGACTATAAATCACAGGTAAACTTGTTAGCATGTTCTTTATGCTGTATTTATCTGAATAACTGTTAACATGTTACATTAACATACCAGGCGCTTTGTCAGTTCGTTGTTTATGCGTCATGTAACATTAGCTGAATGTGTTACGTTATCGTACCGTACACCTATTCAGCTGTTCTCTATTCTATTTTTATTTTAAATTGCCTTTCAAGGTGAAATGTCTGTTCCTGGTGTTGGATTTCATCAAATAAACTTTCAAAAAGATGCGACTTATACTCCAGTGCGACTTATAGTCCGGAAAATACGGTACATCTTTGTATAATAGGGGCCATTCTGGGAGCAGGGGGCAATAACATTTTGTTTCACAGTTCTACATAGAAAGCTGATAATCTCATTATTTTTAATCTGCAGCTGACCGTCGATGACTTGGCCTCCATCCCCCAAATGAAGACGATGGCCAATCAGATCGTTTCCGTCAGTGTGTCTGACAGCGTAAGTTTCTCCTCGTGGTGCCCTCATTCCGTGTTTCTCCTGGTCCGGTTGAAACAGAAGCACCGTCCTTCTTCCTCCAGGGAAAGATTCTCTTAGGTGAGAAGGGCATCCGTCTAGAGAGTGCTAACATTATGGCGTCAAACGGGATTATCCACATGATCGACGGGCTGCTGTACCCACCTTCCATCCTCCCCATCCTGCCTCACCGCTGCGACGTCATCGACAGTAAAATCACCCTGGTGGGCACACGCTTGTAATTCAGTCACTAAATTAGAATTACATTCAACGTTGAATCACTCCATATTGACACCTTCGATAAGACTTTTATTGTATTCATAAATGGAATGTTTGATGTCACTGAACTTATTTGTTGTTATAACTCTGGTTAGATGGGCCTTCATTTTGTCTTTTGTTCTATTCAAATGCAAACCTGAGAGAAATGAATTAACTTTTTGTGTGTGTGTGTGTGTGTGTGTGTGTGTGTGTGTCCAGGGTCCCTGTGTTCACTGCAGTTATCTCAATGACACAGAGTGTCCAAACGATAGCGTTGGAATGGTAAAACACACATTATTATCAAAATAACTGCACTTCTACAATCTCCTGTTTATTACGAGGCTCTGGACATTTAAAGGTTAAACATTCAGGAGAGAAATTCATCAAAAGCAGTCCTCCTAATGAATATCTGAATATAAACATTCAAGTTTAAAAATCTATCAGATTCTAATCTGGCAGATTAGAGTTTAGGTTTAGGTTGTAAAGTGTCTTTAAGAAAAAAGACACTTTACAAAAACAGTCTTCTAAAAACTGCTCTAGACCTTCTTAGATTAAAAAATACACATAATGTCCTTCACAGCTCTTTAGTTAAGCAAATAAATGTAATTTGTTATTGCTTTTAATTTCGTTTTAATTTAATAACATAGAACACTGAGGAGGAATACACTAAGAATATTATAAGTATAGTATTATTATAATATAGAATATTATAATAATACTATGGAACCCTGAGGAACATGAAAAGAGTAAATCTGGTTTTAGGACCGTCATCAGATCGCCTGTGAGTACGTGACTTCTCCACTCAGACCAAAGTCGTCCACCGGCTGTGCCAAATTCTGCAACGCCACCAGAAGCGTAAGCATCGAATTAAAAGACCGCGTTGTGTTACTTCAGTTAGCGCTTTATTCATCTGCCTTTCTTCTCCAGAGGTTGTTGCCTGAACGTAATGTGATAAATAGAAATGTCCTGCTGAGGATAAACACAAACAATTTAATGTGCTGATCTAAATGATGAAGTAGCAGAAGCTGTTAATTAACATGAAGCAAAAGAACTCACCGTTTTGTGGTCATCACTACATTTGTAATAACATTCACAAATAATCAGGAGAGGTCTGCAGATTTATGTGACTGGAGGGGTATTGATCATAGTTGAGTATAGATAGATGTCATTTATTCTTGTGTGTGTGTGTGTGTGTGTGTGTGTGTGTGTGTGTGTGTGTGTGTGTGTGTGTGTGTGTGTGTGTGTGTTACAGGTGCCCCAGTGTTGTAAGGGCTTCTACGGCCCAGACTGTAAACCCTGCATCGGTGGATTCCAGCATCCGTGCTACGACAAGGGGAAGGTGAGGAGCAGCCCGCCTCACTCAGGAGCGTGTCTTCTCGCCCTGACCCGTCTGTCCCCCTCAGTGCTCAGACGGGATGGACGGGGACGGCTCCTGCAGCTGTCGGGAAGCCTTCAAGGGTGTCGCCTGCCACATCTGCGTGGACCCGTCCAAGCACGGAGACAACTGTGACGAAGGTAACGGCGCCCCTGACAGCCGGGGACCAACGAAGGGCCACTGTGGAATTAGAACTGGGCTCCTGGACGGCTGCTGGTTTTCGGTCTTGTCGCGCTGGGAGCTCTCAGATTCTTTACTGGTGGCCAGTAAAGACCAGTGGTCTCGAGCTTGTGGTGCTGGAAGGCCACCCTTGGGGGCCTTCCCAGATGAGGATCCTCATGATTCTCTTGTTTACCTGAACAGGAGTGTGTGTGTGTGTGTGTCCGTAGAGTGCAGCTGTGTCCACGGGGTGTGTGACAACCGCCCCGGCAGCAGTGGCGTGTGTCGGCGAGGCTCGTGTCTGGAGGGGTATTCTGGAGACAACTGCGATAAGAGGGCCACGCCCTGCAACTCCGACGGGCTGCACGAACACTGCCACATGCACGCGTACTGTGTTTACGAAGAGCTGAACACCAAGTAAGAGACCATGTCCCCGCTTCCACCATCCAAACGTATTTTACATCCTAGGTTGGTTTTTCAAATCCCTTCATCAGAATGAAATGAGCTCATTTTGAAAAGAATGAAAAGCTGTCCGCTGGCTCCCTCTTCCTGCTGGGCCCTGACGTGGTTCAGCGTGTGTTGTGTTGTTTCGTCCTTGGGGTGAGCCAGTTGTGTCTATGTGCGCTGGGGCCACGTTAACAGGGACGTCATGCTTGTGAGACAATGTTTTGATTATTTTCTGCCCTCGTAACCCATAAATGTAGTGGGTGGTGTGAGTCTGGATCTACTCTCTGTGCGGGTTGTTTCAATGCGCCATCTTCTGTGAGGAACACAGCACGGTCATAAGAAAGCAGATGGTTTTATCCATAAGTTCATATTTTCTGTCTGTGCTTGGGTTTCAGAAGTAGATCGGCGTGATTGTTCAGAACGTTTAAACCCTTGTGTGTTTGCTTCAGGTGCCTGTGTAGGGACGGATACGAAGGGGACGGCCACTCCTGTTCTCCTGTTAATCTCTGTCTGAGAAACAACGGTGGCTGTGACAAAAATGTAAGACTGTTTCTCTGCGTACATCCATGTGAATTAAGTGATCCTCATTTGTCCATTATCTCACAGAAAACGCTCAAAATTATACAAAATTGTACTGTTATACTTTAAATGTTTCCTTTCCACCAGAACTTTTAGTGCTTTAGAACAGCGGTCCCCAACCTTATTATCATCAGACCGGTCAATGCTGGACAGGTTTACCGTGGACCGGGGGTACACATAGATTGTTGATATGTCAAATCTAAATCTAAATCTGGGCCTTTTCCCCTTCAAAATAAACTTCCACGTCTGTTTTTTACTCATTTTGATGCTTTTGGTGCTCAAGTGACCGAGATGTAACCGAGAGAATCCGGTCATTTTTCAAAATAAAAGACTGTTCAGACTCAGATAATAAACAGAAATAATCAATTATTTCTTGGTGGCCCCGTACTGATTGATCCATGGACTGGTACCGGTCCACGCCCTGGGGGTTGGGGACCACTGCTTTAGATAATATTGACAGATCAGATTTGCATAGATCACATAAATTTGTCTAGAGCAAAATTATGTCTGAACAAGCGATGGAAATGAGATTCCCAGTTCTTTAACTCAGTGACGACTGGATTCATAATCATGATCCAAATGAGATCAGAGGTTGATTCAGCTTCAGTGAGCTTCCCCACTATAACAGATATTTATAGCTGAGCAGTCTGCATGCCCTCCGTGTGAACACACCCTCCAACATCTGGGCGTGCTCCTGATGAAAGGCCACACAGGTCCCGATGGAGCTCACCCCAGACTGGGCTGAGGGCGTCAGTTGGCTCTTGGATAGTTCGCCAGGGTGCGGAAGTCTTTCGCTCCCCCAAGACTATTTCTGCACCACAGCCAAGCCTGTCACTGGTAGACCCCCCCACTGGAGGGAGCTGGGCCCCAGTGGGGGGTCTACCAGGTGGGTGTTTTCCAGTAAGTTGTGACAGTATATTAACAAGAGAGGCCAGCTAGAGTGACTGATCAGCCGGACAGGATGAGGAGGGGGGAATGTTGCACTTCTGTCCAACAGCAGGGGAACTACAACCTTTTATAAAACTTCAGTTCACTTGCGTTACACTGTGATGATTACACGTTTCATCAGTTTTTTTGAAAGTTGTAAATTTATGAAAGCTGAAATGTTCCAGAACAACAAAACTAAACTTAAAATCCATTGAAAAAATAATTTATATTAGCTGTTTTCAGATTAAATTGGGGGACAAGTACAAGTGTGTTGAGTGTGTTTTGCTATGCCTCCTTCTGGCCCCTTACATTAGTAATTCTGCTGGAAAATGCAAATATTTCACTTATTAACTTGTTTTTCTGAAATTAGTGATGTTGAGAGAATAGATGTAGTTTCTTTTGGCTGTGTACAGTGTACATTTTACAGTCCAGTTTACATACGGAGCTTCATTATTGACCTCTACATCCTCCAAAATCTAACCCATCTTCCCTTGCAGACATCGCAGTGTTTTCACTGCATTACTATAATTCATTTAATGTCTAATAGGATTTAGCATCTGCCTTTACGCATTCATTCATTATAAGACAAAGGCAAGCACTTTTTGTAAATCCATATTTCCTTAGGGAGCTGATGAGTTCTATGAATGGTGGACTCTCCATTAGGTCCTGTTATAACCTGTTTGGATCGATGCTGTTCTGGGCTGTGACACCAGCCACTGGCGTGTGAACACACGTGTGACCCGATCTCTCTCCACCGCTGTGTCCCTTTTCGTGCAGGCTGAGTGTGTGAACGCGGGTCCAGGAAACGCATCGTGTTTGTGCACTGAAGGATGGACCGGTGATGGCAAAGTGTGTGTCGAGGTCAACAACTGTCAGCTGCAGAGTCGAGGGAACTGCAGCCCCAACGCCAACTGTAACCACATCGGACCAGGACAGGTGACCTGATCAGTTAGAGATCGACTTCCTTTGTGCTCTTTTGTTCTCTGTCTCTTTCTTTCTCTGACACACAGACACACACACTCTTCCTCAACCTGAAGCCACAGTGTTGTGAAATAATTACATGTATATATGATTGTGTTTGCAGCACGAGTGTGTGTGTAAATCAGGTTACATGGGGGATGGTATCGTGTGTGACCTCATTAACCCCTGCCTTAAAGGGAATGGAGGCTGCCATGCATTGGTAAATGCCCACACACACACAAACACACACACACACACACACACACACACAAACACACACACACAGGCGACAAAGGGGTCTGCTTTCATGAGAAAAAGGATGCTGAGGCAGGAGGCCCAGAGACCAAAGTCTAGATATAAGGATGTCCGTAGAGAGGAAAACATCTCATGTACGATCGTCCATCCTAACATCTGTTTGATTTGATGTGCTGCGTGTTAGCAGTGGAGCTCTTTTGTATGTGGGGCTGCCTCTAACTCTAAATGTTCCTTTCTGATGTAATCAGGCAAAGTGCGAAACACCGAAGAATGGAAGCGTCACCTGTACCTGTCCTGATGGCTACGCCGGAGATGGAACTCTCTGCTACGGATCCTTACTAGACGTGAGCGTCCAGGCTAGGGCCGGTTCATTTGATGGGGCCTGACTCTTTATCTAAATGTGATTCTGATAGTTGAATCACAGCAACTGGGCTGGTTGAGTTTCACAAAGAAGTTTCACCTCTCACCCAAGAGGCTTCATTGGTATGATTCAACCGTCAGAACTACCAGGACCTGGATGACTGAGAATTTACAGGCTTATCTAAATGTGATGTGAAACTCTAACAACATGCACAGTTCTCTGGAGAGCAGAGCTGAACTTCCTTATGGATATTTATGTGATATCATCCATCAATCCATCTGTGCTTTTATGTTTGCAGGAGGTGGATATGAATCCAAAGCTGTATTTTTTCAAAAGATTGACGCAGGTGTGTATGAACCAGAGTTCCTAAAAGAGTTCCTGTACTCCTGTTCTTGAGTTTCTGCTGTAATCTAGACCTACACTACCGTGTGTGTGTGTGTGTGTGTGTGTGTGTGTGTGGGAGGGGGGTGTTGAGATGAAATGACTGAATATGACACAGCTAAGAGGGCATCATTTGTTTTCCATGGTTTTTTTTTGTTAGAAATATAGACACTTTTCCGATGACATCAGTGGAAATGTCACGTTGCTGATTCCGTCCAACTCGGCAGCGTTAAACCTGACTCAGAATTCCTTCTGGATGACCCGACACCATTTACCAATCCTCATGCGGTCAGTCTCACAGCTGTGATTCTAACTTTATGTGTCAGAGACGACAGCAGATATCCTCTGATAATGAGTAGTTTATATGAACTTCTCATAGTAACGGTGGAATGAAGCCCAAGGCCTGTAGGATCTGTATTTGTAGCCAGTTTTATCATTTTCATCTATCTGGTGCTGGTTTCAGGGCACACTCAGTAGAAGGGCTCTATTCTGTGGAGGACCTTGACAGACTGGTTGGTACCAAGCTACCAACCATGAACTCCCCCACATTCTGGGACATTAGGAAGTGCAACGGGGTACGTACACACGTACGCGTGTTCAAAAGAGAAGATCGTTATTCTGTGCGTGTTTGGATGAAACGTGATGAATGTGTTCTGTCATCCAGAGCCTCTGCGTTGGAAACGCCAAGATAATCACACCTGATCTGCCTGCGCTTAACGGCTACATCCACATCATCGACAGTGTAAGTGCTCCTCCTCCACAGGACCAGAGAGAGCATCAGCTGACCTCTGAAACGACTGATGCCCATACTGTGTGTGTGTGTGTGTGTGGTTAGGTTTTGACTCCCTCAGTTGCAGACATCCCCCCTGAGCCACCCACGTTGTTGACATTTCTGAACTCTTCATCCAACTTCACCTTCTTCAGACAGTATGTCATGGTAAGATTTATTTGTGCCCTGGAGTCAGTATTTATATATACACATGTATGTATATGTACTTGCTCATTTGTGTATTTATTTGTGTGCGTGTGTGTGTGTGTGTGTGTGTGTGTGTGTGTGTGTGTCTGTGTCTTCACAGATGTTCAATCTGTCAAACAAGCTTAATTTGTATGACTTCACCCTGCTGCTGCCCACAGACGATGCGGTCCAGAGGTACCTTAGCTGGACCAACTCCTCCGTACTAGTAGGTCCAGAGAAAAAGATCTAATGTCCAGACAATGATCAAAAACCATTACAAGTCTCTTCATTAAATATGTGATAACTCCAGTCTAAATATCAGCATGGTTTCACTAATCACGAATCACATCACTATTAAATTGCTTTACACTTGACTCCAGTCTCCAGTGGGGTGGAAGGGATGTCCTGATATGTGACGCTCCCAATGTAAATATGCTCAAATTTTAAATGAAAGAACGCTACAAGCTCCTGGAAGCAGCCAAGAGGAACAGAAGAGAAGAAGCTTGTGCTGCTGATGCACTCCCAATAAAGTTGCTCTGTTCAGTTATAAACAACCGTGGTCTTAAATGTGGGCGATCACAGGCCGACTTTAGTGAAGATGACACAAAAAACCCAAAAGAAACAAACCAATTGGATCAGATGGTCAGGTGGTATGGTGTTTGGACCGATTATTTCATTAATCCAGATGGCATTGCTTTTGCAACAAGTTCAACTTTATACATTTAATTCTGAAATAACCTTGAGCTGTACTTCTAATAAAGCTGACTGTTTTCTAGGTGTCTGTAGAGCAGCTCCAGCTGGTCTGATAGCTGAACTGATTCAGTCCTGTCTGTTCACCATTGCAGGACTCCAGTGTGGTCAAATATCACGTGATTCCCGGCGTGCTCCTCTTCCCTGAGGCCCTGTGGGACGGCCTGATGAAGAGCACGCTGTTAGGCATTGACTACCAGGTCCAGTTCCACCTTAACAGTATGAACCAGGTAAGCCAGTTAGCAGTTATCAGGAACCGACAGCTCAGAATTTGACAATAGTTTTGATTTTACACACATCTTTAAGTTAGTCTTTTTTTAAATATTTCTTTCCAGCAAATAATGGTTTAGAATCAGAAGTGATAGAATTGTGTCTATAATACCATTGAAATTATAAAAACCAATATCACAAAACCCCACAGTAACTTTGAATGCAAACAACCAAAATGTAATAAAAACTTAAATTACGATTGTGTTGGCACCCAGTGTTCCCAGTCAAGAGGTTATGAAAGGTCCATTTTAGCTGTCTTCTACTTTTTCTGTTCATGAAACTGTTAGATTACGATCTAGTTTATTCAGCACTACATTACTCATTATTTATACAGTGGGACCTCTACTTACGAACGTCTCTACATGCGGAATTTTCAGGTTACGACACGTTTCAACGGGAAAATATTTCCTCTTGTTACGAAAGAAATTTCAGGTTACGAAAGGCAAAAACACGCTACCGCTGCTACTCGCAGCTTGCGTAGTTTAGCGAACGTAAACGTGCTTGTAGCTGCTCTGCCATTGGCTGTTGCCTAGCAACATCCTGTCATCCCATTGGCTAGGAGGGACGTCAATATGTAAAGGTTGTTCATGTTTTGATGCATTTTTATGATTTATACAAAAATTATGTCCGAATTTTTGGGGGCTTGGAACGGATTAGGGCATTTATGTGGAAAACGCATCTCTACTTACGTAATTTTCAGGTTAAGAAACAATTTCCGAAACCAATTAATTTTGTAAGTAGAGGTCCCACTGTACAGTTAATACAATATAAACTGATAATTGAAACTCTTCCCTTGTCTTGTCTTCCAGACTACTGTGAACAACGTGCCTTTTGACAGTTTTGTGGAGACCCAGTACGGTCTCATCATATTTCTGCCTGATGTTCTCAGAGTTCAGCGCAACAGATGCAGCAACCCTTTCACCATACAGGTCAAAGTAAGAAGAAAGGGATGGACACCTTCCCTAATAGCGTTACAGTTCAGACTGGAGCTGCAAGTTTACACTTAAAAGTGACGTACGGGAATTGATTGGTCCAGTGATCGCTTCTGAACCCTCTGAAGTTCACGAACGTTGACTCTGCCCTTCTGCCGATGGTTTGAGTTTTTAGAGGAGCAACCCTTCATTCATCTTAATATCACTGAAGCGAAGGGGCGCACTATCCAGCTGGAGGCTGTGTATGCACACAATCAAAACCAAAAGACACAGACAGTGAACAGGGATGGATTTTAATAAAGCCATTGGGAGTCCAGTTGAAAGGGCCAAGCACAAATCCTGCTGGAACTATGGAGGTGTTGAAGCCCCCCAGTCAGGTAGTGTTTGGATTAGGGGGAAGTAAACAGTTCAAAAATAGACCTAAAATAAATAAAATAAAAATGGGAAAAGGCCCAGATAGGACCTGCAGGAGTGACAGAAACACACCCTGGAGGATTGGATTTGTCGTGCTGGGAAAGGTCATTAAATGGTTTTAGTCAATCCCAGAAGCTCATGATTAGTGATGAGATCCTGGTCAGATGAGGTTGATGGTACAAGCCTCACACCACCCAGACAGGTGAGCCAACACTCTGATCAACACAACCCAGCCAGCGTTTCATGGAAGGTGAAGCAGGTAGGTTGGTGGTCAGGCCATGGTAGAAACCGTGTTACAGGCAAATGAAGTCATCATGTCACCAGCAAAGTTTTGGAAAAACTACTCCGAAGAGGCTGATTGTATGTTCTCATAGGCCATAAAAATGACTTTATTATTAAAAATAGCTATTATAATTTTTCCCATAATAATATAAAACATTCTCAGCATGCACCAGCAGCACGTGGTGCAGCACTCACTCAATGCAGAGTGTAGGTTTTTAACCTTAAGTAACACCTAAACTTGGTGCACGTATAGAAACTACCGCTGCTGTGATCCTGCCCTGCTGGGACTTTTCTTATTAACCAAAGTTCTTCAAATGAAGTCATCCTCATTAACAAAACTGAATGTGTTGCATTTCCATGTCCTCCATATCCAACGAGTCAAACACACTTCAGCAGTGGTTTCTGTTGCATTCGTGGTCCCAGGTGATTTCTAACATGACGTTAGAAATCACCTGGTTGTCAGCAGTCTAACGTCCACGAATGACCAAGACTGTCCGCTCCTGATTGATGGAGGGATTAGGTTTGATATTATTATTTCAGGTTTGTTGTCCTTGTCTTTGTCTCTAGGGAAAGTGTACAGACTGCGATGGGCCCCCGAAGTGCCTGATCGGTTACACACCAGTAAGATATTTCCTCTCCAGTTGTTTTAAAACCTGCTCCACAGCCTCGTAAAGGACCTCAAATGTTTCATTATACCACTGAGCCGTCGGTGTATCAATGTGATTTTCCGCAGATCAGAGAACAGTTTCCAGCCAGCATGCAACCCAGCTGTACATACAGGAAACGGGTCGGCTCGAGGTCAAAGATGGCGTCAGGCTGTAGAATCAATTGCCTTAAAGTTCAAAGGGTCTGTTCAGTTCATTTGAGCTCTTTTTGACTGTGTTTGGTCAATAATGTCATTATAACGACTTACATGGTTATTCATTATTCATGTTCTGTCATAGCTGTAGTAACAGGCTGTACCTGCTTATACTAAACTGAATACCTGTTTCAATCAATCAATCTTTATTGATACAGCATCTTTTACAATCAAAAATAGTTTCAAGGCCTTTCCAGGATCCCAGGGCCTAACCCCAGACAAGCAACAGTGGCAAGGAAAAACTCCCCTTTAACAGGAAGAAACCTTGAGCAGGACCAGGCTCATGTAGGGGGACCCTCCTGATGATGGACAGATGGGTAGAGAGGGAGGAGGATAGAACAGGTAGAGGATAGAACAGGTAGAGGATAGAACAGGTAGAGGAGAGAACAGGTAGAGGATAGAACAGGTAGAGGAGAGAACAGGTAGAGGGTAGAACAGGTAGAGGATAGAAAAGGTAGAGGATGGAACAGGTAGAGGATAGAACAGGTAGAGGAGAGAACAGGTAGAGGATAGGACAGGTAGAGGGTAGAACAGGTAGAGGATAGAACAGGTAGAGGACAGAACAGGTAGAGGATAGAACAGGTAGATGATAGAACAGGTAGAGGGTAGAACAGGTAGAGGATAGAACAGGTAGATGATAGAACAGGTAGGGAGAGGAGAGGAGGGGAGAGGAGAAGAGATGAGAGGCATAGAGAATGTTTCTAAATATCATACCTGTGGTCAGTAAAAGCTGCAGTATTACTACCACATTGGCGTTCTTCTTCATTGCTTTATTATTATTGATTATTATTATTCCTGTAGGACTATTCCTGCTGCCCTGGGTACTATGGCCACGAGTGCTACAAATGCCCCGGAGAGGTTGGGAACTGGTGCTCCGGCCACGGGGAGTGTCAGGACGGAAACAGAGGGAACGGAGAGTGCCGCTGCTACGAGGGGTTCCACGGCACCACCTGTGAGGACTGCGAACCAGGACGATATGGCATCAACTGCTCCTTGAGTAAGGAACTGACTGGTGGCGTCAGGAATTCGCCTGACTGAGGGGACACGCTGAGGAGACGACCATCAAACTGTGGATGCTAAATGTTTTATATCCTGTAAGGATAGGAGGGTTAAACCACAGACCATGTGGACCACTACGATGCTTTCAGATTATTTTTTTTAAATCAAATCTCTGCATAAATACACATGACAGTTTTCATTGTTTAATAGCAGAAATACCTTTAATTAGTTTTATATTAGTTTCATCAATGAATATGGCCTAAAAATGATCAAGTTTAATGTACCAGTAATATAGGAGAACCCTGGGCTCTTGTGAACAATTAAACCATGTTTGAGCCAATTCGCACTGGGCTGCATCTCAGGTCTGAAAAAATAAGAGAATTTGTTTAAGCAGCTGAGAACATCTGCAGAAAACTGATGGTTCCACAGGCTTGTCTCCCATTACACCCAAGAAGAGCAGGCCGACAGATGATGCGGTCAATAATCTCAGGTGTGTGTTGCAGAATGTACATGTGACCACGGGAAGTGTGCAGACGGTCTGGCAGGAACAGGAGGATGTGTGTGTTACAAAGGTTGGAAAGGAGCAACCTGCTCTGTGGGTGAGAAGAAGCTTGATCGATCAGTGTAGTGGGGGTGAAAATAATAACACTAATGTCTCTACACAGCTATAAAATGAGTAATGTTTGTCTCTCTGTACCGCAGAGATTAAAGACGACGCCTGCGGAGGTGTGTGTGATGACAATGCCAAGTAAGTTCCTTTGTTGTTACTTGTTGACTGGGAAGCATTTGGTAATTTTAAAAAGCTGTTTTAGCTCTCAATAGCCATACGGTCACTTGATAACATGGATGACCTTTGCTGATGCACCTTTTTGAGTGAATATTCAGGATGTGGGGTCACCTCTGTGGTCAAGGTCTAACACACTCTTTAAGGGTCTAGTGGTGGTCAGGCTCTAACACACTCTTTAAGGGTCTAGTGGTGGTCAGGGTCTAACACACTCTTTAAGGGTCTAGTGGTGGTCAGGGTCTAACACACTCTTTAAGGGTCTAGTGATGGTCAGGGTCTAACACACTCTTTAAGGGTCTAGTGATGGTCAGGCTCTAACACACTCTTTAAGGGTCTAGTGGTGGTCAGGGTCTAACACTCTTTAAGGGTCTAGTAGTGGTCAGGCTCTAACACACTCTTTAAGGGTCTAGTGGTGGTCAGGCTCTAACACACTCTTTAGGGTCTAGTGGTGGTCAGGATCTAACACACTCTTTAAGGGTCTAGTGGTGGTCAGGCTCTAACACACTCTCTAAGGGTCTAGTGGTGGTCAGGGTCTAACACTCTTTAAGGGTCTAGTGGTGGTCAGGCTCTAACACACTCTCTAAGGGTCTAGTGGTGGTCAGGGTCTAACACTCTTTAAGGGTCTAGTGGTGGTCAGGCTCTAACACACTCTTTAAGGGTCTAGTGGTGGTCAGGCTCTAACACACTCTAAGGGTCTAGTGGTGGTCAGGGTCTAACACACTCTTTAAGGGTCTAGTGGGGGTCAGGCTCTAACACACTCTTTAAGGGTTTAGTGGTGGTCAGGCTCTAACACACTCTTTAAGGGTCTAGTGGTGGTCAGGGTCTAACACTCTTTAAGGGTCTAGTGGTGGTCAGGGTCTAACACACTCTGAGCGTGTTGCTCTGGTTTGCTGCAGCTGTGTGACAGGACCACAAGGTACCGCTGCCTGTGTGTGCACAGCCGGTTATCAGGGCAACGGAACTCACTGCCAAGGTAAAACACACGCGTCCGTGTGGCTACACACCCTCAATGTCCACACAAAAGAAGCTCACTTTACGTCGCGTGTCCGTCAGAGGTGGACGCGTGTGGCTCGTCCAATGGAGGCTGTTCAGAGTTTGCCACCTGTACCAAAGTGTCACCAGGGGAGCGAAGCTGCACCTGTAAAGACGGCTACACAGGCGACGGGGCCGTGTGCATGGGTAGGACATCAAAAACCTCTGGTAGATATTTAATGTAAATGGGCCTTTTTGTCCGTTTAGCGTCCCTCTAATTAATTTGCAACACTTATGGGCCTTGAATCATTGCAGCACCTTATACTTTATAAGTTCTGAGTTGAAGAAGTAATGAAGGTGTGGATGGCAACTCCAACATGTTGTCTCGTGAGTGTCCTGTTGTTGATTCTTTTATTGTTTTTATGGGTTTACAGAAATTGATGCTTGCCTCTTCAACAATGGAGGGTGTCACGCGTCAGCAGAGTGCATCAGAACAGGCCCCAACAGCGTGAGTACATTTTCAGTGAGCATATGGGCGTGCCTGAGGGACGGGCCAGTCCACACCACAAGTGAATTTTATCTTCTCATTTCACCAGAATCGGCTCTCAGCACGACAAATTATTGACTTTCAAAATGTCACATGAGGGGTTCCTGTAATTAGTGGCTAAAAAAGTTGGGTCAAGTGTGCTTAATGAGACAGAAGCGAGAGATCAAACCAAGCTGTTGATGGCTGACAGAGGTGACATTGGGCTGATGAAATCATGTCACTCCACAAGACAAAGGAAGGAGGGACACGATTGATTTGTGGAGATTTCCGTGTGCAGACATGAACAAACTGTTCCGTCACTGATGGCTTCCCCTCTCTGCCCCTTTGTCATCAGAGAGCCTGTAGATGTCTCTTTGGCTTTAAGGGGAACGGGTTCTTCTGTTACTCGATCAACATCTGCCGACAGGTACGTTCTCTTTAACTGTGGTGAGTAATGCTGAGCACACTTCATTCTGTCTGCAACACAATGACGCAAAACAAATTCAAATTGATGGAAGTAACTCTGAGGTAAATGTCAGTCAACTACTAAGGTTGTCAGTATCAACATGTTAATGAATTTAAATTTTATGTAAGGTAATTACCCATTTTTAGTTGAAGCTGGATTAAAAACTGTTAGAATTTAATTTCAGGATCAGGGGACAGGCCAGGTACAATACGAAACTAGAAAGCACTCGGAGAGCGCACACCTCAGCCAAACGCAACAATTCTTTTTGGCCCCATTTACCACAATGTTAATGAAAATTTCAAAGTGATCCAGAATCCAGGATTTCTTCCAGATCCCCCCCAAAATGAAAACAGTTCTTCCTTTTCACATTTACAACAAATCCTGGAAATTTCATCAAAATCGGTCCATAACTTTTTAAGTTATGTTGCTAACAGACAGACAGACAGACAGACAGACAGACAGACAGACAGACAGACAAACACCAGCAAAAACATAACCCCCTTGAGGAGGTAACAACACTGGATGAAACGTTTTCTTGATTGATGTTAAAAAAAGTGGAAGAGTAAGGTTTTCAGAAGAGTCGAGGGAAGGGTTGGCGAAGGAGTTTCAATATTTGTGGGTTGTGTTTGGGCAGGACAACGGTGGCTGCGATAAACACGCTCGCTGTGAGCAAACACACCCCGGACAGCGGAACTGCACCTGCTTCAGAGGTTATGTAGGCGATGGTTTGGAGTGTCGCGGCAGCATCCTCAAGGTGAGTCACGCTGCCTTTGAGCTCCAGCTCAACGCCTTAAAGGTCCCATGCTTTACCCCTGTCACGGTGTTTTATTGTCTTTCAGGAATTGTCAAGATTGCCGGAGAACGCCTTTTTCCATCAGATGTTCTTGGTGAGTCACGTGAAAAAATATTCAGTTCTCTCTAAAGAAACGTTCACGCATCAATGCCTAAAGGTGAAGTGGCGGTTCTGAATGTGAATTAATGGATGTCAGGAACAGACAGTAGACAATGGATGGATGGATGGATGGATGGATGGATGGATGAATGGATGGATGATGGATGTCTTGTTTTTATTTATTTATGGTAAAGAAAGTGAAGTACTGCAGTAAAGCAACAGCATCTGGCTGAGCTCGGCTGGACCAGCAGACCTGGGCATGTTCCCAGTTGGTTGTGTTCCAGACAGCGGAGAGCTGCTCTGAGGTTCTCTGGAGGTCTTTTTAAGTCCTCTACCAGACGCAGGAGCTGCTACACTCCTCTTGGGTCTCCACAGCTCTTGTGATCTCACTCTCAAAAGACACGTCTGAGTTTGAGATAGGGCGATTGTCCTTCAGATGATGGCTGATGATGGTGTGATTCGGGGTAACCCAGGGGACACACCTGTGTGTATCAATAGCCATTTAAATGGGAATACATGTGGCAGTCTAATAATGTATTCCTCAACAGAAACTGCATTTTTTAAACTTACATTTGACAGGAATCATAGTTATATTCTTACAATTTATATTACCGGTAATTAGCCATACGGTCACTTGATAAAAATCTTTTATAATAATTCTATTCTATCTATACATACAGTACAAACATATACACGAGTTGTTATTTTTAATGTATTGTTGCTTTTTGGCTTTTTCTCAGAGATCAAACTCTCGTAGTCTGTTCGGTGATGGCCCATTCACTGCCTTTGTCCCCTTAGAGGAATTCAACAATGAGTCTTCTGTGAGTGCATCGTTTCTCTTCGTATTTCTAGTTATTCCAAACAAATCACAAGCAGCGTTGACATTTGCCAATAGTGAGACAACAGCATTGTTCAGGCTGTGTGTGGTGATTGTGATTTTTCTACCTCGCTGACACAGCCTGTATGGACTGTGAGCACTTTGAGATTAATATACACTAGCTGTCATTTAAAGTGCCCTTTATTTAAAATCACAGCTTTATTTTTTGTCAGGACCGTGAATGTTTTTCTCAATCTGACATCTACAAGTTGAATCACAGGATTCTTTACAGGTTGACTGTGATGGTTGACTGTGAGTCTCTGTATCTTTAGTATGAGAAATGGAAAGATTTTGGCCGCCTTGACGACCTGTTTCATTACCACCTTGTTTCCTGTGAGTTGCTGATGTTGAGTGACCTCAAATCCACCAGCCTGGCAGTCTCAACGTCCGGACACACGTTACACTTCAGCCAGCAACAGGTAACAGTTACCGTTAATGATGATACTTACAGAGAGACTTTTAAAATCCACCTAGTTTAAAATATAAGATAAGCCACTTCCATCAATGCATGTGTGATTAAGCTTCACTACTTACTATGGTTAAAATAGTGATGCTGTTTTTAAAGTGCTTTTTGACCACCGTGGATCCTCTGGTGTCCTACGGTTGTTTTACCAGTGTGCAGCTGTCTTAATGTAACATTGACGTTTGTGAAGCTGCCGTCTGTTGTGAGAGGATGAGGGTGAAAAGAGGCGAGTTTGCTGACACACGTTTGTGTCTCTGCCGGGCCACTTTTGTGTTCCAGGGTTCTGTCTGGATCAACAACAGATCCAGGATTGTGAAGAGTGATTACGTAACATACAATGGAGTCATTCACCACATCAGCGCGCTGCTAACGCCCTATGATCTGAAAGATAAAGTCGCCCGCCAACCCAACCAGGTACATCTGAGTCTAACTCATGTGAATAAACAATTGACGATGAATTAATTGTAAATAACCTGGGGGTTGGGCTGCTTCCTCATCTCTGTTTAGATGAACTTGACCTCAGCAGCTGTGTTTTACGGCTACACGGGCTTCTACAAATTACTGGAGGTGAGATAGCAGACGACCAATCATCCAATATCATCAGTTTGGAGGATAACCATTGGCTGTCTTTGTTTAGGAAGCAGGGTTACTGCCTGTCCTCACGATGGTCATCCACCAGCCCTTCACAATATTCTGGCCCACTGACGAGGCTCTGAGCTCCTTAACCGCCGAACGGCAGCGCTGGCTGTCCAGCCCCGACCACCGAGATGAACTAGCTGCCATCCTGAAAGCCCATATCATACGCGGCTCCAAGGTGTGTGTCCGTGTAGCCTTTTACATGAGGAGTACCAAAATGCACATTTAAGGGGTAAAGGTGTGTGTGTCGGAGGTACGGATTGTGCTTGCGTCTATTAAAGTGTATCCTTTGGGAGGTTAAAAGTAAAACAAGCACTGGCTGTCGTGTTTTTGTAATTTACTGTTTTACTCATTTTTTTTAAATACAGAAACTCAACACAGGTTTCCAAACTCATTTTCCTTCCTTAAAAATATATAAATATTTTACTCGTTCAGATACTGGGAAGGTACGATTTGTTACCACTGATGATGTTGTACTATTTTGGACTTTTGGCTTATATTTCCTTCACTCATAGATTTCAATTGGGACACAGTTGTTGTCATGTTTATTGTAATTGTTGCCCCAAATGTAAATTTAGCTCAGTCAAGACTATTCGAGCTTTTAAAAAGGGAAAACCTGCCAGTCAGGTCAAGTAGTTCCATCATATAACTACACATGTTGGAATAGTCCCATTTTGTTATATTATCAATCTACAGGTAAATTTCATTTTTAATGTATCTAACTTCATTTTCAAATATTTATAGTTTTTAAACCTATTAAGTCATAATGTAAACAGCACAGAACATCAGCGTTGTCAGTCTACCAAAGCATACATCATCTTATATAATGTGTACGCTCATATGCTACGTTATTCCACAAAAGCTTGTAATAAGAAAATGTCCTCTCTGGAAACAGATCTCTCATTTCTCTGTGTTTTTTGTAGATCTTGGGTCTCAGTCAGCCAGGAAAATACTCAACATATCGCACGATGCATGGATCCACACTGAAGTTCAGCTGTGATAAGGCCCTCGTGGTAAGCCGTCACGTTTCTACATAATGGTTCTTAAAACGACAAGTTTGACCGACAGAAAATGGAGGCTGCCCTCAGGGAGCTACATGACATGATCACTAAGCATGAAAACACCTGCCCTGATGCCGCTCTCACTATTCTGGGAGTCCTCTCCAGAAGGGGAGACAAAACCATATCGATTTGTGACCATGAAGAGGGCCCACTCCCAAGAACCTGAGAGCTTTTAACTGAACAATACCACACGCAGGAACCAGGTTTGACAGGTTAAACACAGACACTCCCTCTAAAGCCCCCTGAGACCCCAGAGGCACCACTTTCCACCTCACTGGTGCACACAGACAGTTTCAACCTGTCCCTAATCCAGACGTCAGTCCCCAGTATCTTCAATCCTTTCACCAGTCACGCCAGTCCTAAAGACATTGACCTTAGCCCTGAATGACAGTCAGGGCTTCTGTCTCGGCCTTAAACTCTTCAAACTCTCCACACAAACACACACACACACCTCAGACATGAGCTGCTCTCTATCGGGCTGCTAAGGGAAGCTGGACTGAACCGTTGCCCTCTGACCCGGCCTATGAAGGTCCCATGGGGACCATAGGCCTCACTGTCTGGAACGGCAGCACCGCACAGGCAGAGGTGAAGGCTCTCAAAGGCTGCAGGAGTCCCAGGAACTAACCCTCCATCTAGGGACTCTTGGTACATGCAGCAAACGGAGCCGAGAGAATCCTGGTTGACTGAGACACAAACACCACACACGATGGTACAAACACACACAAAACACAATCCTTCAATAGCGTTTCTCTTTGATTTATCAATAAAAAAGAAGTATCCTCTCATGTTCTAACCCTTCATATGTACAATAAGGAATGCCCATCTTTTCCCTGCCCTACAGTATTTATTGAAAAAAAAATTAAAGTGTGTACAGTATTTATTTTATATTTTTATATTTCCTTTGGACTTCATATGTTTTTTTCTTTCTTTTTCATAAACTGACTAGACTCCAAGAGCCTGCACAGGAGTTCCAAAGTGCCTAGATTGGTTTGTGTACAAATGGCAAATTAAAAAAAAAACCTTGATTTCTTGTCACATTGGTACCCTAAATAAAGAAGTATTGCTCATGGACATCTCACCATGAGAACAACTCCACTAAACAAGAATAATGCAACCCCGCAGCAGCATCTGTGTGGTTATCCTGACTTTAGAAAAAGTAGTGTAAATGTATTTAAACATACAGTATATGTTAAACCATTGGTCTCTTTTTCTGTAAACCACCTTGAGGTAGTCTGGATTTAACAGAAGCTGCAGCTTATAAAATTAAAATTGAATGAAAGTGTTCAGTTTGTGTAAAGCTTTCGTTATGGTAATGGTTTGGCAGCTAAATACCTTAAATGTGAGTGTTCACACAGACAGTTATTTTGTTTTTGGGGGGGTTTGTGTGTTTTTAGGGGGCTGTAGTGATTAACGGCGATGCAGCCAGAGTTGTGGATCGGTACATGAGCTTCAAAGAGGGCGTAGCCTTCGGTATTGACCAGCTGCTGGAGCCCCCTGGCCTGGGGGCACATTGTGACATGTTGGAGAACAAGACCACGTATGTAAGTCCTGCTTCTCTAAAGCTTGATCACATCAGTGCAGGCTGCAACGTTTGTGCCCTCAAAAGGTTCTCCCTTGTGTGACCAAGCTTTGGAGCAGCTTCAATAATGCACTTGTTCATTTATTGACTGATGTGTTATTGTGTTATTTTGGAATGGTGTTCAACTGGAGCTTCCTTTTTCATGATGTCTCAGGGGCGCTGTAGATCATGCCAAAGACTTTCACCCTGCCCCTTCAGACACTATGACACGGTAGTACCTGTCAGAAATATGAGCACGTCATGAGGAGTGTGTATGATGGAGGGTAAATGTCAGTTCCACATCATTCTTGCAGGGAGAGTGGGAGCAGTGTTCTACTTATCACTCCAGAGGTAGGGGCGGGTCCTCGCTCTGGCGTGCTTACCTCAGTAGCCCCTTTGACCATAAGGGCTGTAGGAGGGTGTGCCACTTTCCTGCCTGGATCCAAAAGTGCTGCAGAAACCACTATGGGCGAGACTGTCAAGGTGAGGAAGGAGAGCAGGAAGGTGAAGAAAGAAACAAACTCTTGTGGGCAGATATGTGAAGGAAGCCCCAGAAGAAACGCTCATCACCTGTGCAGCTTTACATTTGTCCACAATGCACACAAAAGGATAGACATCATCAAGAGCTCATCATTTCACAGTGTTTATTTTCAGACATTAATGGTATTGTGACATTTTATGGGAAGTTGTTCATTTGTTATTGATATGAGACGTTTTGGGTGGGAGCACCAACCACAGTAAGAGTACTTTGGGCTACCTTAGTGGGATCCTGTGATTGGTTTTACGTCTTCCTAAAGTTGATTTACGGAGAAGGGGACGCTACACACTGTAGAGTTTTGTCAAATTAAAAGATAATGCAAACACTTATGTCAGCAGTGCTATTTATTTGGCACTTATTTGGTATTTTACAAGCCTATTTCACTAATTGACATCAATTCATAGTGAAGACTGTGTGACTGCCCTCAAACCAATGACCTTTGTGTGTGACCAGCTGAGCTACTGCTACTTCAGTGAAAAATCTCCTAACTATTGTAAAGTACTATTTGCAGTTTAGAACTCTGAATGGCCCTCTGTCTTTATCTTCCAGTCTGCCCGGGTGGAGTACAGAGCCCTTGTAACAACCATGGTAACTGTAGTGATGGAATTTTGGGTACTGGAAGATGTAGCTGCAACAAGGGCTTCAGTGGAAGTGCCTGCGACCACTGTTCTGCTGGTTATTATGGCACCAACTGCACAGGTAGCTCAAAAATAACCACTTGGTTAGTTTTTAACCAATAAGAACCCAAACACGACCTTATACAACTTTATGTTTCCCTCATTCAGTCCCTAAAAGAAATATATTAAACATCCTGATGAGGTGATCAGGTGGCAGGAGGTGACAAAATGTGTTTAAGTTAGGGTTATTTTCTTATAAAAAATAAAAAAATATGATCAGATATATTTAATATAAAACAAATTAAAAGAAAAAATATCTTATTAAGGAGTGAAAGCTGTGATATGTGCCTGTTTTTAAAGGGTTAGGGATATATTCACCACTAGTGGTCAGTCTAACAAACATCACATAACAAAGATTTCTGATTAAATAGGCCTGTTGTTACGTAACAACTGTGTTCTACATGGTCCACGTAGTCCGTGGTACACCTACAATTTCCTGTGAGAGGAACTGGGTCTGGGTTATTGTGGGGTAAGGTTTCAATGAGATGACACTGTGTAAGGCAGATTTTTCCTCCTGAACATGGACAAAGTAGGTTATATATTTGATTACATTTATTCAAGAAAGCACAAGAAATTTAAAATGACACATTTTTGGATTTGGGGGGGCTCGTCAAAGTCACTCTGATTGATATATTGTCTTTTATTTTCCCCTGTCTTTGTTCAAATTTGTTTTACTGCTTTATTATTTCTCTTTGCCAGCCTGTGATAACTGTGGAAAATGGGGATACTGTGAAGATGGAATTCAGGGTTCTGGAAGATGTGTGTGCAGACAGGGTTGGACGGGGGATAAATGCCAACTTGAAATGAGTGAGTAAAACTCACGAAACACAATGTTGTACGAAGAGCGTTGCCAACAGCAGGTTTGCTAAAATCATCAAGAACAGACCCCAAATATGTCATGTAATTTACGTTTTCAGCTGTCTTGTCTTATTTGCCCTCAACCTTACCAAAGGTGAATATTATAAGTTCTATACATTTAAAAAATCCATCTCAAAATAAAGAGAATGGTTTATGAAAACATGGTTTATAGAAAACAGACTGACCAAAAATGTCTTTAAATGAGGCCTTTCAGGTACAGGAAATCCACATTACATTGTATATAACAGGGTGTGTTTTTTCCTGTCCACATGCTAAAGACTACAAAATCTTTAGGACTGTACTGTTTCCTTACCTGACCCTATTTAAGGTCATTTCGACAGCTAGAAGTAAGTTAAAGTGTCTGACATTAATACTTTTCTCTGAGCCTAATTCACTCTCTTTTTCTCTTTTTCATTGCATTCTTATTCTTGTTTCATGTCAACATTTTAAAACCTACTTTTTCACGTGTTAAACACAAGGTTTATTAGACATATGCACCTGTCGGTTCCAATTAATTGAATGAAATTAAGTTTTGAATAAAATTAATCAATTGTCTCTTGGCAACTGCTGATTACTGCAGCTCTCTCAAACCCATCTGCCTTGAACACTACTGGTGCTTTCAACACCAGTGCTCCCAGTATGACAAAGAATACGCCGACGGGGAGGCCCAACGAGGCCTTGAGATCAGATTTAGACGTGCTTTGGACCTCTGTCCTGACTCAGACCCAGACTGAGGTGGTCACCTGTCTCTACAGAATCCCTCCCACCGGAGTGTCAACAATGCCACGCTATGGCTGAATGTGTGCCGGGTGTTGGGTGTCAGTGTAAAACTGGCTTTCAAGGCAATGGTTCCATCTGCTCTCCACAGTCACGTGAGTACTCCACAATACAGAACAAGTTATCAGCCAGGGTTACTTAATAACTGCCACTGTTGAGATTATTCAGAAGCTAATTTGCCATAAAATATGAGACACTATATCCAGGGTAATTTAATTCAACTCCAAAGCCCCACTTCTAGCTTTGTTGGCAGTCTACAGTAAACTAATAGAGTTTAATGAAGTAAAAAGAACATAAAAAGCAACAGGTCAATAGATCACATGGTAAACATTTTTAACATCTGGTTTCAGGTGTGTTTTGATGAGGGTTTTGAAGGTGTTGAGAGGGCGGGGCAATGACAGAAAAGGTTCAGTTCTCTGCTTGGTGTGGGGAGAGAGGGGGAGTCAGAAAGGATGGCGCCTGTGAGACAAGGAGACAAGGGTGCTGGTGTGGGTGACCTGGTGGGCTGCAGGGTTCTCCATGATCTGGAGTTTATTGTGGAGTTTAGTAGTCTGGTCTGGATGTGTGGACGTATGGATCCTGGAGACGTATTTTCCATAGAGAGGCTGAAATTGTAGATGGTTCTGGTGTGCAGGGGTTTGAGGTCAATGGTCAAGCCTGATTTATTCCAGTTCATTTGGATTTGTATTGCTTTCAGGCAGTTGGTCAGGTTGTCATGGTAATGGGAGGAAGATGTGATTGATCATTTCAAAGGTAGATGTGAGGTTGTGAAGGATGAGGATGGCTGGAGTCAGCTGAGAGGAGGAGCTCACGGGGGAGTTTGAAGAGGAAGGGGAGGTTGAGGATTGGGTGGGGATGAGCGTAGGTGGCTTGTCTGTGCCCAGACCAGATGACCTGGTAATGAGGGTAAAACTAGAGCACACATTTGTCATCACAGTCATGAGGCTGTAGACCTTTGCCAAAGACACTGCTCAGACCTTTTGCATGTTGGGAAGCCAGAGGTGAGTATGGCACTGGAGGTGTCGAGGTTAGCTGTAGATGGTGTTGGTTTTTAATTGGAAGAATGAAAGGAACAGTTGATATTTTCAGCAGTAAATGAGGAGGAAATATCTTGTTTGAAGTTTATTGGAACCAGAGGTGAGGATATGGGTGGACCAGACTGAGTTTAGTGCATCTTTGTATGTCTATAAGCAGTCTATGTAGGATTGTCCAGGCAGGAGGGGCGTGGTGTGGAGGCTGAGAACTCAACCGAAGCGCTGCAATCAAGTGTGGGAGTGGGACCGCCCCTAACCTGCAGACATGCCACGGCTCTTTAAAAAGTTAAAAGAGCTGCGTCGTTGATCCCCATCTCTGTAACTAGTCTCCCCCCTGCTCCTCATCTCCAGTCACCTTAGTTTAAAAGCAGCCCTGATCCACTCTCTCTCCACCAGATTCCCTTTGCATCAATGTTTGACTTTACTTAAAAACCTTTCTTGGATGAGTTCGCTGGATTGACAAAGGGAGTGTGTTTCCCTTCACGCATCTGGGTGGTTTCTCTCCTCCATCTGAATCCAGCTGTTGCTAACTGGTAACACATCTGCCATTCACCCTGCTGAGAATGGTTTCACTAAAGCTCAGTGCTGCCGTGTGGTCCAATCAAAATGTATCGACACAGGTCCAATAAGTGGACCTGGTGCAGGGATTGAGCCTCGGGTGGCAGGGATATAGTTTTAGGACAGGGGGTCCACTTCTGTTGGTCGAGTCCTTGTGCGAGTCAACATGAGAGGCAGGAACTGACAACTGATATTTGTGAGTCTCAGTTTAAATAAGGATGAATGTAGTGACATAAACATGAATCATTGACCACCGCAGCTCCAGACGTCTGCTCAGACTATAACGGTGGCTGTCACCAGAATGCCGACTGTAACCAGACGGGGTGGACGGTCAACTGCACCTGTCAGTTTGGTTATCAGGGAGATGGCTTTTTTTGTGAGCCCATCAACAGGTAAAAGTCTTTCTGACACTAAGATTTTATGACCTGCTTGAAAGTGTTGCTGAGTGTGTTGAAGTTAAACTCACTTTTCCCTTTCAGGTGCACTGCAGAACCAAATGGGGGCTGCAGTGACTTTGCCTCCTGCAAGTTTGTTGGTCCCGTTAGTAAAAACTGATTTTTCTTTGAACGCTTGCTTTCCTTCTGCAGCATAGAGGGGGTAGACTTTTGTTGTCAATCAGGAAATTATATGACATTGGTGTTTTCCTAGAAAGGAAAAATGAATATCAACTCTATGTTTCTTTTCCAAAATAGTTGTTGTCATGAGAGAGAGTTCCTCACAGTTATTCAGGAAGGAACCTCGTGCTCATGACCCACACAGGAAAGAAGTGACCAGACTACCTGGTCAGGAACAGGGACATTACACATTCCTAGTTTTAGTGTCTCTTCATTGGCTTGTTTTACATTCAGGAAAATGAAATGTCCGTGTTGTTAGATTTCAGAAAGAGATGGACTGATTCTCATCAAGAATTAAAACCTATTGATATATTTGTATATCTATATTAATTTCCATTGAGGTACTTTAAGTTAAATAATAATTTGTAAATTAACGCGATCACTTTATTTCAGTTGTAGTTATAGGACAAAAAAACTAAACAGATTTTGTCATTGATCAAATCATTGTGCACATGCTTATAAATAGTTAGTTAATAGGTAACACTTCTGGTTCAGACAGTGAGAGACAGACTTAAGGTGAAGAGACAGCATCATCAGCAAATTTCCAAACAAAGTTGGCTCTCACTTTAAGATGATCACTCGCTCTATTTTCACCAGAACCAACGCGACTGCAAGTGTTTGCCAGGCTATGTGGGTAACGGAGTCCAGTGCCTTGAGAAGACCGTCCCCCCTGTTGATCGTTGCCTGGAAGAAAACGGAGGCTGTGACCCAGTGGCCACCTGCAAAGACCTCCATTACCACAGTAACACACCTCTTCCAACTCCTCTTACACGGTTTGAGATGTGTTGATCAGGGAACTGGGAAAAAGACTAGAATAAGCCCTTTGTGTGACCTTTAGAGATTAAACTTACAGGACATGCATGAGCTCAGACAATGATACTGGTTGTTGTGGCTTCAGCCAAAACAGCGGGAGTGTTCCATCTGCAATCACCGAGTGGCAAGTACAAGTTGAATTTCAGCGAGGCAGACGTTGCCTGCAAGAATGAGAGTGCCACGCTCGCCACCTTCAAACAGCTTGGAGATGCACAGCAGGTATTTGAATTTGAACCATAGAGATAAATGATGCGTAACCTACTGAGAACAACCCAGAGACCACTCCATTGATGAGATACATTTGGGATCATGCACTGGTGGTGCACTGACTATCAGCAGGAGAGAAGATAGAACGTCAGTGAAAATCTAATCAATAGTAGCAAATGTTTGCACCCCAACATGAACTAAAAGATGGTTCCACAGGAGAGCAGTAGTGGCTTCTGCCCGTGTAGTCCCTAGTTGGTCACCTACCTGTCAAAAAGGTCAGGCAGACCAGACTTTGAGATAACGGGAACTGTTTTAAACATTACAAAAGAAGTAATAAAAATTCCTTAATGTTTTCAAATTCAGATATTCCCATTTGTTCTCATTTTCCCTTCTTGCCTCTGGCCCTGACAGTTGGGAATGCATATGTGTGTGGCTGGCTGGATGGACGGGGGGAAGGTCGGCTACCCGATCCGGTTCCCCTCGTTGAAATGTGGAGACAACCACGTGGGCCTGGTCATGTACAGAGACCCTGTAGCTCAGAGCAGCAAGTACGATGCATACTGCTACAGGCAGAACGGTACCAGAAACACACACACACACACACACACACACACACACACACACACACACACAAACATACATGTATTGTAAATAAATGGGATTGAAGTCTCTCTCGCTCTCTACCCCCCACCTCTCTCTTTGTCTCTCTCTCTGTCTCTCTCTCTTTCTACAGATGTGTCCTGTCTCTGTCCTGCTGGTTATGTTGGGGACGGAGACTTCTGTAATGGTGACTTGATGAATGTTCTTGCAACAAACAGTAACTTTTCAATCTTTTACAAGGTGAGTTTAACTGAAGGTCCATAGTCATAGTTCAGAGTTTGGTGATGGGTGGATGGATGGATGGATGGATGGATGGATAGATGGATGGGTGGATGGATGGATGGATGGATGGATGGTTGGGTGGATGGATGGTTGGATGGATGGATGGGTAGATTTACCCAAACAGCCATAAATAACAGGTTGATACCTTCTTTCAATCACCCTTCAATTGGACAAAAAGTTCTTTAAATTGAATTAAATCACTATATCAAAGTTATAAACAGAGTTGGTAAAATAAAATGTTTAAGTTCAAACTAACCCAGGTAAGATGAAACTGCCTCTTTTATCATTTGTGTGCTGTATTTACACCAGCTCTGATTATGATACAGTCTGATTATGATACACACAAAACCACACTGGGGACAAAATAACCCACGACAATTTCAGGAATCAAACTCTGTAATGATTCAACTTTGTCTGAATTCTTCCTGTTCTTTAAAGAGGTTTTAGGTTGGTTTAATGGAGACTGAATTAATTCATTATTTCACTACACACTGGCAGATTTGTAACTCAGTCACAGATAGTTGTGCGACAATAATTGAGCCATACCTGGTCAGTGAGTCTGAAGGAATGTGTGACTTATTTAATTGATCAGTTCATTAATTAATTATCTTCATGAACCTTTCTCTTTCAGCTGCTGCTGGACTACAGCGCCTCCTCCCCAGAAGGCAAACAGCTCATTGAGTTTCTGTCTCACAGCACATCTGAAGTCACGCTCTTTGTGCCTCATAACATGGGCTTTGATCCCAACAAGGTACGACACAGACACTTTAGCCTTTTTCCTTCAACCTTGTGCGGCGGATTTTTATATTTCAATTATCTGGGGTGTTTTATGAAGTGGTCTGAAATAACTGCAGTAGTTAGTAAAATACACGTGTGTGTTTGTGTGTGTGTGTTTTAGACACTCTCTGGCAGAGACCTCGAGTATCACATTTCAGCTGGTCAGAACAGGCGGATGTTCAAAGATCTGAAAAACCACCAGGTCATCACAACCAGGCTCGGCTACAACTTGACCATCAGCCTCGGCTACAACGAGGTCACACGCCTCCCCCGAGCAAACGAGACTACAGCGGGCAGGACCCTCATCACGTGACTGACCTCTCTCCTTTCTCTCGTTGATTGTTGAACTCAGACTTATAAGACGGTAAATGAGCGGCTGGTGTTGGACTGGGACATTCCTGCCTCAAATGGAATCGTACACATCATTGAGGCACCCTTGACGGCCCCTCCTGCAGTGAGTGGAGTCACTTATTACTACTAGTAGTAGTAGTAGTAGTATCTTATTTTCTGCAGAAACTTCAAACCCACCTCATTGTGTGTTGACTGTTGAGTGTCCAACGTGTGTCTCCAGGTTTTGTTTCATACGTCTCGAGACCACAGATACTCCAGCGGCACGTTGTCAGCACTCGCAGTCCTACTGCTGTTGGCGTGCGTCGCGGCTGGAGTCGGCTTCTTCTACTTCAAAAACAAGACGGATGCTTTCCGGTTCCACTACTTCATAGTGAGACACACACACACACACACACACACACACATTTACCCAAACCTTCCCTGACAGATAGGGCTTGTTGTAGGACTTTGTTTCAATTCTACAGGCTTGACTTGGTTGGTATGAGGGGATGTTAGGTCATACTGCCCAACATAAAAACAATAAAGCATATTTTGAGAATCCATTTGCATTAATGAGGAAAATAAAAAAGTCAGGACATTTGTTTTTGCCTTATTCGTCATTGGTCTTTCAGCATTAACAATTAGAATTATGGGATGTGACTTGTTCTTTTCCTCTGATTCTGAAGCAGTTTTCAAACTGGTTGTCTACAGTTCTACATTCTACAATTACCTTTGCCCTCATATCAAATTATATATTTTCTGGACTAATGTCACGTTTCAACCAGCTCATGTTACATATTTGTTAAATACTGTGTGTAGAAGCTGCCACATTCATCTTTTGTGTTGTTGAGTCAATGAACTAACTCTGCTTCAGTGACTCTTTTATTTGCATCCGTACTGGTACGAGTTCATTCCCAGTTGAGTCCAAATGGTTGATTTGCCAGTGTCGGGTTGTTCCGTTCTCTCACATTCTCTGAGAGGGACGATGTGCTATGAAAGCGTGCAGTTTAGTAGTGTGCCTTACATTCAACATTAAGGGTTTTTTTTGTTTTTTGTTTTCTTATTTTAGGTTTTAAAAGAGGAAATGTAAAGATTGCCCCAGTAGTGCATGCTTGTCGTGCTGATAACAGTTTCTTCCTGCATCTCTGACAGAACAAGGACACTTCCACTGATGACAGGACAAAGCCGACGCTGTTTTCTTACCCAAATCCTCTGTACAGCAGCTCCAGAGACCTGAGCGAGATGTTTGGGGTGAGTGCACCAATCTATCTACATTCATAAAAGATTATTTATATTTAAAAAATATACAGCAAAGGTAAAGTATGAGTGGTCACAATCAGGATTTAACACTCTTAGGTTGGGATAATAAGGGTGAGCTTATTTGGTTTGGCCATTTTGTCTCCCGTCAGGACAAACAAGAGTTGGAGCAAACACAAGAAGGTTCACAAGAACCTCCAAACTTCCTGGACCTGAGCAGTTAAACAAGTCCCACCTGAGAAGTGTTCCTGTTAACTTGGTTCATCCAAATAAAACAATAAAAATGATCTGTGAACCGAACCAGATAGTTGCCTGTTTCTAAGGTGCTCCACAGCCTTCATGTTAACTGCATTTGGCCTGGAGGACATCAATAACCTAAGCTGTGACCCACATTATTTGGTGTGTGATGTTAGAAGTTTTTCTTCAGTGAGTTGAGGGAAATTGTTTTACACGCCTGTAGACAGTCTGCGATGGTGTCGTAACGTTGATGATTTCTACATATAAGAAATGGAACGTGGGCTCCATCGGGGATCAGATACGTGGATGACCCCTGGATGAAGAGATTTTCACAGGCCTCTTTGCCTCGTTGGGCAGAAGCAACACTGGAAACCAGTTTGTGTTCTAGAACAGCAGAACAGAAGCCTCGACATTGAAGTTTAATGGAAGAATTCTCTTCAACTCGCATCACCAACTGGAACATAATCAGTGAGCTATTGGGGGATTTTAGAGATCCCATTCCAACCAAACCGTAGCAGAGAAGAGAGGAATAAAAGGCCCTTTAGGTCACACCTTGGCCCAGGTGGACCGGACAGTTCACTTAATAAAAGTTATCAAAAAGTGTTTAAATCCCCCCGAGATGATAAAACATCTTCAGGAACCTGAGAAGAAGCTGAGTGACCTTCAGCATGAACCATTTGGACGACCACGACCTGGGCGAGATATGCTCAGGACTCGGTCTCTTCTTGGGGTTTGGTCCTGAACCAGTCTGGTGATCCTGGATTAAAACACTTCATCACCTACACACGACCAGGTAGACCAGGTAGATCAAGAACAACAATCTCTTGAGCAGAGATCTGGAATAGAGGTCAGAGAAATAACCTCTATCTTACTTTATTAAAATAATCCTGTGTGTGTGTGTGTGTGTGTGTGTGTGTGTGTGTGTGTGTGTGTGTGTGTGTGTGTGAGAGATTGTCACAGTTTACAGTATAAACTTAGTTATGTTTTGGTAGCTCCTGCTGGTTTATTGATGGCAAAACTATCTTGGGGATGTCAAAGCTGGACATGTTTAGCATCTGGGATGAGGAAGAGGAGGAGAGAATCTCACAACCAGTTTGGACTGGAAGCTCAGAGGTTAAACTGGGACACACCTCCAAAGGTGATGGTGGTTTATTAAAGAACTCAGACAAACACCGTTTGATTTAAACATGTTAAAATCAATAACCAGAGAATACGCAGGTAAGTCTATTTCCTCTCATGCTGATCTTCACAGGCTATCCCGGCCTTGCCAGTCTCCACATGCTGGCTGACCTCTGCTGATGTTTTATATCTTATTAACCCTCGCCCCTCATGAGAGATGTGGGCTGTTGGATCCACTACGGGTGAACTCGCTGGGCTGGACTCAACCCAATGGGAGCCCTGACTTCACTGGTTCAGGAATTCTGCAGGAAAATAATAATGTGATGAGGGAGGATGTGTCTGTTCCCCACTGTGTGAAGGTGACCAGTATTCACTGACTGATTAGACCTCTTTAAGTATTTGATATTAACTGAGAGTGTTGAAGTCCCAACGTCTGGGCTCTAACCCCAGCAGTTGTTTCTGGTGCACTCCAGATGTTTCTGCCTTTCCTCCGAGTCAGGCGAAGCTCCAAAGTGTGTTTTCATCTCTTTAACTAGAGGAAGAAACAGTGGTACGTTATCAGAACACTGATGGCTGCTACAACCCCTGGCTAGGGGACCGTCGAGGAGGGTTGGGTTATATGTGATGAGACCGGCAACTTCAATTTTAAAAACACCAGAAAAACAAACTAATAAAAGAGATTAACCTGAAGCTTAGCCTCGGGGGGAACCAGGGCCGAAATAACAAACCAAAGGAAACACCACCTCAACCGGTCCATCAAGAACCCCCGGAGGGAAACAAAAGAGCAAACAGAAAGACCATCACCAAACCAAAGTAGTCCAACCAAAAACAGGACAAAAGGGGGGCAAAATGAACACCAGTTACACCCCAAGTGCAGGACGGACCTGCCAGTCTGGAGGAGGTGAAGCAGGAGGGAGAACTACCAACACAAAGGGAGAACGTGGCTGCTGCTGCAGGTTCTAAAGCTTCTCCAAAAACAGAGACATGCTGCTGCAGGACTCACCAGTCAGAGGGAGAGCCCGGTTCTGGTCCAACCGGGTCTCCTGCTGGTGCTTCTTCAGGGTCGTGTCCGATCCCGCTGTAGCTGATGGTGAGGGAGTGAGGGAGCTCAGATCAGGGAGCTCACCCCCCCCCCTTCAGACTAGAACTCACCTCCATCAGGACCTTCAGCAGCTCCGTCCTGATCTGCAGAGCTGGGAGGGACCCATCTGGGAGAGGGCTCATCCACTCTGCCATCACCTCCATCACGCCACCCTGCAGGAGGACGTCCAGCAGGTCTGGGCTGTGGGGAAACAACAGGTTAGAGATGATTGGAGCAGAGCTGCAGGCTGAACACGGCCTCTTCTCACTTCTTCAGGTGACTGAGGACTCGTGGAAGCAGACGCATCTTCTGTCACCTTCATGGTGGTCAGGACCTGATCTGTCAGCCTGATCAGGACTCCTGTCAGCCAAACACAGGAGGTCACAGGAGGTCAGAGGTCAGCAGCACACACAGAAGCACACTGAGAGCTCAGAGAGAGAACAACGGTGGCACCAACCTGAGCCGCCTCCTTCATCTGCTCCATCAGGTTCTTGAGCAGCTCTACCGCCTCCAAGCTGCTTCTGCTCATCAACCAGGACATCACACTTTGGGTAGGAGGCACTTTTCATACAGCAGGAAGAGATGAACAGAGATTAAAACCAAGAATGAGAAGATGAAGGAACACTAAATCAAAGAGGTTTTTATGAGACTTGTATGAGGGTGGCTTCATCTTCAGCTCCAGTTGAGGGAGGAGGAGGTGGTGGAGCCACCGTCGTCTAAATGTCTGCTGGAAGACGTTGCTGAGGAAGACCACGGGCTGGCTCCTGCGCTGGTGTTACACCAGCAGAACCAGAACCCTGCCTGGTTACTGCTGGTGTAACACCAGCAGACTGGTGATGGGGGCCCAGTTTGGAGCAGGGGCCACCAACACGGTGACCAACACAGGACTACATGAGCTGCCCCCAGGCCTGTTCTAAAAATAGCACAACTCACGAGTGAGCTGCATCTAAACTTTAATTTTACTTTCAATTGTATTCCTTTTTTAATCACACTTCACACAATGACAATATCTTAAAAATATATGTATTACACATGAGGTTTAGGTGCACTTGCAGAGAGTAAACTAACTATCTTAAGAGGGTTTGTCAGTGTTTCATGAAAATGGGACATTTCTCCTATGAAATGTAGTGATGTAAGTGATCATCTGACATTTAACAATTACCAAGATTAATAGAAATAAATGCTGAATATTGATATTTGTTTCTCACCTTGTTGTGGATTGTTGATAATTATGGTGAGAAATCATTGACATGATCAGTGTCTACAGATACATGAGGATCATGATTCATTATAAATCATGTATATCTAAACAGGCAGATTTGGTATTTAAGAGCATATCACACCGGTGGCCCTTCGTATGACTCAGTACCCGTGAACTTGCTCTCGGTCAGTGAGTCCTGGTTTGAAGCAATAAAACCTGTGGGGAAGTACAAAAGTGTTTTATACAAATAAATAGGAAGAAAGAGTCACATGTCCACTGGTTTACTGGTAGTTTTTTAAAGTCTGTCTCCATGTTGGATGTTGCTCATCATGAGGAGCTCCCCTGGTTGGACCATGAGCTCTTTCTCAGACGACGGTCTTCCTCCTCCTCACAGTTAGAGCTTGCTCTTCATCACAAGGGTCATGTGTCCAATAGATTTATGTCATTTTTCTGGAGTCTCCAAATGCAGATTAGTCTGGACTAACACTAACACTGATACTTAAAGACTAAAAATCACAAACATCAGGGATCTGGTGCACTTCTCAACAAGAAACACTTTAATTCTGATGAAAATTACTCAGAGCAAGAAGCTTTTCCTCACGTTATGAAGTAGAACATTGAGTTAGAGGGTAATATTCACACCAAATAAGATATCTAATGACAGTTTTATCATATTAAGATACTTAAATATATATACGATCAATAATGAGACACAGTGGCTTCTAAAAATACTTTTGCACCTTTAAAATGAGAAACTTACACAGCTTTGGAACAATAATCCTTGAAACAATAATCCAAAGTGTGAACAAGGACGCTTAAAAATGAAAAGGTCTTTAAAATGCAACTTTATTTGACATTTGTGGAGCTGGGACGAGGATGTGCTGCCACATCTGTCCCCACGGACACCAGCTGTTCCTCTGGAAAACTCCAACAAACGGACACTGATGAGCGATGATGATGAGCATTTTTAATTATCAACGTTCAAATGATGGCAATAATGTTAAGTAATTCATAATAATTATTATATATAAATATATATAATACAGCAAGTTAAGGTGGCCAATTTTTCCCGTATTTTTGTCTGACAGGGAGCACAACGCGACTAGAAGTAACCATTAGGACAAAATGTATCACACACTATAGCTGATCATATTAACTTCACCTTCATAAAGAGTCTTAATCTTTTCGTTTCTTTTGAAAAAGCAGAAAAATCCCGACGTTAGTTTCTAAAAAGTAAAGTCTGCGTCGCTCGGGGAGCCTGACAGACCTACCGGAGGGTAAAAAAAAGCCCAAAGCTCGTAAAGATCCCGGAAAAGAAAGCGGAAGAGCGATTAAAGCGGGTTGAAGGCGTAAAGGTAGCTTTGATGTGTAAACAAGACATGTTGGTGAGATGGAAACCTTCCCCAGGACCAGCGGAGCCCTGAACAAGCTGCCCCGCTGCCCCTGCGTCGCTCCAGGTCAGTGGCCCGCGGCCCCCCCGCTCCGGACGAGGCGAGCCGGCGGACGACGGAAAAAAGTCCCGAAAAAGTTTTCGAGACACGAGTTTGTGGTCGTCACGTGAGCACCTGCGATCACCTGCGATCACCTGCGATCAGCGGGAGTTGATAAACGTACGAATTAATCCTTTACTTCATCCGACGTGTGTCCGGATCAGAACCGCGGCTACGCAGCTCCTCGAGGGGGGGACGGAGCCCGCTGCTGATTGAACACATGTTTGAACACATATATATGTGCACATATATGTCAGCACATATGTGAGCAAATATATGAGCACATATGTGAGCACATATATATGAGCACATATATGTGAGCACATATATGTCAGCACAAATATATATGTGCACATATATGTGAGCACATATATGAGCACATATATATGAGCACATGTATGTGAGCACATATATATGTGCACATATATGTCAGCACATATATGTGCACATATATGTGAGCACAAATATATATGTGCACATACTGTATATACGACCACATATATGAGCACATATATGAGCACATACAGTATATGAGAGCACAAATATGTGAGCACATACAATATATGAGCACATATTTGTGAGCACAAATATATATGAGCACAAATATGTGAGACATATATGTGAGCACATATATATGAGCACATATATGTGAGCACATATATGTCAGCACATATATATGTGAGCAAATATATGAGCACATATATGTGAGCACAAATATATATGTGCACATACTGTATATACGACCACATATATGAGCACATACAGTATATATATGAGCACATATTTGTGAGCACAAATATATATGAGCACAAATATGTGAGGACATATATGTGAGCACATAATTGTGAGCACAAATATACGAGCACATATCTACGACCAGTGGACCTAATTGATCTAGCACATAGATCTGATCAAATATATATTAGCTCATATATACAAGCACAAATATATATGAACACATATATACCAAATATATATGAGAACATCTATATGAGGACATATATCTGAGCACATGTCTATGAGAATATATATATATATGACCAAATATATGTGATCACATACATATATATATGTGACCACATATATGTGACCTGTCCTCTCTTCTCAGCTGACAGATCCAGACTCCCATGACCATGGCCAAGATAGCCTGGTACCAAGAAAAGGTACGAAAGAAACTCTGGATGGAGGGATATATGGATGGATATCTAGATAGATGGATAGATAGATAGATGGATAGATAGATGGTTAGATAGATAGATAGATAGATAGATAGATAGATAGATAGAATGCTTTTTTGCTAAACAGGTGTATGTTTTTCCCTCCCATCAGCATACTTCATGTATTCTTTTACGCCCTTTGACTAAAGTAAACATCAGCTTGTGGAGGTCCAGTCTCTGTATCTCGCCTACTGGTTCCTGCAGCTCCGTCACATTAAAGCCACTCTGACGCTTTGATTCTCCCACCAGATCGGAGCCTACGACCAGCAGGTCTGGGAGAAGTCTTTGGAGCAGGCAGACCTCAATGTAAGGAAACGCCCCCTTTCTGTGGACCTCGACCTCAGACGACGCCTCCCTCTGACCTGATGGTGTCGTTTCCCCTCAGGGTTTGGACAACAAGCCAAAAAAGACCTGTTACATCAAGCCGGACCTAATTGACGTCGACTTAGTGAAAGGTGAGGCTCACCTGTGTGAACGCACAATGTTCGATTCTGGTCGTCAACCGTAGCGTGCTGTAGAATCTGGAATGACCTTGGATTGAAGCATGTTGGGATTAGAAACCCCCGACCTCCAACCAGTGAAGTCAAGGTGGAGCGCAGCTGTGATGGATGTCTTCCCCGTTCAGGATCAACGTTCAGCAAAGCCAAACCGGAGAGTCCCTGGACGGCTCTGGCCCGGAAGGGCCTGGTCAGGGTGCTGCTCTTCCCCTTCTTCTTCCAGTGGTGGATCCAGGTGACCTCCAAGTCCATCTTCTTCAGTATCCTGATTCTGTACTTCATGCAAGGTAGGCTCCTCAGTTTATTCTGGTGGAGGAAAGTTTTGAATTTTTAAATAATGATGTGACAATAAACATGGCACAAAAACAAATAAAACTTAAAATCAAGTAAAAATGAAAACTAATGTATACATACCGTAATTTCTGGACTATAGAGTGCACCGGAATATTAGCCACGCCCACTAAATTTAAATTAATTTTAATTTTATACGTCCATAAGCTGCACCTGACAAAAAGCCGCGTGCGTCTATGCTGTAACAAGAGATAATTACTCAGGTGTTTGAAAAGTTTTTATGAAATAAGTGCTCTTTTCAAACCGCAGTATCACAGCAGTAACGTGATTCAAGTCCCCGTCTTCACCTTCCTCCTGCGCACTCACACCACTGAAGTCGTCTTCTTCGGTCTCACAGTGGAACAGCCTCAGAACCTCTTCGAACACACTTTCTCAGTCTCGCCTTTCGCTGCCGCTCCCGACGTCACTTTCGTCTCGAGGCGGGTTTGCGCTCGCGTTGTCGTCTTCCTCACGCGGCTGTCCGGCCTTTCGAGACCCGTTTTTGATCGTGGGTTTTTCGACACTCCTCCACGCTGTCAGGATCCACTGGCAGACTTTAGCAAAAGTAATTTAATCAGTCCGCTGAGACCAGGTAAAAAACGTGTTGGCGGTATGAAGCTAAATAAAAATCCATATATCAGCCGCGCCGTTGTAGAAGCCGCAGGGTTCAGACCGCAAGAAAAAAGCAGCGGCTTATAGTCCGGAAAATACGGTATATATGTGTACATGTAAAACAACCACACTGAGCGTTTTATAAATGACCTATAGAAACACTACAACACCACATCTGTTTTTAAATCTGTATTTTAGATCAGCGGTCCCCAACCTTTTTATCATCAGACCGGTCAATGCTGGACAGTTTTACCGTGGACCGGGGGGGGGGGTACACATAGATGGTTGATATGTCAAATCTAAATCTAAATCTGGGCCTTTTCCCCTTCAAAATAAACTTCCACTTCTGTTTTTATGTTTTTACCCTAACCCAGAGAATCTGGTCATTTTTCAAAATAAAAGACTGATCAGACTCAGATAATAAACACAACAGAAATAATAAATTGTTTCTTGGGCGGGCCGGTACCAGTTGATCCACGGACCGGTACCGGTCCACGCCCCGGGGGTTGGGGACCACTGACCTATAGAAACCCTACAATACCACATCTATTTTTAAGCCTGTATTTTAAAGTATGCACTAGATTGCTGTCTTTATCATTTGCGCTTCATCAGCTCTTCACTTCAGTCTTCTAACCGCTGCTCTTCGTCGCGCTCCCACAGTGGCAGCGGTGCTGCTGTACTCTGAGGTGCCCGGCGCCGGAGCGAGCGACGTGTGCGGGCCCGCCTGTCTCATGCTGCTGCTGGGGACGGTCCACTGCCAGATCGTGTCCACGGAATCGGGCCGGGGCTCCTCGGTCAGCCCGTCCTCCAGCTCCAGCGCCAGCCCCGCTCGCCGGAGGAGGTGCGCCTCACACACCTTTGATCCGCCCCGTATTGTTCTGCCCGCGGCGCCGCCTCTGCGGCCTCAGCTCAGCGTCCGGGGCCGTTCTCGAGGATCCGTTTCACGTCCTCTCTCACTTCTTCTCCTGTAGTCGGCCCAGGAAGGGCAGGGGGCCGAAGAAAACCGAAGACAACGCCGGCCGCCACAGGAGCACGGAGCCGAAGGGGGCCCAGCAGGTACACAGTAACAAAGTGAGGCTGCGCCTAAACCACTGATACATCTGATGACCTCATAGTGTGTCTGGGACTGAAATCTGGGTCTGGTTCTTACATGGCATGAAGATTGGACTTGAGTATTTACAGTCTTTATCAGTGGTTACACCACATGTTGTTTTAAACGTCTTTGTTATTACTGGTGTATAAGGAGACATCTTAAAGCATAGGTGTCAAACTGTGGCCCGCGGGCCAAATTTGGCCCACAGTGTTATTATATTTGGCCCGTGAGGTGATACCAAATGACTACTAGAGCTGGGCGGGTATCATACAGCGCGTGTACCGCTGATACTACAAATCCCAGAATGCCCGGCTGGTGTCTTGGCCCTTCGATCGAGACAAGACCCACGAACACCCTCTCCTCTGTTGACAGTAGTCTTAGCTACCTCGTGTTGGAATTTAAATCAGAAGGCAAATAAAAAAAGCATACAATCTTTATTTAAATTTTATTTAAGAGACAAATGCCATCAAAAATTCGAATTTGCATGTGTGCACTATTAAGTGATATATTGTGTAGTATTAAGGTTTGCTTGTTCCATAGTCAGTGTTTAAGCAACACACGTTTGTCCATATGAAGAGGTTCATGGTTTAATGTGGAAGAAGATATTTCAACAAATATCAATGTTAGTTTTAAACTTTGACCCACGTCTACAGTGAACCCTGGTCTATCGCGTTTATACGGTCCAGAAATAACCCTGGATAGATGAAACCCTGAAGTAAACATCTTTATTTGTACAATTATTTGAATGTTTTAAGGCGGTAAAACCCCCAAACACACACTTTTCTCCACTCTTCTCACAGGCTTTAACATTCTCTCACAGTTCTCTTATTGAAACACTCTCAAAGTTCAAACTTCTTCCTCCTCCTTTTGGCTCAGACCGCAGGTGTCTTTTCTCCTGCACTTCACCATCAGAGCACAACGACGGGAAATAAAAAATCCACGAACCCTCGAAAAGTGAACGGCGTCATAGCGAGGGTTCGCTGTGCTTGAGTTCGACACCCCTGTCTGAAAGCGTGCGTCTATGACGGGGCTGTTTCATAGCGTCGCCGTTGCAGAAACATTTGTGGCGCTTCTGACCGTTGCTCCTTAGAACACGTCTGACGAGTTCTCCAGTGAGGAAGAGGAGGCGCTGGTTCCACCAGAGAGGCACCCCGCCGCCGCCTGCCCGTCCTCTGTTGGGTGCTCTGTTCGAAAGAGAAAGCTGAAGGCTGACCCTCAGGCCTCGAACCCTCAGGTGAGCACCACATCGTGTTCTGGGCTTGTCCGAGTGTCTAACGAGCTGGTTTGAGGCGCTCTTATTTTTTTAACTTTCTGTAAACAGGAAGAGGGCGGGGCCTCCGTCAAAGCGAAACCCGGAGAGCTGGAGCGCCTCAGGCCTCGCGTCGGCTCGCGCCCGACCTCAGACACCGACGACACGGTGTGGGAAGAGCTTCTCCAGGGCCCCGACTCCGCCTCCAGCGGCAGCAGCGGCAGCGAGAACAGCGGGGGGTGCAGTCCCGGACCGGCGCTCCCTCAGAACGCGCTGAGCAGCGACGACGACAGACCGCAGGAGACCGGGCGAGTAAGACGACGGCGTTGACCCTTTAACCGCACCTCGGTCCCCCTAAACCCACGAAGTCTGACTCTTGACTGATCCATCCATCCACCCACCCACCCATCCGACCATCCACCCATCCATCCATTCACCCACCCATCATTCGTCCATTCACCCAACTATCCATCCACCCACCCATCCACCCATCCATCTGCCCCCCCCCCCCCACCCATCCATCCACCCATCCAACCATCCACCCACCCATCCATCCATTCACCCACCCATCATTCGTCCATTCACCCAACTATCCACCCAACCACCCACCCACCCATCCATCCATCCATCCGTCCACCCCTCCATCCATCCATTCACCCACCCATCCATCCGCCCGCCCATCCATCCACCCATCTATCCACCCATCCATCCATCCACTCACCCACCCACCCATCCATCCACCCATCCGTCCATCCACCCATCCATTCACCCACCCATCCACCCACCCATCCATCCACGCACCCACCCACCCATCCATCCACCCACCCATCCATCCACGCACCCATCCATCCATTCACCCACCCATCCATCGTCCATTCACCCAACTATCCACCCAACCACCCACCCACCCATCCATCCATCCATCCACCTGCCCATCCATCCACCCATCCAACCATTACTCAGGGATCAACAGCATTTATGTGTGGTCTATGCAGATGTCTTTAACGTAAGTGTGGTTCTGTGTTGACAGTGTTGATTGTGTGTTGATTGTGTGTGTTGATTGTGTGTGGATTGTGTGTTGATTGTGTGTGGATTGTGTGTTGATTGTGTGTGGATTGTGTTGATTGTGTGTTGATTGTGTGTTGATTGTGTGTGTTGATTGTGTGTTGATTGTGTGTGTTGATTGTGTGTGGATTGTGTGTTGATTGTGTGTGGATTGTGTTGATTGTGTGTTGATTGTGTGTGTTGATTGTGTGTTGATTGTGTGTGGATTGTGTTGATTGTGTGTTGATTGTGTGTGTTGATGGTGTGTTGATTGTGTGTGGATTGTGTGTGTTGATTGTGTGTGGATTGTGTGTTGATTGTGTGTTGATTGCGTGTGGGTTGTGTGTGTTTCCAGTACCAGCTCTCCTGGCTGCAGGCGTGTCACCCTTCCAAGGACCGGGTCAGCGCCATAATCTGGGAGCAGGGCGAGTGCAAGAAGGCAGACATGTCCGTGTTGGAGATCAGCGGCATCATCCTGACGCGGGTAACCTCCGCCTTCCTCATCACGTTGTCGTCCCCCCCCAACGACCCGTACGGACGAGTCTCTGTCTCCTTGCCGCGTCTGCTCCTGCACAGGTGAAGCTGGTGGAGCAGGGCGTGGGTTACCTGTTCCTCAGCGGGCTCATCACCACCGTCCTGGCTCTGCTTCCCCTCGGTTTCCGCGTGGCTCAACATCTGGACGTGTCCTCGCTGGGCTCCCTGTCCCTGGCCGAGTGGGGGCGGGCGGCGGTGGGCTCGCCCGACGCCAAGACCTGCGCCTTCTTCTTCATCACCACGGTGCAGCGAGCGTGCCTCACGGGGCTCCTGTTCTTCATGATGTGCGTGGCCGAGAGGACATACAAACAGGTCTCTTCTCCTTATTACCAGTCTTTGGATTTTTATGGAACTGAGAGTGTGGGTACGTCTGATCTCCTGAACAATCTGTCTCTTCTGGAAAGCAAGTATGGTGAACCCTGGTCTATTGGGGGTCCCGGTCCAGAAATAACCCTGGATAGATGAAACCCTGAAGTAAACATCTTTATTTGTACAATTATTTGAATGTTTTAAGGCGGTAAAACCCCCAAACACACACTTTTCTCCACTCTTCTCACAGGCTTTAACATTCTCTCACAGTTCTCTTATTGAAACACTCTCAAAGTTCAAACTTCTTCCTCCTCCTTTTGGCTCAGACCGCAGGTGTCTTTTCTCCTGCACTTCCTTTCATCCACATTCTGGGTTTTTTCAAGCCAGAAAAAAACTTGTTTAAACTTAAACCTTAAAAGCTGAATACTTGGTTTAGGGTAGAAAACACACATCACTTCACAGTCACACTGCTGGATTGAACATGGCTACAACGCCTTCATACTGTACGCTGTAAAAGTAATACCGTACGCTGTAAAAAATAATACCGTACGCTGTAAAAAATAATACTGTGCGCTGTAAAAAATAATACTGTACGCTGTAAAAAAATAATACTGTACGCTGTAAAAAATAATTACACTAAAATAAATCCACAAAGCAGCAAAAAGTGAACGGCGTTATAGCAAGGGACCACTGTAAATCGCCCATCCATCCATCCGCTGGATGATATTTGGAGCAACGCTGGAAACAGGCTCCCATTTAATTTCAACTCCTCTGACAGCGTCCGTCTGTCTTTGCTCCCCGACAGAGACTTTTATTTGCCAAATACTTCAGCCGCATCACCTCAGCCCGCAAGGCCAAGAAGTCGGAGATTCCCCACTTCAGGCTGAAGAAAGTGCAGAACATAAAGATGTGGCTGTCGCTGCGCTCCTTCCTGAGAGTTGGTATTCAGATGCTCTTGCCGGGCCTCGGCGGTGGAGCCGTCGGCCCTGCGTTCGTTCGCAGCGGCGGGGGGGTCTTTGATTTCTTTGTTCTTGGCAGAGGCGGGGGCCGCAGCGGTCGGTCGACGTCATCGTGTCCACGGTGTTCCTGCTGGCTCTCTCTGTCTCGGTCATCATTTGTGCCCAGGTCAGTCACGTCGCCTCGCCTCGCTGATGTCGTCCATCCTTTCATCTCCTAGTTTAAATACTTTAATGGCTTTTTAGCAACAACATAAATGTCTAAACGCTTGTAAAGTGTAGATGGAGAAGGATTTGACAAATAACTAGAAAGCAATCGGGGAGCGCAGACCTCCGCCAAGCACAACAATTCCTGGCATATTGTGATTTCCACCATAAATATTAGTCCCACATACACTTTGACTACATATTTAGATATCTTGACCATAAAAACGCAACATTAGCCACTGGAATCTAACAATAAATGTCTTAGTTCAGTAGTTATTCACCAAAATCGTATTTTCTGTAATGGCAGTTTTCTTCTGGATGTAGCTCCTAAAGTATTAAAGCTATAACAAATCCGTAGAGATTCTACAGATGCAAAAGTGACTCAGCTTGTTAGAAATTTCTACCTCTAATATAAAAGGCACAGTACGCCAAAATATAAGGGCACCCCCATTTTTTATATAAATTGCAATAAAATCCGTCTTCTGGATCAGATCCGGATCAGCCTTTGGAATATGATGGAGGATCCCATTGTCCATCCTTGGGTCAGATCTCATGGGGTTTGGTCAATAATTAACAGATATTGAGAAACAACATTTTTGGCCCCATTCACCACAATGTTAACGAACATTTCAAAGTGATCCAGAATCCAGGATTTCTTCTGGATCACCCCAGAATGAAACCAGTTCTTCCTTTTCACATTTCCAACAAACCCTGAAAGTTTCATCAAATTCGGTGCATAACCTTTAGAGTGATGTTGCTGACAGACAGACAGTAATGGAGTGTCTTTACTCTCTGCCCAGCTGCTCCACAGCCACAAGACCTTCCTGGAGTCCCTGATAAACTGGGAGCTGATGGTGTGGGCCTCGTCGCTCCTCTTCTTCCTGCTACGACTCTCGACGCTGGGCTCCGAGACCGACTGCAAGTACAGCAACTCGTCGGTGCTGCTGACCGAGCAGGTAGCCCCCCCCCCCGACTGCAGGTCCGGTTCAGGTGACTCGACGCTGCTTGCTTGCGGTTGCAGATCAACGTGTACCGTAAGATGGAGAAGAAGCCCAACAAGAAGGACGAGCTCAGCGTGGTGAACAACGTTTTGAAGCTGGCCACAAAGTTAATGAAGGTAGGCTCGCTCTGGAGCAGGAGGTAACAGCCCCGAGCCTCTGGGCATGTTCATGATGAAGCATCTCTGACGCTGGAGACACCTTCACGACTCTACCCACACATGCAGCGGCCTGAGACTGACCAACACAAGTGCAGTTAGACCTGAATCCAGATGTGCACTAGTTCCCTCAGTTAGAATAGAATAGAATTCCACTTTATTGTCACTGAACATGTCACAAGTACAAACCAACAAAATCCATTTTGCATCCATCCAGAAGTGCTTAGCAAATAGAATATATAGAATATAGAACATATTATCTAGGGTATGTTACAAATGTACACAGTATGAAGAAGATATAAACATGGGTATGTTGTGGATATGACGTCGTTATGAATATGCTATAACTAGAACTAAAGGTATATACAAATGTAAAGGCTATGAACAGTTTATATATATGTTATAGATGTATTGGGTTATAAATATGAAGGCTATAAACAGACTATGAATGAGTATATAACGGGTTATATAAGGCTAAGCTATAATTATTATGTACGGTATGATTGTATGTACAGTGGTAGTGCAGTATTGGAGTATTTACAGTAGTGCAGGTTAACCTGGTTACAGTTACCTCTAATATGAGTTCAACATCAGTTCCACTCTAATACAGCACTTTGGCCCCTGTGCCCTCCCCCAGGAGCTGGACACTCCCTTCAGGCTGCTGGGCCTGACCGTGAACCCTCTGATCTACAACTTCACCAGGGTGGTCATCCTGTCCGCCGTCTCCGCCGTGGTCAGCGACCTGCTGGGCTTCAACATCAGGGTGAGTCCCCTCCTCGCTCCGGTTCCCCTCCTCGCCCGCGCCCCCTCCGCTTTTCGCTCCGCGCAGTGAAGTGCGACTCCTTTGAATTCCAGCTGCTGAAGATCAAGCCCTGAAGTGACCGCGCACCCAGGCGGAGCCAGACACTGGAGAAGCCCTTCGCCGCGGTTGCATCTCATCCGCGAACCCCCGTGCGCGTCTACTGACCCATGGTCCTCGGTGCCTGGCGCCGCACACGTCGTCAGTCATTCCCGGGGCCTGAGATGCTTTGATAATCGCTCTTATCGTGACTGGAGCCTCGGCGGCGGCTGCTGCATCGCCACTAACGCAGTGCCTGACCTCTGACCCCTGAATGTCTCTGTATATGCTTTGTAAATTATAGATGTGAGGTGAGGGTTTGGGGCTGTTTCGGGCTGCTGCTGCATCTACAGATGTTTGTGCGTCGTGTAAAGATGTGTAAATGCAACGTTATAAATGACATAATTCCATCAGTAGGGTAAACCTTTTAATCGTATGACATCTACATACTCAAACCAGCTGGGTTAGATTGTGATTCTGACTTTTTAAACCTTTTGCACTATTTAAGGAGGAAATATTGTAACTGTAAATGGGCTTTATTTATTGGCTTTTTTTAAGCGCCTAAATTGGTAATGGTACCTCGCAACTTTCAGACCACTATTTGCCTTTTGATGAAGGATCGCTGAATCAGAACTATGCAAATGGATTGTTGTTAACATGTTGAATACAGGTGAATAAATGTTTTTCATCCATGTCTTATATTCACTTCTCCATGTGTTGTGTTTGTAGCGCTGTAGGTACGTTTTCAGCAGGCGGAACTTTTATTGCTTTTATTTCAAACTGCATCGTTTCACCCCGCGGTTTCTAAACTACTTTTAGTTACTTTGTAGATTATAATATAAAATTGTCCATAAATATAACGCATGCTTATTGCAGATTTTTAAAAAAGCGACACTAAAACAAGGTGGTAAAGGTTTGCAGATTTTTATGGATAATAACTTTTTTTTTAACCAGACTTTGCAAAAGTATTTCTCTCCACTTAGAAACGTGTTTTGCTCATATATTTTTTAATAACAGTTTGTTCAGCAACAATCTGTTTTAGGTTGAATCTGATCACTAAAGATAATGCTTAGGTGACATGCTTTTTAATCGTGTGTGTAATTTACCTCGTGTTGTGTTTTGGAAGCAGCAGTGAAGGTGTTTGAGGGCCCCAGCAGACTGCTGCATGCCCCCAATGCAGGGGCCCTTCCTGCACCCCCTCCTCCATGCAGGCCCCCCCTTCAGCCCCCAGGGCCCCCCTCTTCAGCCCCCAGGGCCCCCTCTGCAGCCCCCAGGGCCCCCCCTCCATGCAGGGCCCCCCCTCTGCAGCCCCCAGGGCCCCCCCTCCATGCAGGGCCCCCCCTCTGCAGCCCCCAGCCCCCCTCCATGCAGGGCCCCCCCTCCATGCAGGGCCCCCCCTCCGCAGCCCTCTCTGGTTCTTGATGTGGACACTTTGGGCCGACGCGTCTATTAGCAGCTTTACGGTAGGCTCGGGGGGGGAGAATGACGTATCGGCGCACCTCCAGTTTGGAAGGACACCAGGCGGCCGAGGAGGCGCTTCCACGTCAAGGACGGGACAAGCAGGCAGCGGTCGGCCGGCCGGGCGAGGGGCTGCTGACCCGGGGGAGGGTGCCCTGCTTCTGGCGGCCGCGGCGCGCCGCCTCCGCGCACAGGTGAGGAGGCGCGGGCGGCGGCGACGCGTCCGCGTCCGGGCTGGATGTGCCGTCAGGTGGGGAGCGCAGCGCGGCTGGACGCGGGTCCGGGACGCTCCATCCTCCTCGGACGTCCCCGGGGGGGCGCGCAGCCGTGCGTGTCTACAGAAACCGGGCCGATCGGAGCGCTCCTGGGGGCGTGTGGCGGATGGAGGCTGACGCCCAGGCTGCTCTCTTTCAGATCCCGGCTGAGCCGCCGGACGCAGATTCCGACATGTCAAGCCCTCTGGTCGACAATGGCTCTGCAAGCTCAGCAGAAGCAAAGAAAACAGAGCTGAGGACGAACGAGAAGAAGTGCTGTAAGTCCAAGTCCCCCCCCCCCCCATCGGCAGGGGTCTTCTGCGTGACTGCCTCATGAGTCTACAGGTGCATTAGTCCCACCTCACAAACGCGAGTCTAAGGAGGTCGACGTGTTGGTCTGAACCGTCTCTTTTCCACGCGCGCAAATTAAGAGGAGGTGGTGTGACACTTTTAGAGGGTTCCGCTCTTCTGAGGCTATTTTCCTTCTCCCTCTCAGGACTTTTATTTTCTAATTTCCCCTGATTCTCCCTCTGTCCCAGCCCCGGCGTTATATTTGCGCCACGAGACCCTTATTTCTGGCCGGTCCAAACATAACCCAGGCGGTGGTGCTCAGACCCCTCTGGGTCCTGGGACGAGCCCCGAGGCTTCATGTGTGCTTCTGTTGCAGCCTGGGCCTCCTACATGACCAACTCCCCGACGGTGATCGTGATGATCGGCCTCCCGGCGAGGGGGAAGACGTACATGTCCAAGAAGCTCACCCGGTATCTCAACTGGATCGGCGTCCCGACCAAAGGTGACTCCCGAGGGACGGCGAACCCCCGACGAGGGTGGGCCCGGCGGAGAAGAGCAGTAATAGATCAGTAACGAGGGCCTCGTCGCTCCGGTGTCCTCCTCGCAGTGTTCAACCTGGGCGTGTACCGCAGGGAAGCTGTGGGCTCCTACAAGTCCTACGATTTCTTCCGCCACGACAACGAAGAGGCCATGAGAATAAGGAAGTGAGTCCTTCCACCAGTCTGGAGCTGGCTCGGGTCCTCCTGGGACCCCCCCCAGGGTGCCCCCGTTGGACCGGAACCAGCTGCAGGTAGATCCGGGGGTTTGGGAAGCCTCGCGCGGGTGTGGCCAAAGGGGCGGGGTCACAGGTCGGGCCAGGTGAGCCCGACAGGTCCGAGCAAGAGGCCAGCGGGTCTCAGGAGTCCACAGATCCGCTGAACCAGCACAAACGTGACGAGGGACCACCGATGATCCAGACGATCACTTTGATGATGTGTAACGACTCGCTATCGTCAGACTCGTAGAGCGCTCGGGGGTCGTGATGGTGAGCGCGCCTGTGAATGTGCTTCTCCCACAGACAGTGTGCTCTGGTCGCCCTGCAGGATGTGAAGGCCTACCTGATGAAGGAGGGAGGGCAGATCGCCGTGAGTCCCCCCCGTCCCCCCCACGCTGCTGCCTCAACCCCCAGAAGCCTTCCAATGTTCTTTCTTCCAATCAGGTGTTCGATGCGACCAACACCACGAGGGAGCGGCGAGATCTCATCCTGGCCTTCGGGAAAGAGAACGCGTTCAAGGTAACATCAGAACCTTTACAGTTTTCTTTCTTTTTTTGTCTTGTCAAACATGACCCCCCCCCCCGATATCCCCGACAGGTGTTCTTCGTAGAGTCTGTGTGCGACGACCCAGAGGTCATTGCCGCTAACATTATGGTACGTGATTGACACCCCGTGAAGCTCTGAATGTGACTTCTTGTCCGGGTCAAGCCAATATTCTATTAATAATCTCCGCTGGGGGGGGTTACGTAAGGACAAAAGTGCTGACTCAGTTTGAGCGTTTGGGTCCCCTGGGACAGGAGGTGAAGGTGTCCAGTCCAGACTACCCTGAGAGACACCGGGAGAGAGTGATGGACGACTTTCTCAAGAGGATCGAGTGCTACAAGGTCACGTACCAGCCGCTGGACCCCGACGACTACGACAAGTGAGGGAGAAACCGCGTAATCTGAGTTAATCTGAGGTCCAGGACAGAGGACAAACACCAGCGGTTGTTGTTGTTTGTGCGTCTGTTTGTGTGTTTGTTTGTTTTCCCGACCCTCGCTGCTTGCGGTCACTTCCAGGGAGTTGTCCTTCATAAAGATGATGAACGTCGGACGGCGTTTCCTGGTCAACCGGGTGCAGGACTACATCCAGAGCAAGATCGTGTACTACCTGATGAACATCCACGTGCACTCCCACTCCATCTACCTGTGTCGCCACGGCGAGAGCAGCCACAACATCGAAGGCCGCATCGGAGGAGACGCTGAACTTTCCCACCGGGGGAAGCAGGTAGAGCCCGAAGGTTTCGGTAACCTTTGCAGCAGATCTTAAAACCAATCTAACCAAACGTGTCCGCCCTCCCAGTTCGCCCACGCCCTGCGAGGGTTTATAGACGAGCACAGACTGGCCGACCTGAAGGTCTGGACCAGCCAGCTGAGGAGAACCATCCAGACTGCTGAGGAACTGGGAATCCCTTATGAGCAGTGGAAAATTCTCAACGAGATCGACGCGGTCAGTAACCTCAGTGGAGCACTTTAGACCAGTGGTCCCCAACCCCCGGGGCGTGGGCCGGTCCCGGTCCGTGGATCAAATGGTACCGGTCCACCAAGAAGTAATTTATTATTTCTGTTTATTATCTGAGTCTGAACAGTCTTTTATTTTGAAAAATGACCGGATTCTCTGGGTTACATCTCGGTCACTTGAGCACCAAAAGCATCAAAATGAGTAAAAAACAGACGTGAAAGTTTATTTTGAAGGGGAAAAGGCCCAGATTTAGATTTAGATTGGACATATCAACCATCTATGTGTACCCCCCCCCCGGTCCACGGTAAAACTGTCCAGCATTGACTGGTCTGATGATACAAAGGTTGGGGACCGCTGGGTTAGAGGACACTTTGACGGATTCATCTCAAATACTGAGCATTTTAAATATTAAGAACCGGTGACTTGTTAGAGTTTAATCAGTCAAGATTGAGGTGACGGCTCTGCTGCACTTGAGATGAAACCAAAGGTTTAATTCCATCAAACTACAGAGCGACTCGGAGTCTGTAGGAATTCGTTTAGACGGGATCCGGTGGAATCAGAGTCACGTTTGTGCACCTTCCCATCACAACGATGTTGCTGTTTTTTTCCAGGGCGTTTGTGAGGAGATGACGTACGAGATGATTCAGAACACGTTCCCCGAGGAGTTCGCTTTGAGGGACCAGGACAAGTACCACTACCGCTACCCAGGAGGAGAGGTGAGCCCATCGCTATAGCAGAGCTCGTCCTCCACACCTGAACCGGAGCGACGCTTCACAAGTCGCTTGGTCCCTTTTTTCAGGGTCCGAATGTTTGTAGTTTATCGCCCGAAAAGTATCCAAGAGTACACGGAGTATGCACAGAACGTGTTTGTGTGGCTCAGCGTCCACCAGGCCCCCCTCCTGACCCAGGTCCCCTCCTGACCCAGGCCCACCTCCTGACCCAGGCCCCCCTCCTGACACAGGTTCCCTCCTGACCCAGGTCCCCTCCTGGCCCAGGCGCCCCCTCCTGACCCAGGCCCCCTTCCTGATCCAGGCCCCCCCCTGACCCAGGCCCCCCTCCTGACCCAGGCCCCTCTCCTGACCCAGGTCCCCTCCTGACCCAGGCCCCCTTCCTGACACAGACCCCTTCCTGATCCAAGCCCCCCTCCTGACCCAGACCCCCTTCCTGGCCCAGGCCCCCCTCCTGATGCAGGTTCCCTCCTGATCCAGGTCCCTTCCTGGCCCAGGCACCCCCTCTTGACCCAGGTCCCCTCCTGACCCAAGCCCCCCTCCTGACCCAGGCCCCCTTCCTGACCCAAGCACCCCCTCCTGACCCAGGTCCCCTCCTGACCCAAGCCCCCCTCCTGACCCAGGCCCCCCTTCCTGACCCAGGTCCCCTCCTGACACAGGAGAGGGAGTAGTCTCCCCACCCCCCCACCAGACTGGGACCAGTAAGACCTGAGCTCACTGAACCCCCCTCCACCCTCAGACGTTCACACACTCACCACCACAGGGACGCTGAGTGGGGGACTAACGGCCCGTCTCTGTCCCCAGTCCTACCAGGACCTGGTCCAGCGCCTGGAGCCCGTCATCATGGAGCTGGAGAGGCAGGGCAACGTGCTGGTGGTGTGCCACCAGGCCGTCATGCGCTGCCTTCTGGCCTACTTCCTGGACAAGGGTGCAGGTCAGACAAACCCCCCCCCCGAGCCCGAGGTCATGTCTCTCAGGATGTGCGTCCACCAACCTTGTCCCTCTTCCAGAAGATCTTCCGTACATGAAGTGTCCTCTGCACACGGTGCTCAAGCTGACCCCTGTCGCCTACGGTGGGTTGGCGCGTCCAGGACAAGCGCTGGAACACGCCTTCAGACGCGTACGTGTTAACCGGGGGGTCCTCGTGTGCTTCTGTGTTCCAGGTTGTAAAGTGGAAATGTTCTATCTCAACGTGGAGGCGGTGAACACGCACAGAGACAGACCCCTGGTGAGACACCGCAAACTCGATGTAAAACACAAAACGAACCATCTGAAACCTCCGCTGTGACGTCACAAACTCTCTTTTTTGTTTGATCTATGCTCTTTGATTCGTGACTCTGACCTGAGCTAAAAAATGGTACCCTGTCGCTTACCGTAATAGACGTAATAGCTGCTCATGTTGTTCTGTTATATGTAGGAAAGCCTGCTCGTTTTCTGTTGTTCTTGTTCCCAGACATTCTGACATTAATGTTTCATGTGAGGTCGATCAGAGTCCACACCGGGCCCCTAAGGACAGCGGTCCCCAACCTTTGTGTCATGGACCAGTCAATGCTTGACAGTTTTACCGTGGACCGGGGGGGGGTACACGTAGATTGTTGATATGTCCAATCTAAATCTAAATCTGGGCCTTTTCCCCATCAAAATAAACTTTCACCTCTGTTTTTTACTCATTTTGATGCTTTTGGTGCTCAAGTGACCGAGATGTAACCGAGAGAATCCGGTCGTTTTTCAAAATAAAAGACTGTTCAGACTCAGATAATAAACAGAAATAACAAATTATTTCTTGGTGGACCGGTACCAGTTGATCCACGGACCGGTACCGGTCCGCGCCCCGGGGGTTGGGGACCGCTGCCTAAGACCACACGTTATCAGACCCGTGTACGTGGTGATTGCTGTATTTCGTTTCCTACCAGGATAAGATCCCGAAAGACTCCTCCCTCATACACCGACGGAACAGCTACACACCGCGCTCCAGTCACGACCAGGTCAAGCGCCCGAGGCTCTACAGCGCCGGCAACCAGCCCTGGCTGCCCCTGGCCCCCACCCCGGCAGCTCTGATGCCCGAGGGACGACAGAGCCAAGTTAGTACCAGGGTGAAAGCTCCGCCCCCCCACCACTCACCTGTGCCCCTCCTCCTCCCACCGCAGGTGTACCCGAGCGTTTGACGCGTCCTCGCCTCGGTTTCGGGCCCCTGGCTGCCTCGTTGTGACCCTGCGGCCCCCCTTTGTCCTCGTCCGTCGCCGTTGTGTTTCACCTCCTCTCTGAATGTGCACGCGAGCAGATTCGCTCGAGCTCCGTTGTGAGTCGCCGAAACAAAAGAGGCGCCGCTCTAACGCAGCGAGGCCTCCTCGACCGCACCACCGTCTTCGTCGTCCACCGCCTCGTTTCGCTCAACCTCCCCAATGAGGCAACTTCAACGAGGGGAAGATCGAGGTTGTTGTAGAGCTGCTCATCCACGTGTGTTGTGTGTCTGTGCATCCGTGTGTTGTGTGTCCAAGTGTTGTGTCCGTGTCATGTGTGTCCATGTGTTGTGTCTGTGTGTTGTGTCCGTTTATTGTGTCTGTGCGTCCGTGTGTTGTATGTCCGTGTGTTGTGTGTCTGTGTGTTGTGTGTCCGTGTGTTGTGTCCCTATGTTGTGTCTGTGTGTTGTGTCCATGTGTTGTGTGTCCATGTGTTGTGTGTCCATGTGTTGTGTCCGTGTGTTGTGTCCGTGTGTTGTGTGTCTGTGTGTTGTGTGTCCGTGTGTTGTGTGTCCGTGTGTTGTGTCCGTGTGTTGTGTCCGTGTGTTGTGTGTCCGTGTGTTGTGTCCATGTGTTGTGTCCGTGTGTTGTGTCCATGTGTTGTGTCCGTGTGTTGTGTGTCTGTGTGTTGTGTGTCCGTGTGTTGTGTGTCCATGTGTTGTGTCCGTGTGTTGTGTGTCTGTGTGTTGTGTGTCCGTGTGTTGTGTCCATGTGTTGTGTGTCCGTGTGTTGTGTCCGTGTGTTGTGTGTCTGTGTGTTGTGTGTCCGTGTGTTGTGTCCATGTGTTGTGTGTCCGTGTGTTGTGTCCGTGTGTTGTGTGTCTGTGTGTTGTGTGTCCGTGTGTTGTGTCCGTGTGTTGTGTCCGTGTGTTGTATGTCCGTGTGTTGTGTGTCCATGTGTTGTGTCCGTGTGTTGTGTGTCCATGTGTTGTGTCCGTGCGTCCATCTCTCCCTCTGTGTGCGTCGTCCACATCTGTCCTCCTCGGCCATCTTCTGCTCCGCGGCGCTCTCCTCCCTGTCTCTGCGTTGCCATGGTGATCTCATTTCCCCGTTAACGGCTGCTTCCCTTTCGGACCTAAGCGAGCGCCGCCACAGGGTCCGTCTCGGCCGTCCTCTGGCGGGGACCGAGCTCGTGTCTTAAGTTTTAAGTTCCACACTCTCACGAGGACGGCGCGTAGAGGTCAAAGGTCAAGGCCGGGACGAAGCACAGAGCGAACTGAAGTAGAAAAAACCTGAATGACTGTTGAAATACGGCGAAGTAGAATATCCTCCCCCGTGAGGGGGTGAGTGTCACCCATCAGGGACCCAAAGGTGCGTTGACCCAGCGGTCCAACCTTTGTATCATCATCAATGCTTGGGGGGGGCGAGTGGGGGGGTATCTAAATCTAAATCTGGGCCAAACGAACCATCTGAAACCTCCGTTGTGACGTCTCAAACTCTCTTTTTTGTTTGATCTATGCTCTTTGATTCGTGACTCTGACCTGAGCTAAAAAATGGTACCCTGTCGCTTACCGTAATAGACGTAATAGCTGCTCATGCTGTTCTGTTATATGTAGGAAAGCCTGCTCGTTTTCTGTTGTTCTTGTTCCCAGAAATTCTGACATTAATGTTTCATGTGAGGTCGATCAGAGTCCACACCGGGTCCTTAAGGACAGCGGTCCCCAACCTTTGTGTCATGGACCGGTCAATGCTGGACAGTTTTACCGTGGACCGGGGGGGGGGTACACGTAGGTTGTTGATATGTCAAATCTAAATCTAAATCTGGGCCTTTTCCCCTTCAAAATAAACTTCCACGTCTGTTTTTTACTCATTTTGATGCTTTTGGTGCTCAAGTGACCGAGATGTAACCCAGAGAATCCAGTCGTTTTTCAAAATAAAAGACTGTTCAGACTCAGATAATAAACGGAAATAATAAATTATTTCTTGGTGGACCGGTACCAGTTGATCCACGGACCGGTACCAGTCCACGCCCCGGGGGTTGGGGACCGCTGCGTTATAGTCTGACCTGTGGAGACACCCCCCGGCTCCCCCTCTCGTCTGCAGCGAGGCCTTAAGGGGCTCTTCTTGTCTTTTGAAGGAGTCCCTGTGTGAAGGAATCGACTTCGACAGCCCCGAGGACGCCGGTGGCTGCGTGCGCTTCTGAGCGGGGGGGGGGGCGCTGTACCTCCAGGACCCCCCGGGGAGGAGGATTTGAGGACTTTGAGGCCTTCGTTGTTAGAATCGCCATCACGTCTGCATGTGTTGCACCAGTCGACCAAAGGAGGCGGGGCTGGCCGACTGGTTAGTAATCCAGGCATCCGAGCACACCCGACTGTCGTGGATAGAAACGTGTCGTCTGCGTCACACTGAATGTCGAATATACGAGTGCGCTCGCGCAACACGCGCACCCTTATCCACAACAAGCACACCACCCTCATCCTCTGAGCGACTGTAAATAACCAGCGCTACACACTTCAAACTGGTACTAAACCAGCGTCGTGGACCTTTTGAGATGTGTGTTATTGTCTGTTTTTTAATCCCGTGTCCGTGGTACTGTGCCGGAGAAGTATCTACGTTATTTTATTATCGCAGACGGAGAGGTTTTGCATGAACATCTGTATTTTTAGAGAAGACGTTGACGGTCCTACTGTGGGTGACGTTGGAGGTTCTCTTGCCCGAGAACAGCCCGCCGGTGCCTTTTTGACAGCAAATAAAATTAGTTTTAAAGTGAAACCGCTTCTGGGTGTGCTCTGTACCACTGGTTAAGGAACACGTGGGTTTGAGGATCAGTTATGGTGCTACACTAGTTTTAAAGCATAAAATAGAATAAAATAGAATAGAGTAGAATGCCCTTTATTGTCGTTGAACATCAGGTGTAAAACAAAATTGGAGCATCTCCTCATTACAGTGCGCAAGAAGGAAGTACAATATAATAAATACAAGGCACAGTGGTATGTAAAGAATATGTAAAAAGAAAAATGGTAAAACGATGATAAAAACTAAAGTTAAGGGACTTAGTACATTATGTAAGTCCTGTTATAGAAAAGGCTCAGAGAATGATATACGCTGTTCACATATGATTTAATGTGAATATATCATATATTCATAATCACCAGTTATAATTGTATCCATACGGGGATTATAAATATGAAATATAATAATATAAATGACATTCTGGGTCATTACAGAGGAAACTGGTTGTTTAAACACAGTACCTCTTCTGCCTGTCTTCCATTTATTTTTCCTCTTTTTTTTTTGTCCCTCAAATTTTTAATCTAAGAGAGCTTGAGAAGATTAAAAGCCTGAATCCCTCGAGGGTGTGGCCATTGAGCGAGCTCCATCATGACGGAGGAAGGAGGAAGGACCGGTCCTGATGGGACGTCTCCACAGTCCCTCGTTCCTCACAGGTTCTTCGAGCTGGCGGACGCGGGCTGGTCAGGCTCGCTCTGAGCGCGCTCTCAACGTGCACCGGCTGACGTGTGCACTGTCCTTTCACCAGGACAAAAATGTGTGTGTGTGTGTGTGTGTGTGTGTGTGTGTGTGTGTGTGTGTGTGTGTGTGTGCTGACGAGGAGGAGCCTGTGTCCTCAGAACCAGAGCTCAGCCTCGAATAACCTCAACAACATGAATTAACCAGCATCCTGAGAGGAGACACGAGAGTGTGTGTGTGTGTGTGTGTGTGTGTGTGTGTGTGTGTGTGTGTGTGTGTGAAGATGTGAGGGTGTTTGAGGAGTTTTTAACTCATAACTCACTGGAACAGTTACAGGATTACTGACTCGTCCAACACTACTTCTGCACAGATCCGTGTGTTTTCTCTCGTCAGTAGAAACGTGGTTGATTGAACATTAGAGGTCCATCGATTGATGTCCTCACAAGATGTCCTCTGTCTCATTGTCCAGCTGGTTTGACTGCTTGTTTGACTGGTAACTACTGGTTTGACTGGTAATTACTGGGTTTACTGGTAACTACTGGGTTTACTGCTGGTTTGACTACTGGTTTTACTGGTAACTACTGGTTTGACTGCTGGTTTGACTGGTAACTGTTGGTTTTACTGCTGGTTTTACTGCTGGTTTGACTGGTAACTGTTGGTTTTACTGCTGGTTTTACTGCTGGTTTGACTGGTAACTACTGGTTTGACTGGTAACTACTGGTTTGACTGGTAGCTACTGGTTTTACTGCTGGTTTGACTGGTAACTACTGGTTTGACTGGTAGCTACTGGTTTTACTGGTAGCTACTGGTTTTACTGCTGGTTTGACTGCTGGTTTGACTGGTAACTACTGGTTTGACTGGTAGCTACTGGTTTTACTGCTGTTTTTACTGCTGGTTTGACTGGTAACTACTGGTTTTACTGCTGGTTTGACTGCTGGTTTGACTACTGGTTTGACTGGTAGCTACTGGTTTTACTGCTGGTTTGACCGGTAACTACTGGTTTGACTGGTAACTACTGGTTTTACTGCTGGTTTGACTGGTAACTATTGGTTTTACTGCTGGTTTTACTGGTACCTACTGGATGGTTGTGATGAGCCTTCGAGGGGGGCCGAGCTGACGTCATCACGTTGCTCCGACGTCACACGTCGGGGACGCCGTTATTTCCGGTTATCCGGACGGTCATTGTTTCAAGTGAGGCTGCGATAAACAGGTAAAAAAAGACGCGTTTTACCCCAACTAACCCATGGAGCCGTTCATACCGCACCCTGCGAACGGACGATTGAGTCTGCATAGATGAACCGGGGCGGGGGCGGCTGAGGGGGGTGCGGGGCTAACGCCAACCCGGGTGCGCTAGCCCGCTAAAGTTAGCGCAAACGCGCTGTTTTGGAGCGAACGAGACGTTTAAAGTCCCGAATGCGGCCTCGACCGGGACCCCCGGTGTGCCCCAGGGCGGCTGCCCGCCTCGCTCGCTTTGATCCGGGCTGCCGGGAGCCGGCGTGCGGCCGCAGAACAAGGCATCAAAGAAAGCTTTGATCTTCCGACCTCTGCCGCCCTTCCTCAGCGCTTTGATCGTTGGCGTCGTCCTCCTCCTCCCTCGTCCACGACTAGAGGACTTTAATTCCCAGAAGAAGTGTTTGTGAAACTTTAAAAAAAAGTCAAAGATGAAACGGTTGAAAATGTCCTTCACCCGGTTAACCCGGTTAACCTGGTTACCAGTTAAACCAGCGGGTTATGACGGGTTGTGTCTAAATAATAAAGTGTTTCCAGGAGTCTCGGCGCCACCGAGGTTGTCTGCGCGTCGCCAGGATGTTGCGGCTTCGCTGTAAGACCAAAGACGGGAGCCACCTGATGCAGGGCCTGACCCACCAGTCGTGCGTCCGCGAGCTGAAGAGCAAAGTCGAGGAGCTCACCGGGATCCCCTGCGAGGTGCAGAAGATCATGGTCGGCTACCCCCCCTCCGGCCTCGACCTGCGGAACGGGGACGCCCGCCTCAAAGACTACCCCATCAAGTCAGGTAAAACCCCGCAGAGCAGTGGTCCCCAACCCCCGGCCCGCGGACCCGCACCGGTCCGTGGGCCCCCCGGTATCGGGACGCCCAAGAAAGCATTATTCCCACTGTGTCTTTTATTTTGAAAAATGAGGAAGCTGCACCAAAAATGTAACCCAAAGCTCACAAATTGAGTAGAAAACAAGTCGGAAAGTTTCTCTCCGAAGGGGAAAAGGCCCAGAGAAGAGATGGAAGAGCCTCCAACTTCCAAGAGAAACAAAGTTTTTTAACAGACAACAACAGAAGTTCTACCCACAGACCCAAACCCGCTCCGCAGCATAATTATCTGTTTTTCACGTGTTTTTTTTTTATACTTTATTTAGCGGGCAGAGAGGACGTTAACAGAGGCTTTTATACTCACGTAATATAAACAATGTCGTAATATAACGTAATATAAACTGTACCGTCAGTAGTTGTACAGTAGTTACCAGTCAAACCAAATAGTTACTGGTCAAACCAGCAATCTAACCAGCAGTCAAACCAGTAGTTACCGGTCAAACCAGCAGTAAAACCAATAGTTACCCGTCAAACCAGCAGTAAAACCAGTAGCTACCAGTCAAACCAGTAGTTACCAGTCAAACCAAATAGTTACTGGTCAAACCAGCAATCTAACCAGCAGTCAAACCAATAGTTACCAGTCAAACCAGCAGTAAAACTAGTAGGTACAAGTCAAACCAGTAGTTACCAGTCAAACCAATAGTTACCGGTCAAACCAGCAGTAAAGCCAGTAGCTACCAGTCAAACCAGTAGTTACCAGTCAAACCAGCAGTCAAACCAGTTGTTACCAGTCAAACCAGTAGTTACCAGTCAAACCAGCAGTAAAACCAGTAGTTACCAGTCAAACCAGCAGTAAAACCAATAGTTACCGGTCAAACCAGCAGTAAAACCAGCAGTAAAACCAGTAGTTACCCGTCAAACCAGCAGTAAAACCAGTAGTTACCGGTCAAACCAGTAGTTACCAGTCAAACCAGCAGTCAAACCAGTTGTTACCAGTCAAACCAGTAGTTACCAGTCAAACCAGCAGTCAAACCAGTAGTTACCAGTCAAACCAGCAGTAAAACCAATAGTTACCAGTCAAACCAGCAGTCAAACCAGTAGTTACCAGTCAAACCAGCAGTAAAACCAATAGTTACCGGTCAAACCAGCAGTAAAACCAGCAGTAAAACCAGTAGTTACCAGTCAAACCAGCAGTAAAACCAATAGTTACCGGTCAAACCAGCAGTAAAACCAGCAGTAAAACCAGTAGTTACCAGTCAAACCAGCAGTAAAACCAATAGTTACCGGTCAAACCAGCAGTAAAACCAGCAGTAAAACCAGTAGTTACCAGTCAAACCAGCAGTAAAACCAGTAGTTACCGGTCAAACCAGTAGTTACCGGTCAAACCATAAGTCAAACCAGTAGTTACCAGTCAAACCAGCAATCTAACCGATCGCCTGGTGGATCATAAAACCCGGCCCGAACTCTGACCCGTGGTCTTTCGCCGCTCAGCTGTTGGTTCCCCCGCAGGAGACACGCTCATCGTGGAGGAGGAGAAGAACAAGCCAAAGCCCCAGGACCAGCCCGCCATCACCAAGGTGCCCCGCCTGGACGCCCCGCCCACGCTGGCGCGCCGGGTGGTGCCGGCCGACAACTCCTGCCTCTTCACCAGCGTGTTTTACGTGGTGGAGGGGGGCGTGTACGACCCCGCCTGCGCCCCGGAGATGCGGGGCCTCATCGCCCAGATCGTGTCCAGCGACCCCGCCGCCTACTCGGAGGCGGTGCTGGGGAAGACCAACGAGGAGTACTGCGACTGGATCCGGCGGGACGACACCTGGGGGGGCGCCATCGAGCTGTCCATCCTGTCCAAGTTCTACCAGTGCGAGATCTGCGTGGTGGACACCCAGACCGTCCGCGTGGACCGCTTCGGCGAGGACGCGGGCTACCAGAAGCGGGTGCTGCTGATCTACGACGGCATCCACTACGACCCCCTGCAGAAGGAGGCGGCGTGCTCCGACGCCCCGCCCCACACCGTCTTCTCCACGGCGGACGACGTCATCCTCGCCCAGGCCCTGGAGCTGGCCGACGACGCCCGCCGCAAGCGCCAGTTCACGGACGTCAACCGCTTCGCGCTGCGCTGCATGGTGTGCCAGACGGGGCTGGTGGGGCAGCGGGAGGCGCGCGAGCACGCCAAGGTGACGGGCCACACCAACTTCGGGGAAGTGTGAGCGCCGCCCCCCGCGTGGTCGCCCCCCCACCTCCCCACCCCCACATCCGACTACTGCCAACCACCGCGGCTCACGTCCGGCGAACCGCGGTCCGTTAATCACTCAGCTCGTGGGATCCTCTACCTCACATCATCCAGTGGCATCGGGGCGGGGGAGGGGGGGGTCGTGGGACGGCCCCGCCCCCCCGCCGCCGCTTCAGTATTAAAGCTGTTAACTGCTGTTCGCTCTCAATAGTCAGAAACACTAGTCAGGTGGGCACGCCGGGCCCAGCGGCCCTCAGGAGGCGGGCGCCGACGCGTCCCGAGGACGGAGGCGAGGCGTCGTCGGGTAACGGAAAACGCCCGCGCCGCCGCCGAAGGTTCCAGGAGTCATCTGAAAGCACCACGAGGGGTCGTTGTGCTCCTTGAGGTGACCCGATTCACTCTTGTCTTAAGTGCAGCACGCAAAATCCGACTGTTACCGCCACGATAGTTTTGTATGTAGTTTGCTTTTATTTATCCTTTCAGGAGGGGGGGGCGGGGTTTCAGGGAGGGGGCGGGGTTTCAGGGAGGGGGGCGGGGTCTGAACGATGTGGTAAACACAGAACAGTACTCGAGAGCCGGCACGGACATTTTTGAAACTGAGAGTTGTGATTGGCGGCGAACGTGTTTGACCTGTTTTTTTTAAAAAAGCGCGACTGAACTAACGGTGCTGAAGCGACGACCTCGGGGCCCCGCGGCTGCCACCGTTCTGGACGCGGGCGCGGCCGCGAGGGGCGGTCCTCTCGGGAAACGCTGCTGCTCCACTCTTCCGCTCGAAGCGGTCCGAGGGTTGAAAAGTTCTCATTTTTTGATCAGGGTGTTACGATGTGTGCGTGAAACGAGCCTTTTTACCAGAACCCGCGAGAGCTCGGCTCAAACGGGTCGGTTCTCGAGGGTCACGTTTTTCCAGGTGGTTCTTTTCCCATCGGTGTTTTTTTTTTTTTTTTTGCTACGTTTGCGTCCTGCTGCGGTACGAGCAGAAGCCCTCGCTCGTTCCTACCGCCGGGGCGCTTGAGCCGACTGCTGAGAGGCGTCTCCCTCCCGGGGCCCCCCCAGGGCCCCCCCAGGACCAGTATTGTTCCGGTTGCTGCACCAGCCGATCATCAATTGACACTAAAAGCCAAAAAACAACAACAACAAAAGACTTTGTTATTGAAGGAGTGAGTGGGGTTTGGATTTAATCTTATTTGTTATCTTACTAAGCTACTTAACTTCAACGTTTTACTTCGAGTTCTCATGAATGTTGCACACGAAGCACAGAGCGACTGGGTTTACTTGATTTTGTTTTTCAGTGTGAAAATTAAGAGTTTAAGTTGAGCAGCGTTCAGAGGTTTTGCATCACTTATATCTGGTTCTAAATAAATAAAGAAATAAAGAAAAAAAAACCCTGATTCCTGCGTCTGTGGGTGAAACGCTGACTTCGCCCGATGATGAACGTGAGCCTGAATACAAGCTGCCTTTGTCTCCTGGGTGAAGGAGCTGCTGTGGGATTACGTGTTATTTAAGGAGCATCCACCCTTTCTTAATAGGATCTAACATTTGGCCACCGGCTCCTCGCCAACTGTTGCGCTGGTGCAGCCCGACGGTCTCGGGTGTCGGGGCTGTGGGGGCCCGGCTCGGCCCGGTTTCGGGCGGCCCGGGCACCCGAGGGCTCCAGCACCAGCGCTGCGATGAAGGAACCTGGTTTGTGATTCTCGCCGCTGGGGGAAGCCTCGTTGAAGCACGCCGAGGCGTGACCTCCAGGGGTCAGCGAGGTCGATCACAACCACGGGCTGATCTGAAGATTATTACTCTGTGATTGGCCAGAAGCTTAGAGGAGCCGGGGCCCTCGGAGCCGCCCGGCCGCGTCTTCCCTCTTCTCCCGATGGCGCCCTGAGAGCTGCAGAGCTGCAGGTGAATAACGACCTCCACTTCTACCTCCCGCCGTTCGCTCACAACCTCTTTTTTTTGTCTGATAAACAACGTTTCTCTACTTTTGCAAAAGCAGGAGTGGATGTGTTGGATGTTTATTAGAAACTGCTTTGATGTCTGTCAGAAAAGGCTTTGATGTTTATTAGCAACTGCTTTGATGTGGTTTTGCTGTTGAACTTGGTGAATGTTCTGGCTCTCCTGATTGGTTGTTTTACATGAACTGGTGGTTGGACTTTAGACTGGGGGGTCTGCGTCTGTCAGGTTCTTTCGTGTCGTCATAGCGAGACGAAGACGTTAATGAATCGTAATTGAAGGGCGAGGAGCGACGACGGCCACCTGTGAGGGTGAGAAGGTCTCCAAACATAACGAGCTGAAGGTTTGAGACGGTGGTGAGGGTTCAGAGTTCCCGTAAAGAGCTTCTGTGTGTGTGTGTGTGTGCGTGCGTGTGTGTGTGTGTGGAGAGGATGGCCGCTGCCGCCCTTCACCCCCCCCCTCTGAAAGGGATCCTGCTGATGGAGATTAGGAGGCCACCAGAGTGTAATCTGAGTCACATGAGCGGCTGAGAGCGGCTGTCAGAAACACGCTGGCGCTTTCTCCTTTGTTGGGGGGCGACAGCAGCAGCGTCACGCTCACACACACCTCACAAACACACAACGGTGTCGATCAGGGGAAGGTGGGACCCGGAGAAGTTCACAGGTTGGGTCAAACTGGCAACTGACTTTAAAATTAGGGCTAAAAAATTCAGATTTCTATTAAAATGACGAGTTTTGATGACTGCTTGTGTGTTTGTGTTGTGTTGCATCTGTGCTTTGTTGTGTGTTGCGTCTGTGCTTTGTTGTGTTTTGCATCTGTGCTTTGTTGTGTGTTTGTGTTTGTGTGTTTGAGTTGCATCTGTGCTTTGTTGTGTATTTGTGTTGCATCTGTGCTTTGATGTTGTGTTTGTGCTTTGTTGTGTGTTGCATCTGTGCTTTGTTGTTTGTGTTGCGTCTGTGTTTTTTGTGTTGTCTGTGCTTTGTTGTTTGTGTTGCATCTGTGCTTTGTTGTTGTTTGTGTTGCATCTGTGCTTTGTTGTGTGTCTGTGTTGTGTGTTTGTGTTGTGTCTGTGCTTTGTTGTGTGTTGCATTTGTGCTTTGTTGTGTTTGTGTTGCGTTTGTGCTTTGTTGTGTGTTTGTGTTGCGTCTGTGCTTTGTTGTGTGTTTGTGTTGTGTCTGTGCTTTGTTGTGTGTTTGTGTTGCCTCAGTGCTTTGTTGTGTGTTTGTGTTGCGTTTGTGCTTTGTTGTGCGACAAACGTGTCATCACAATCCCTCTCCTCCTCCTGTAAAAAGAGAACGATGACCAACGCCGTCTCCCGTCTGGTTCCTCAGAGCAGACGGACACCATCAACGATGTCCAAGAGCGGCGGCGGGCCTCAGAGGACGGAGGGGACGTCCGGGGGCCGCGGGGGCCCCGCCAGGCCCGGTCCTGGGGAGGTACGGCCCACGAGTGTCTTCCTTTGTCCTTCGCGTATCGTTTATCGACCTTTTTGACACTGAATCGGCGAATCAGCTGCTTTCGTTTGTGTGCGAGCGCCTCTGCGGCGTTGAGACGATGGTTGTCCTCTCGCCCGCAGGACGACGGCCTGGAGCACCTGTCCGCCGAGGAGAAGGCCTGCCTCCGGTTCCTGGAGGACACCATCAGGGCCCTGGACAGCGAGGAGGACAGCAGGTCCTCCAGCGAGGAGTCGGAGCGCATGTCCAAGGCCAGGAGAGTCGCCAGCGAGCTCAACGGCCTGCTGGCTTCTCGGAGCAGAGGCGAGTCCACGTCCAGGTTCGGACGGACGGCCGGTCCATCTGAGGACGCGTCTCCTGCGAGTCTTCCTTCAGGTCCTCAGAAGGATGCCGGTAGAGAAGAGCTGGACCCTCCTCGGGGAGCGTCGGGCATGGCCGGCGGCCCCCCGTGCTCTGCGTCCTCCGCCGGTCCAGGCGTCCCCTCGCTCAAGGGCCTCCACCCTCTCGCCGGGGCCCTACGCCAACAGCCGGGCGGCGGGCGCCGGAAACCGGAGGCTCCTCCGGCGCCTCCAGAAGTCAACGGCCCGGTTCGCCCGGCGACCAGACCCAGGGACGGCTTCGCGAGGACCCCTGAAGGAGGTCTCCCCAGGGGCCCCCTGTCCTACGACGCGCTGGTCCACCTCCGGAAGAGCAGCTCCGCCAAGAAGACGCCTTTGTGTCCCACGGTGGACCACACCATAGACTCTGGCCTCCCAGCAGCAGTGGAGGGCCTCAAACTGGGGCCGGAGTGGCCCCGCCCCCCGCCCCCGCCCCCGTGTCCTCCCGCCGTGGCCCCCAAACCCAGAAGGACTCTCCCCAAGGCGTCCCCCGTCCCGTCAGACCGCCCCTACGGGCTGGAGCTGGTGGTGGACCCGGAGGCGGTGAGGCTGGAAGCCCTGAAGAAGCTGGGGCTCCTGAAGGAGACGTCGGGGGAGGGGGACACGCTGGGGCCCCTGCCCCCCCCGAAGCCCCCCTCCTTTCTGCACCCCAAACTGGGCAGGGCTGCGAAAGGCCCCGGGCCCCAGGTGGAGGCCCCTCAGGGCGCCGCCACCGCCGCCTTCCCCCAACCCGCCGCCCTCACAAACGGGGGCCTCTACCCCACGGAGCGGCCCCCCGCGGGCCCCGGGTCAGCCGAGGCCACGCCCACAGCCCCGCCCGGGCCCCGCGGCCCTTCGGGGGCCGTCGGCTACACCATCATGGTCCTTCCCGGGATGGGAGCTGACCGCAAAGAGGCGCTGAGGAAGCTGGGGCTCCTGAAGCAGGAGGGCAGATGAAGCCCCGGGCGGGTCGGAACCAGAACGCGCCGGTCAGGGCCCCGCCCACGCCCACACACGTGCCTTCGAGGGGGCCGCCTCGCTCGCCACCCGTCGCCCGGCTTGTCCTTTTGTACGTTTTCTCTCTCGGGGGTCGAGGGCGGGGGTCTCCTCCCGCCGGGGGGGGAGCGGAGCTGCTTCGGTTCCGGTTTCAGCTCGGACGAGGAGGCCGTCGTTTGTCGTTTTCTACGTGGATCCATTAAAGCCCCCGAAGCCCGACCCGCTCTCTGTGCCGTTTGTCTTCACACCCCACACCCCTTCCCACCTGGTGTCAGGGTCCCGCCTCACGGGCCTGGGCCGGGCTGACGAGGGTGTCGGGTTCTGAGCCCGTATCTGGTTTCATGCTCAGGGAGGAGAGCTGATCCAGGATCAGATATTTGAGAAGTCCTCTCCTGGTTGGAGTCACTTCAATCTTGAAGAAGCTCCATCGAGGGGTTCACCCGAGGAGGACCGGACCTCCGTCCCGCAGGATCCGGGCACCTTCGTGAAACCCTCGTGTGGCTCCTTCAAGAGGCTCAAATCAGAACAAGAGCCCGATATCACAGACGGTGGTTCCTCTACGTCCCCCAGCAGACACATCTGCTGCACATCTGTCCGTGCCCAGAGGAGGGACAGAGGGTCTGCTCCTGATCCAGACTGGGTCTGCTCCTGATCCAGACTGGGTCTGCTCCTGATCCAGACTGGGTCTGCTCCTGATCCAGACTGGGTCCAGATCCAGACTGGGTCTGCTCCCTGATCCAGACTGGGTCTGCTCCAGATCCAGACTGGGTCTGTTCCCTGATCCAGACTGGGAGCTGGTCACTGATCCAGACTGGGTCAGCTCCTGATCCAGACTGGGAGCTGGTCACTGATCCAGACTGGGTCAGCTCCAGATCCAGACTGGGTCAGCTCCAGATCCAGACTGGGTCTGCTCCCTGATCCAGACTGGGTCAGCTCCCTGATCCAGACTGGGTCTGCTCCCTGATCCAGACTGGGAGGTGGTTCCAGGCTGTGGTTCAGAGCTCAGCCTGGTCAGGTTCCAGTTCACTTAAATAAGAGGAGAACCACAAACAGTCTGAGAGGAGGATTTTTAAGTTCTAACCCCAGGAGAAGCCAACACTGGGCTGAGGGGGTCTCTGTGCTGGTCCTGGTCAGCAGCATTCTGATGACAGCCCGATCAATGGATCAATAATCCAATAACCCAGCCCGGACTGATCTGCCTCATTTACTAACTCCAGAGGATGAACCTCGAGCGGTGGTTGATGCTCCTCACCCAGCAGGTTCCTCCGGACTGGGAGGACTGGGTCACGGCCCAGCTCCACCAGTAGGAGGTCACCCCGGGACCAGACGGTCGTCGACGAAGGCGAGTCCGTCATCGGCGTAACGACGGACCCGACGGCTCCGGCCGACGGTCGTTCACGTTCGGGATGAAACGGACGTTAAAGACGAGGAGGAACGCCGACTGGGGTCGCGTGAGGAGACGTTTATGTCGGCGGTAACAGCTTCTTACATCCCGTTACATTCACGCCACCGCGTGGACGCAGCTTCAGAGACAAAAGACCGAAACACTTAAAAAACGACGCACGACCAAAAGATCAGCAGATCCAGGGTCCGAGCCGATGCGTTCAAGGAACCACAGAAACACCCGTTAAAAGCCCCGCTTAAAAACAAAAAGGCAGCAGCTCACACGAGTATCGGTCGACACCCGAGTACCCAAAACCGCGGTGCAACCAGAGGTGCATCGTGGGTAAGAGGCTGGTCAGGAGGCGTGGGGGCCCTTCCTGGGGCGCCCGGGGTCGTTCTGGGGCCTCGGCGGGGCCCTCTTGTTGGCCTTCTCCTCCCACTCGTAGCAGTGGTTCACGCGGGCGCAGCTGAGCGCGCACGGCAGCTCGCCCGCCGCCCTCGAGTAGTGGTCGACCAGCTCGGCCAGGGAGCTGAACTCATTCTTGCATTTCTGAAACGCGGATAAAAATGTAGAAAAAAGAGGCAGATTTATTAATAAAAACAAGTTATTCAGTATGTCAATAAAACACAAGTTACTTTCGAGGTGAAGAAATCAAAGAAATGTAAAAAATCATCTCACTAAAGTTCACTTTTGGCCACCAGGGGGCAGGTTTCTACCAGACGGGTTCAGTTGCGATAAAGACGCGTTGGAATCGTTTGAATGTCTTAAATCGATGTACAGCGACCCCTCGCTATAAGGAGGTTCACGTGTCGCTGCTTCACTGATTTCTTCTACAGATCGTTGTGCTCTGAGTCCTGATTGGCTCAGGGGCTTTACTGTTATCTAGAAGTGGAAACGTTGATACAGCGGTCCCTCGCTGTAACGGTTCACCTATCACGGTCTACCTGTTTGGTGGATTTATTTTAGTGTAATTATTTTTTACAGCGTACAGTATTTTTTACAGCGTTCAGTATTATTGTTTACAGTGTACACTATTATTGTTTACAGCGTACACTATTATTTTTTACAGCGTACACTATTATTTTTTTACAGCGTATAGTATTTTTTACAGCGTCCAGTATTATTTTTTACAGCGTATAGTATTATTTTTTTACAGCGTATAGTATTTTTTACAGCGTACAGTATTATTGTTTACAGTGTACAGTATTATTTTTTACAGCGTACAGTATTATTTTTTACAGCGTATAGTATTTTTTACAGTGTACAGTATTATTGTTTACAGCGTACAGTATTGTTGTTTACAGCGTACAGTATTATTGTTTACAGCGTACAGTATTATTGTTTACAGCGTACAGTATTATTGTTTACAGCGTACAGTATTATTGTTTACAGCGTACAGTATGAAGGCGTTGTAGCCATGTTCAATCCAGCAGTGTGACTGTGAAGTGATGTGTGTTTTCTACCCTAAACCAAGTATTCAGCTTTTAAGGTTTAAGTTTAAACAAGTTTTTTTCTGGCTTGAAAAAACCCAGAATGTGGATGAAAGGAAGTGCAGGAGAAAAGACACCTGCGGTCTGAGCCAAAAGGAGGAGGAAGAAGTTTGAACTTTGAGAGTGTTTCAATAAGAGAACTGTGAGAGAATGTTAAAGCCTGTGAGAAGAGTGGAGAAAAGTGTGTGTTTGGGGGTTTTACCGCCTTAAAACATTACAATAATTGTACAAATTGTACTTCAAATCCCCCGACATCGAGGGTGGACTGTCCGAGACCCCCCCCACTTACCTCCAGCAGGAACCTCCCTTTACGGGTGTTGACGAGGTGGGTGACCAGCCCGGAGGGGGCGCGCACCACCAGGGACCCGTAGGTGGACTTCTTGGGGTGCGGACACAGCAGGTAGGCCCCCAGGACGTCGTCGGCCAGCAGCGCGTAGCTGCTGTCACTGAAACGCACGAGAGGGCGGTGAGGCGGGCGCCGTCGCCGGGGATACGCGGGAGGGGGCCACCCACATGGAGACGCCGGTCCAGCACCACACGGCCTGAGCGAGCGCCTCCTCCGTCTCCGCCAGGCTGGGGGCGCGGGGCCTGGGCGCCGCCGTCGGGTCGGGGGCCTCGCCTGCCGCGCAAACGAGACCGGCGGTGAGGGCGGGGTCGCCGCAGGGAGACGCCGCACCCGTGGGAGACGCTTGACCCCGCCCCCCACCAGGTGAGAGCTCCACCCCCGCGCCCCGCCGACCCCCGGCCCACCTTGTGATGCCTTCAGGCGCTCCTGGACGTTCCGCTGCTTGAGCGGCGTGAAGGTGAAGGAGCGGTACGCGCCCGAGCGCAGCGCCTTGGCCCGCATGGCCTTCTTCCGCACCAGCGACGGCGAGGAGGCGAAGACTTCGTCCTGGCTGCCGGGCGGCTCCTCCGACCTCTGACCCTTCTTCTGAAATCACAACGGTTTGAGCGGGCGAACGGGCGGACGGGCGCGCCGGCGCGGGCGGGTCCCGACCTTGGCCCCCGGGAGGAGCCCCAGGAAGGGGGCCCTCCTGAAGGAGACCAGGGCGCTGACGCTCAGGGGGAAGCCGTGGTTGAGGAGGGAGGGGTTGTGGGGGGGCTCGGCGCCGGCGGGGCGCTCGCCGCCCTCCTCGGGGTGCTTCTCCACGTACGACAGCTGGAAGCAGCGGCACAGCAGCAGGTTGAGGAACTGCGCCTGCGGGGGCGGAGACGGCCGTCAGTGGCTCGGGTGGGGACGGGGGGCGGACGTGGACCGGGGGGGTCGACGGAGCTCTCGGCTGAAGGGGCGACCGAGTCTTCGTCGAGGCGACGCCGCGCCGTAGGGCAAGGGCGTCGGAGTCCGGTCCTCGAGGGGGTCGGGATCCAGCCGGGTTTTCCGAGCCACCAGAAGCAGATTTAACACCTGGTAGATCGGAAAACCCGGCCAGGATCCCGACCCCCTCGAGGACCGGACTCGGACACCTGTGCCGTAGGGCAGCGGCCCCCCAACCAGTTTATCATCGGATGCTCGACAATTTTACGCGTAGATTGTTGATATGTCCAATCTAAATCTAAATCTGGGCCTTTTCCCCTTCAAAATAAACTTCCACGTCTGTTTTTTACTCATTTTGATGCTTTTGGTGCTCAAGTGACCGAGATGTAACCCAGAGAATCCGGTCGTTTTTCAAAATAAAAGACTGTTCAGACTCAGATAATAAACAGAAATAATCAATTATTTCTTGGTGGACCGGTACCAGTTGATCCACAGACTGGTACCAGTGGATCCACGGACCGGTACCGGCCCACGCCCCGGGGGTTGGGGACCGCTGCCGTAGGGGCTTCGTTGAGGTAGGAGGGAACGCTACACGAGGACGGGGCGGCGGGCCCTCACCGCTCTGGCGTGCCGGGCTCGGAACACGTGGCAGTAGAGCTGGGCGTCGGCGCTGCCGGGGTTGTGGGAGACGAAGGCGAACTGGGCGTCGGCGGGCCGGGCGGCGGACAGGGAGACCCTGCGCAGGGCGTGGGCCATCAGGAGGGTCTGGACGGGAGACGGCCGCCGTCAAACACGTCAAACGCGAGGGGGACGGGGACAGGGACAACCGAGGCTTGCCGTTTCATCCTCGTCGTAGATCTTCACGCCCTTGGTGGAGAACTTGATGGACACGGGCCTCCTCCTCCTGCACGCCTGGGGGGGGGCACAAGGTCATTTTAGGGGTCGTTCAACAGAACCCGGGGTTCATTTTTTTGGGGCCGTTCTCACCTTTAGAGCCTTCAGGTGGGAGTTGAGCTGCACCATCTGCTCGTCCAAACACAGGTCGTCCACGGGGAAAGAGCCCACGTACTTTGGGAGGGACCCAAAGGTCACACAAACAAACAAACAAACAAACAGAAACAAACAAACAAAGCGTGGCCTCACCTCCGCCGACCGCATCACAGCTCCGTCCTCCCTGACCGGGGCCTCACCCATGCTGCTCTTGTTTTTGTTTTCTTGGTTTTTTTGTTGTTTAAAAGAGGCGAGAGGCTTCACCCAGGGGCGTGTGCGTAGCCATGGCGGTCGTCAGGTGAGTGCTTCCACCGGGGCGGGGGGCGACACCGACGCGGGACGCCCTATTTGCCGGCGCGGAGGGAGCTGGTGCGCGGCCCCGCCTCGGTATCCGTCCGCGGCGACGGTCGAGAGCGTTGAACAAGAGGACCAAAGTTCACCTGAGGGGGGACGAACGACCTCGGGGGGGGGGGGGGCCTCCAGCCTCTCTTCCTCCTCCTCCCTCCTCTTCCTCCCTCCTCTTCCTCCCCCGCTCCGCCGAGGCCCCGCCCCCTTCCCCTTTTTACCTGCCCCAGGTGCGCCGCTGCTGCCGAGGCGGGGCGGGGCCAGGGAGGAAGAGGGGGAGGAGGAAGAGGAAGAGGGCGGCTCCCCCCCCCCCCCCGGGTGAGGAAGACCCTCCTCCCCCGCTGTCTCGTCTCATCCCCACATTCCTGCCCGTTGCGCAACGCCCGTGACGTCACGGCAGGTATCGACAATAAGGTCGTTATCTCCATTTCTGCCGCCCTGATTCCGCCTCGGAGTAAAGAAGGACCCGGATGTGTGTGTTTTTTTACAAATATAGCCATTTTTATTAATGACTTGGAAAAAACAGTGTAACAACACAGGGAATACGTCACATGCAGGAGTCTGAGCTAGTGTCCCGGTCCTGGTGGTCCAGGCGCATCTGAGCAGGAAAACCGACTTCTGGAGAGCTTGTTCTTCCAAACACACACACACACACACACACACAGTCATACACACACACACTCGTACACACACACACACATTGAAAAAAGGCTTCCCTACCAATGTTCTTAGTGACGGCTACCGCAGCTAAACTAAACGCCCATCCCGTCGTCGTCCTCGAGGAAACCGCCGGTGTCGTAATCGGGATAGAAATTTCAGATTCTCACAATTTACCGCCCCCCCCCCCCCGAAAAAAAAAAGCTTAAAATCTCTTTTAGAAAACAATCATTAAATGTTTTAAACAGCAACTTATATCTGAGAATGGACGATATCTCCCCCCTTCGTAACGCTCGTGTGTTTCTCGTCGTTGACCCCCCCCCTCACCCCCCCAACCCCCTCGTGTGTGTGCTTCTCTTGCTCGGATGAGAAACGTTATGTAAAAAAAAAAAAAAAAACAAAAACAGAAAAACAAAACCCGGAAAGGTCTAAAAAATACGAAGGTCTGAGCTCCAGAAGGTCGTGGGGGGGGGGAGGGGGAGGAGGGGGGAGCTCAGACCGCTAAAGCTGATGTTTCTACACTGGTTGATTAAAATTCCGTAACTGGCAGGATAACGTTCGTATTCTACAACAGCAAATAAAAAAACCCTACGGCCCCATCAAACTGGGAGAAAAACACTTTTTAAAAAAAAGCGGCCCGTGGCCCCGCCCCCTCCCCCACCCCTCCCCGTGGCCCCGCCCCCTCCCAGTGGCCCCGCCCCCTCAGTTCTTCCCCCTCTTGGACTTGCGCGTCGACTGCTTGCTGCTCTTCGCCTGCTTCTTGGCGGCGGCGGGCTGCTCGGGCCGCCGGCTGGACCCCGTTTTGGCGGGCGCCTTCTTGGGGGCGGGCTCCTCGCCGGACGAGTCGTCGGCCTTCGACCGCCTGGACCCGCCCCTCCTCTTCTCGGGGGGGGGGGCGTCGGCGGCCTCCTCGCCGGACGAGTCGCCGCCCGCCTTGGGCTGCTTGGCGCCGCGCTTGCTCATCTTCTTGACGGCGGGCGTCTTGGTCTTCCTCGCCGGCGCGCTCTTCTTCACGGGCGTGGCCTTTTTGGGCGGCGGCGGCGGCGGGGGGGGCTCCTTGGCGCCTTTCGTTTTCCTGCCCGCCAGGGCGGCGGAGGGCGGCGGCGCCGCCGCCTTCTTGGCGGGCGACTTCTTGGCCAGGGCGCGCCCCCTGCTGGGAGCCCGGGACTGAGCGGCGCCGCGCGCCTTCTTGGCCGGCGGCGGGTGGCGCACCTTGGGCGGGGGCCGCTTCACGGGTCTCCTGGGGACACACGCGGACAGCGGCGTTACTCTCCGTCGGGACACGCCCCCCCCTCCCCAGTTTTATTGTCAGCTCAGGCTGCGCCGTCGAGCCCAGATTCGCCCCCGGTTCGTTCAGACCGAAGCAGCTGATGAGGCGGGAGACGCTCAGGCCTGAGGTCGAGGCTCCGCCCCCACCGCCACCGCCCGAGGTCGAGGCTCCGCCCCCGCCACCGCCCGAGGGCGAAGCGGCGCTCGAGTGGACGGAGAACGCTCCAGTCCGAGCTCCGAAAACAAGTTTTTAAACTTTGAGCCGAGCGCTCGAACTCGGGCAGCGATAAAGTGACGAGGTGGCGAAAACACCTCATCACGTGTGCGTGTGTGTGTGTGTGTGTGTGTGTGTGCACCCATGTGACACGGTGTGTGTGTGTGTGTGTGTGAGGGATTGTGCTGAGGCCTGGTGACAACGGCCTCAGCCGTCCTCTTCCCTCCACGAGGGATCGGGGGCTCACCTCTTACGGACGGGGGCCTCGTCCTCCGATTCCTCGTCCTCCGAATCCTCGTCGTCTTCCTCGTCCTCGTCGGAGGACGAGGCCGGCTGCCTCCTCTTGGGCGGCTGCTGTTTGAACATGTCTGGGTACAGGACTGTGGGGCTTCGGGAGGACACAGGCAGAGGTCAGAGGTCAGAGGAGGACGTAGACCCCCCCCACCCGGTCCAGGGGGACGTACCTGGGATAAAACGGGAAGGACAGCTGGTACGTTCCGTTGAAGCCGTGCCCGGTGATCTGCTCCATCCAGCCGAGGACTTTGCACTTGGTGAGGGTCCTCCTCAGGTGGGCCACTGCAGCAGAGACCCCCTCGTCAGCTCACGTCCAACCTTCCCCCCCCCCGAGCCCAAATGGTAGCGCCCGGCGTTCCCATCAGAACCACCGTGAACAAGCGCATCTCCTCGTGCTGCCCCCCAGCGCCCTCTGGTGGACGCGACGGACCACGAGAGGAGGCCGACTGGTCCCTCGGCTTCACAGAACCAGTTCGGGTCAACCCAAGTCGGTTACCGTGGCAACAAGCTCCCCGGCCAAAGCCTGGACCAACCCCCCCTTTAAAAAACGACCGTTGCTCTACCTCAGGGGTCTCCCGCCCCGTCCCCCAGGGGGTCCAACCCAGCAGCAGCAGCACCAGACTGGACTCACTTCATCAACTCATCTGAGTCTTCAACAGCTGACTGGTCAAACTGGGTGAGCTGGACTGGTGGGACCAGAACCTGCAGCCTCACGGCCCTTTGGGGACGGGGTGGGAGACCCCTGGTCTAAATAAAGTTGTTTTTTTTTTTTTTTACCATCACTGTTTGTGTGAACCTTAAATATGACGCGTTTAACTCTTAGGAGCCTTCAGACGATCCCAGTTTGAGACTGGGGACCAGTGAACCCAGTCACTAAGGGCACCGTTGACTGGGAGACGTGCAGTGGGCTTCGTACGAATTATTTTAGTACGAATTATTTTAGTACGAATTATTTTAGTACGAATTATTTTAGTACAAATTATTTTAGTACAAATTATTTTAGTACGAATTATTTTAGTACAAATTATTTTAGTACAAATTATTTTAGTACAAATTATTTTAGTACGAATTCTCAGATTTCCTGCCGTTCCCGTCGTTTCTACTCGTCTGCGATTGCGATCTCGCCCGTCTCTCTTCTACCGGCGAAGAGCGACGGCAGCCTAACGGCGCCCGACCCGTCTCCCTCCAGGCAGCAGGAGCGGCCGTCAGGACCGACCCGTTTGGTTAGAACAAAACAAAAAGGTCCAACGGGGGTTTTCACAGGACCGGTTCAGTTTTGAGGCCCAAGCGCGCGACCGCTCTTCGATCAACATTCACGCTCCTCCCGCGGGCCTTCACGAATATCTCCGGCTGGAGGACCGAGGCTCCGTTTCACCCGTTGCCGTGGCGAATCGTGCCTTCCGCGTTGGGCTGATGCGGGCTTTCTAAATCCCGACGCGCCGGTTTAACCGGACTAAAGTTAGCGTTGACCGAAATAACTGGCCCCGCCCGCTGGCGAAAGCGAAACCCGAGGAGGCGCGGAGGGCGTCTCACCCAGCTGGTACTCCTTCCTGTCCTTGTTGGTGTCGATCAGGTACCGGCGGAGGGTGGTGGTGCTGCAGGTTTTTGGTTCGTTCATGGCCGTGATGGCGGCCGTGATGGCGTCCTCCAAGGCTCCGCCCTTCAGCAGGACCTTGTTGCCGGCGCGCTTCAGCTGCGACATGTTTAGCGCGTTAGTTTCATGTTTAACGTTCGGTTTTAGTTTAATTTAAACCTCCGGGGGCGGTCACCCAAAAGGCAGGTGAGGCGCGTTAAAAATACAACTTCCAAAGATCAAGGCTATTAAAAAGCTTTACTTGGAAGGTCCCGCTGGCTCCTTTCCCAGTGATCCGCACCAGATGTCCTCTCTCCACCGCTTTAACCAGGGCCGTCCTCAGGACTTCTGGACTGGCAACGAACCAGAGTTACTGAACCATCTACCTCAGGGGTCTCCCGCCCCGTCCCCCAAGGGGCCGTGAGGCTGCAGGTTCTGGTCCAACCCAGCAGCAGCAGCACCAGACTGGACTCACTTCATCAACTCATCTGAGTCTTCAACGGCTGACTGGTCAAACTGGGTGAGCTGGACTGGTGGGACCAGAACCTGCAGCCTCACGGCCCCTTGGGGACGGGGTCGGAGACCCCTCGTTTACACCTTAAAGTGCTTAAAACGGGCTTCGTGAAGGTGGGAACTTCCAAAGACTCTCCAGGAGAGACGACTGCAGCTGTTTCGGTGGGGCTGTTGGTTGGGTAAATGTTTGAAGAGGGGAAGTTCCCACCCGCTCACGCTAAACCCTGAACCCGGGGGGGCCCAAACGGGATCATCTGTTACCTGCTCTCGATGTTCAGGTTGGGAAAGTGCTGCTCCAGGTACTTCTTGATGAGGTTGTAGGAGGCCTCTTTGGGCTCACAGAGCCGAGTGATGATGAGGGGAAGGGCGTCTCCCAGCGACTCCATCCTCTGAGCGGCTTTCTGCAGACATTCGAGAGGAGGAGACGCGCCCGAACGCATCACAGGCTGAGAGAAGTTCGGCGGCGAGGTCGCGCGAAAACGAGGGCGCTGACGACGGCGGACGAGAGTCGTCTCCCCAAAGCCCCGCCCCCCGTCTCTGCGGTTTCACGTTCACCCTCCTCGCTCAGGTGACTCGGCAGCTCCAAAGACGCCCGTTCCCCCCCTTTAACTCCGAGCGGTCGCGACCGCCGAGCGAGGCCTTTCTACGTTAGCGCGTGCCTGACGAGGGGGCGGAGTCGAGGGGCGGCGTGCCGGGCTCTTACCTTGGACAGGACGGGCTTGTTCCCGATGGCGAAGGTCCCCGAAAGGCCCTTTCCTTTGATCTGGTGGGCCGAGAGCAGAGACGGGGGTGAGCGCGGCGGACGCGGTGCCGACACGCGAGCCAGACCGATCGAGAGATCGGGAAAGAGGACGGGCTCCGAACCACGCCGAGCCCCCCGCCCTTCCGTTTTGCCCCCCCCCGTACCTGTTTGATGGTTCCCTTCTCCAGATGTTTCTTCATGGCCTTCTTGAGGAGGAACTTCTTCTTCCCGATCTCCATCCCCGGGTACTTCTTCACGATGTACTTCAGGACCGACTGGTACGAAACCCCAGCCTTGCTGTTACAAGACTGCAAAGAGAGGAGAAGTCAGGCGCGTCCGGGGATGGAGCGTCTGGGGGGGTCAGGGGGCGTTACGCACCAAAATGGCTTCAACGAGGATATCGTCCACTTTGTGCTGAGTGCCTGAAAAGTTGGTGACAGGGACCTTTTTGCTGGCAGATATGCTAGCCCATGCTGGGATAGTCCGTTTCACCTTCTTCACTTTGGTTTTCTCATACTTGTAGCCATCCTTCAACCTGCCACCAGAGGGAGTCGCACACGGGTTCAGTCAGGCGCGCCGTCACCCCCCCTTGCCGGGCGATATTTCACTGTGATGGCCACCACCCCTCTCGTGAGCGCATCCTCACCTTAGCAGGAGCACATAGCAGTGCGTGGCGCACTGGCCGGCCGCGCAGTCCTTGCATTTGTCACTTTGAGGCCCCACAGGAAAGACAAAATCAGGTTTTAGAACACGCGTGTCGGGGAGCACAGCAGCAAGCGCACGGACTGACTCGAGAGGCGGGGCGAGTCTGGGGAGTCTGGGGGAAGAGGAGGGGGGGGGAGGACCGAGACCCTCCGCCGACTCGCGCTCCTTCGCTACGATTGGGCGATGGAGGTTCGGCCGCGAGCTGTCCGACCGTTAAGCTCTGGACAGACGAGGCTGGGGGGGTGGGGGGCGTGTCCCTGAACTCTGACGTCTACGGGGGAGCGTTAACGGCCGGGCGTAAGAGGGCGAGGGCCGGAACGCGCGGGGACGAGCCGTCCGGCGGCGGCGGCGAGGACAGTCGGGACGGACCAGAGTGCTATCAAAGTGAAATATCGCAGGGCTCAGAGTTGCACGAGAGCTCTCTGGTGAGACTCACTCTTTCTTCTCCGAGGCCTCCTCCTCCTCCTCCTCTTTCTTCTCCTCCTCCTCCTCCTCTTCTTCCTCCTCCTCCGCGGCTTCTTCGCCTTTCTCGCCGTTCTCCGTGGCCTCCGTTTCGCCCGCGGCGTCGGCCTCCTCCGGTTCTGACGCCGCGGCCGAAGACGCCGCCGGCTCCTCGTTGGCGGGGGGCGATTCCTCCGAGGAGGCTTCGGGCTCTGGTGAACCAAACCAAACCTCTGGTTAGTCAGAACCAGCAGCGGGTCGGACGGTCCGGTCCTCAGAGAGTCAGTGAAACCATTTTAGAGTCTCCAGAACTGATCTGATTTACAGACCGAGAGAAACCAGTCCCGCCCACTGGTGAGAACATGAGATTACCAGTCAGGGAGTAGATCACCACCACCCAGTTAACATCCCAGTTAACACCCCAGTTAACATCCCAGTTAACACGGCTTCACACATGGAGGAGGAGGAGGAGAGAGGAGGCAGCTGTGTGGGAACTGCTGGTCTTTAGAGGCTGGTTAGTTAGTTGGCTGGTTATCTGCTTAGTTAGTTGGCTAAATGTGTAATTGTTTGGTTGGTTAGTCAGTCCTTCGTTTAGCTGGTTGGATAGGTAGTTGTTTGGTTAGTGCCCTGGTTGTGGCCCAGTGTTCACAGTTGCCCCTCCATGGTCGGTTAGTTGGTTGTTTGGCTGGTTAGTTAGGTGGTTGTTTGGTTAGTTGGCTGGTTAGTTGTTTGTTTAGTCTGTCAGTTAATTGTTTGGCTGGTTGGTTAATAACTTGTTGGGTCGTTTGTTCAGTTGGTTGGTTAGTTGGTGCTGTGGTTGTGGTCCAGTGTTCCCACTCATCCCCTTGTGGCCTCACTGTGGTTGGTTAGTTGTTTGGTCGTTTAGTTAGCTGGTTATTTGGTTAGTTAGTTATTGTATGGTTGGTTAGTTGTTTATATGATTGGTTAGTTGTTTGTTTATCTGGTTGGTTAGTTAGTTGTATGGCTGGTTAGTAGTTTGATTGTCTGGTTGGTTAGTAGTTTGATTGTCTGGTTGGTTAGTTGTGTGGATGGTTAGTGGTTTGTCTGTCTGGTTGGTTAGTTGTATGGCTGGTTAGTCCTTTGTTTGTCTGGTTGGTTAGTTGGTGTATGGCTGGTTAGTGGTTTGTCTGGTTGGTTAGTTAGTTGTTGTATGGCTGGTTAGTCGTTTTTTGTCTGGTTGGTTAGTTGTTCTATGGTTGGTTAGTTTGTCTGGTTTATTGTATGAATGGTTAGTCATTTGTTTATCTGGTTGGTTAGTCGTTTGTTTAGCTGGTTGCTTAGTTAGTTGTGTGGGCGCTTAGTAGTTTGTCTGGTTGGTTAGTTAGTTATTGTCTGGCTAGATAGTTGTTTGTCTGGTTGGTTGGTTAGTTAGTTGTGTGGTTGGTTAGTTAGTTGTAGTCCGGTTGGTTAGTTAGTTGTTGTCTGGCTAGATAGTCGTTTGTCTGGTTGGTTAGTTAGTTGTAGTCTGGCTGGTTAGTTGAATGGCTGGTTAGTTAGTTGTAGTCAGATTGGTTAGTTAGTTGTGTGGCTGGTTAGTCGTATGTTTAGCTGGTTGCTTAGTTAGTTGTGTGGTCGCTTAGTAGTTTGTCTGGTTGGTTAGTTAGTTGTTGTCTGGCTAGATAGTCGTTTGTCTGGTTGGTTAGTTAGTTGTGTGGTCGCTTAGTAGTTTCTCTGGTTGGTTAGTTAGTTGTGTGGTCGCTTAGTAGTTTGTCTGGTTGGTTAGTTAGTTGTGTGGCTGGTTAGTCGTGTGTTTAGCTGGTTGCTTAGTTAGTTGTGTGGTTAGTAGTTTGTCTGGTTGGTTTGTTAGTTGTTGTCTGGCTAGATAGTTGTTTGTCTGGTTGGTTAGTTGTTGTATGGTTGGTTAGTGGTTTGTTTGTCTGGCTGATTAGTCATTTGTTCATCTGGTTGGTTAGCTAGTTGTCTGGCTGGTTAGTCGTTTGTTTATCTGGTTGGTTAGTTAGTTGTGTGGTCGCTTAGTAGTTTGTCTGGTTGGTTAGTTAGTTGTTGTCTGGCTAGATAGTAGTTTGTCTGGTTGGTTAGTTGTGTGGTCACTTAGTAGTTTGTCTGGTTGGTTAGTTGGTTGTTGTCTGGCTAGATAGTCGTTTGTCTGGTTTCTTAGTTGTGTGGTTGCTTAGTAGTTTGGTTGGTTAGTTAGTTGTGTGGTCGCTTAGTAGTTTGTCTGGTTGGTTAGTTAGTTGTTGTCTGGCTAGATAGTTGTTTGTCTGGTTGGTTAGTTAGTTGTGTGGTCGCTTAGTAGTTTGTCTGGTTGGTTAGTTAGTTGTTGTCTGGCTAGATAGTCGTTTGTCTGGTTGCTTAGTTAGTTGTGTGGTTGCTTAGTAGTTTGTCTGGTTGGTTAGTTAGTTGTGTGGTCGCTTAGTCGTTTGTCTGGTTGGTTAGTTAGTTGTGTGGTCGCTTAGTAGTTTGTCTGGTTGGTTAGTTAGTCGTAGTCCGGTTGGTTAGTTAGTTGTGTGGCTGGTTAGTTAGTTGTTGTCTGGCTAGTTAGTTGTTTGTCTGGTTGGTTAGTTAGTTGTGTGGTCGCTTAGTAGTTTGTCTGGTTGGTTAGTTAGTTGTGTGGTCGCTTAGTCGTTTGTCTGGTTGGTTAGTTAGTTGTAGTCCGGTTGGTTAGTTAGTCGTGTGGCTGGTTAGTTAGTCGTAGTCCGGTTGGTTAGTTAGTCGTGTGGCTGGTTAGTTAGTCGTAGTCCGGTTGGTTAGTTAGTCGTGTGTTCAGCTGGTCCCAGGGCTCCCAGCCCCCCCTCGGCGGCCTCACCGTGCTCGTCCCCGGTGGGGGGGCTCTTCTCCTGGGAGGGGGCCGCTGCTGCTCGTCGGATCGGCATGGCCGGAGGTCTCCTGCAACACAGCCGAGCGGAGGCGCGTGAGGGCGGCCGGCCGGGCCCGCGGAGGCCGCCGGCCCTCATTCATTGGCGACGAGCGGCCGCGAAACCGAGAAAAAGGCGCATCCGCCCCCCCCCCTCGACCCCCCCCGGGGCTGATGTGGAACATCTGTCCGGCCGCCCGAAGGCCACTTTGAGACCGGCGGGGGGGAGGAAAAACGCTGGATTTCGCCATTTTGTCAGCGGCGGAACAATGATGGCGTCGAAGCCGGCGGAGGGAGCCGGCGGGGCCGCGGCGGCGGGGGGGGCCCCCGGGGGGGGGGTGGAAGGACACGTACCTGGGGATGTGGACAGATGTGGAGCGGTGCGGAGCAGCTGTGTGTCGTCCTTTATTCAGATGTGTGTGTGTGCGTGCGTGTGTGTGTGTGTGTTTACGAGCCCCGCCCCTCGCACCCCCCGCGGTCACGTGGTCACGTCCGAGGATCCCCCCCGCTGTCACGGCGGCTCGCAAACGCCACGTTTGTTGCGCCAAAAAAAGGCCCCGGGTCCCTTAAACAACGAAGCCGCCGGCCAGCAAGCGCCCCCTCCCGCGTTTACGTCCCTGCTTTTTGCTTTTTTGTTCGGCGGGCGCGTCAATATCTGTGCGCAAATTGCCGTTTAAACCGTAAGCGGAGCGGCTGCCGCGGAGGCTCATGGGAGTTGTAGTTCTTAGGAGCGCTTCTGCGGCAGCCATATTTGAAGTCGCAGCTGAGAACAATCTGATGATCGATCGACACTATTGATCGGTCATCGGATAGATCGATGCCATTGATCGAGCAATAGCACCGTGTGTTTAACCGCAAGGCCCGACAGCAGCACCGTCGGCTGGCTTCAGCCCGAACGAGCATTCCTGCCTTGACCCGGGCTTATTCGACTGACTCTCGTTAATTAAACACGTCTAACATTGTTTAAAATGGATCAAAACTGTCCTCAAGTTCAGTGAAGATGCGGTGAGACCGATCAAAACCGCCGATTTTGAAAGCACACGATAAACACCAGAGGGGGGGGACACAAACCAAAAACAAATGTTGCAAAACGTTCAAGCCTTGGGTGAACAAATGCAGCGTGAAAGCAAAATAATTCATTGAAAACAGACGCGTTACACTTGATAAGATGATTGAAAATAAAGAAGCACAACTAGACGTCTCATGTAAACACACAAACACCAACGCGTGGTCACCTTGGTGAACCCATCAGATCTTTTCGGCCCTGCAAAAGCATCAGGACAGACGTTGAAACACATCTTAAAGTAACACACACTCCTCCAAAAGAACAAGCCGTGGGAATCTACTGCTTTTTTTTTTTTTTTTTTTTAAATACTTTTATCTTTAATGTATTTACAAGCTTTAATTTGCTCTGTAGGTCTGAAGTATTACAAGCATTTTGTTCAATGACCATGGCCATTTGATATTTTCAGTTGCATTATTTTCCTCTGGTTTTCACTGAATATATCCGACTTGCGTTCTCCAGACCGACTCGCAACGCTCCTCGAACGCACACCCTCGCCTCTGCTGAGGCGTATGTACATTACTATAAATGTAGAACAAGCCAGGGCCGGGGGAGAACGGTCAAACTCGAACATCAACACCTTTTTGGCTTTCCCTTCGTCCCAAAACGATGGTCTGTTTCGCCCTGTTTTAACAAACAGAGTAGAATCCAGGAGGCTATTTATTTCAACATTACAGTATTCTTGTTATTATAATTAATTATATTGTTATTTCTGTTGCCGGGTTCTCCTTTGTGAGCTTCTGCAGATGTTAAATAACTTTCATATTTGCAGTCCTTAAAAAAATAATAAATTAAAGAGTCCAGAACCTATGTATCTTTTAAGTCTCTTCTTAAAAAGTAACAAAAGAAAAGTTAAATTTTAAAACAAAAATATTTTCTATGTATAATACAGGTATTTAGTGCTTCCATCATTGGAATCCAAACTCAAAATGGCAGCATGTCTCAGAACAGTACCGCAGAAAAAAATTCCAGCCGTAAACTCGTTGTCCTGGTCACACACACATCCATTTTGAATGTTTATTCTGCCGTAAGGATGCAGTTCGACTAAAGTTATCCCCCCCCAGGTTTCTCCCTTGTCAATTGTCTTCCGACTCCTCCTCCGCCTCCCTCAGCCACGTGAAGAAGGCCGTGACAGACTTGAGGGCCACGCCCTTGCCGTCCTGCTCCGCGGGGTCTTTGCTCGACTCCCACTTGTAGAAAGCGTCCTCGGAGATGACGTCCTCGTCGTAAAGACAGTCAAAGAACATCCGGAGGAGGTCTGCGGAGGGAGAGAGCGAGAGACGTCAAAGGTTACTCCCGGTGAGGGAAAAAGCAGCCTGGCTTTAAAGTCTTATTTCAGGAATCTGGGAGGTGGAAGCGTTCGACCTCGGTGGACCTCGTGCCTCCAAGCGCCTGCAGGATCAGGAGGTGGCGTAAACCAGCGGTCCCCAACCCCCGGGGCGTGGACCGGTACCGGTCCGTGGATCAACTGGTACCGGTCCACCAAGAAATAATTTATTATTTCTGTTTATTATCTGAGTCTGAACAGTCTTTTATTTTGAAAAACGACCGGATTCTCTGGGTTACATCTCGGTCACTTGAGCACCAAAAGCACCAAAATGAGTAAAAAACAGACGTGGAAGTTTATTTTGAAGGGGAAAAGACCCAGATTTAGATTTAGATTGGACATATCAACAATCTATGTGCCCCCCGGTACCACAGTAAACCTGTCCAGCATTGACCGGTCTGATGATAATAAGGTTGGGGACTGCTGGCGTAAAAGATTCAACAACCAATGACTCGAGCTCAATTCTAACGTTGGACTCAAGCGCTGTATTCTTTTTAAAAAAGGTTTGTTTTTCCTGTTCACTTAACACCAAATTTATGAAAACTGTTTTAAGGGGTCAAAACGCCCAAATCCAAACTAAGTATTGATGCTAAACAACATTAATGCACCTCAAACTAGGCCCTAAAAGAAGATAACAACCCAAAACTAATCAGAATTAGAAACATGCAAAAGAACGATGGTTAGATTGTGATTATATGATAAACCTTAGACATAACGCACCTTTATAAAGCTAAATACAACATCGCCAACACAGTCACTCAAAGACAAACTTCATAAAAAAAAGAAGTGCCTGAATGATTGGGGGTCCGGTACTCACTTGGAGGCTGATCGAGGGAGACGATCAACGCCTGAAGTGCATAAAGTGCTTGCAGCTGTCGCTCAGTGTCTGAGTTAAGGTACTTGAGCAGCACAGGCAGTCTCTGCTGGATGATGGCTGTGTCCACTCGACAGTTGGTGTTATCGTCTGTGTGTCAGAGCAGGGACAAGAGTGAGCGAGCGCGGGGGGGGCCCGCCTGGGTTCAGGGGGGGGGCTCTCACCTTTCACTGCTGCCTTACACACAGCCGTCATCAAAGCCCTCAGGAAGGGGGAAGAGCTCATCTGAGATTCGTCTAGGTTCGCCTGCGGAACAGAAACCCTCGGTGAGCGAGCAGCGGTCCCCCACAACATCTGATCATTGTGCGATTCGGCTTCAGAACCCCCCAAAAAAAACAAAACAAAGGATATCGATGTCGGGCCAACGCCCAACTGGGAGCTGGTCCTGACCAAAACGCTGCGGCTGAAAGCCGAAGGGTGGAGTCGGCCCTTAAAACACCTCCAAAGTACAGAAGTGTTCTGGACTTGAGCGACAAAGTGCAAACAACCGTCACTTCCTATACGCTATTTCGCTTTTTGGAGCCAAGCTCCCCATGACACTTTTATTGTAGCCATTTGAAATGTAGCAGTATTTGAACGGGTGTTTTCATTTTTTATTTTACCTGCTGCGTTGTTCTTTGAGTCAAACTGAAGTCAAACTGCACAAAGTCAGAGAAACTGTTCAGAGAGGTTCAAATTGGCCCAAATCGCCCGTCTCTTGTTTCCCTTTAGGGTCGTTCCTGATAGGAAAAGGGTCTGGTCGCACTACTCAGAAACTTGATCGGTCTCAAAAAACATTGCAAAGTGTTTGTCTTGTGATAAACTTGGACTAAACCGCGCTGTGATCCTGCTGCCTCATCACCCGCCCCGGCAGCATCGTGAGCTGAATCGCTGAACGAGCGCAGTCGCCGCCTTTCGCCTCTTTACGGTCATCAACACCATCACGCGTCGCGCTTTCGCCGCACTCAAAAACATCTCTCCTTTATATTTTTGTGAGAAAGTGAGGCGACCCAGAACATGAAGGAGCGTGCAGTGAGCGTGTGAACGTGGTTCTCCTGATTCAACCGGTGTGGATATGGAAGAGGACGCCAGCCTTGACCTGAGGGGACGTTGACTTGGACGGGAAAACGGTCCTCTTTCAACGTTTATCGACGTGCTTCTTCAGCTCGACAACCATACCTCCACCCAGTCGAAGATCTGCTCGTCGCTGGCCATGTCCTCCAGCAGGAGCCTGTCCAGCTGCTGGCCGAGGTCCTCAGAGGACAGGACGCGTCTGGACTGAGCGGCGTCGGGGCCGGAGCCGTCCGACGAGACGAACTGGAGCTTCTGGGTTGCGGGGAGACGAACGACGGGCGCGTTAGTGGCGGCGAGAGGCCCCCCCACGGAAGAAAAGGGGGAGGAGCGCGGCGCCGACCTGTTGCGAGATGAACGCCTGGACGTCTTCTCCCTCGGGCAGGAAGTCGGTCCAGTCGAGGCCAGAGTCCCTCCACAGAGAAGCCACGGTCCTTTGGCTCTGCAGACAGAAAGCATCAGCGTCAGCAGCTCCTCCTCGCTCACGCCCGCCAGCCTTATCAACTGCACAAGTAACGCCACAACTCAGGAGCACACGCGTGTGACGCCCGCGTCCACGCCCGACCTCACGGCTAAACACACAAACGTCAGCGCTTTAGCTCAAACAAGGGCTCGATTTATTTCATGACATGTTTTTTTCTTTTTTCTACTTCTATTTTTCTTTACTTGGATGTCGATATTAACTAATTCATGAATTCATTATTTGCAATAAGGGGTAGACAATACAAGTTCGCTTCCTTCTGCCCCCTTTCATTCAAGAATTGTAGTGTTGTAGCTTTATTTTAAATGTTTGTTTTTATGCATGATAACTGAATGAATAAATAAATTAAAAAGAATCATTAAAAGGTGAAAAAGGAACGGACAAAGAACAAGCCGCTTAAAGTAGCGCTCACCGTTTGTTTGCATAGAATGTGCAGTATTTCAGAAATCAAGATCCCAGCTCTTCCCACAGGAAGCAAAGGTTTCCTTAATTCACTGTGAACGGAGACAAACAAGACATGAGTGAGTCGAGGCCCCGGGGCCTCTCAAACCTCCTCCAGGGGCGAAACGTCACCCACGTCAACCACGCGGACATCTTAGATTAACGTTTAAAGACAAACACCGCCGGCCCACTTCAGGAGGAACACGGGTTCAGGCGTGTGGACGGGGCCGACGCGACTTCCTCGAGTTCAAACCGAGCGTCAGAACGGGCGGGGAGGGCGGGACCCCAGTGGACGTGTCCGGGTTACTGGTGCCGGACTGGTCTGAGGAGCTCAGGGACTGGGACGACCCTCAGCAGGGTTGGGGGACAGAGGCCGGCGTGGAGCGCAGAGAACGGGCACGAGGGACCGACGACGGCGGGGCCCACGCCCCTCCCCCCACGCCCCACGCCCCACGGCCAGCGTCCCCGTCGTCGTGCCTCAAAGCTCCCACCAGCTCAAACTGGTTTCTGGATCGCTGACGGTGAGCTCGCTCGTCTCCACACCCGTCACCCCGGCCCGACGGGGCACCTTTGGGAGGTTCACGCCGTGGACGTCAGTGCGGACCGCAATCTCTGAGGAACGTTCCCAACGACTCGCCGAGAGTAGAAGTAAGACCAAGCTGGGTCCAGCTTTCTTGTGAGTGAGGGGTAGCTAATGAAGAGTATCTCAGTAGGTGGTTAAGAATCAGGTACCTAAAGAGGTCTCTCATAGAGAAGCCCCCCTCCTTCAGCACGGGGCTCAGCAGCTCAGCCAGGTACAACCAGATGTGAGGAATGTCGATGGCCATGTCATCAGCCTGCTCTAGTGTTTCTGCAAACCTGAGGGCGAAAGAGGGCACACCAAAACACACCAGGGAGTTAATACGATTCAACTATACTCTTAAATTAAAGATTTTCCACACTATAAGCTTTCAAAATCTGCTGTGTGCCTTTGGTGGGTGCACTACGGTAAAAGCTCCGCCCATCGATTAGCGGCACACCTGTGCTTACCGTATTTTCCGCACCATAAGGCGCACTTAAGACCCTGAACTGTTCTCAAAAACGATGGTACGTCCTTTAATACGGTGGACTGAGTTCCACAATCTGCTGTGCCCCTTTGCTACGTGCACTACGGTAAAAGCTCCTCCAGGTTGATTGGTGCAGGTGTGTCAGGTAACATCAGAGGTGAGCTTATGAATATTTAGTTTAATTAAACTGATGAAACTCACTGTTGTGCTTCATTTTGTTACTGTATGTTTAAACATGATCTGATAATATGTTGGTTAATTACAGAAACAGACCACAGAATTGAGACTGTCCTATGACACGGTGTGTAAAATACGGTTTATAGACCCAAAATAAAGTGAGTTTCTGACTGTTTTGGTTCCCTTAATGCACCTGATAACCCGGTGCGCCTCATGTCCGGTATGTACGGTATCTTCAGAACTATGGCTGTGAAGACGGAGCGTCTGTGGAGAACTGACCCTTTGATGAATTGACTCTTGGGCAGAGGACCCTGCTGCAGCAGCTGCAACAGCAGCAGTCCCATGTGGTCCCGCGTGATCTGACTTCGCTCCAGCGTCGACTCCACCCCGACCCGCACAAAGACGTGCAGCTGGGCGCCCAACTCCAGCTCCTCGACGCACTGGATGGCCTCCTGCGGGGGATAAACACGTTGGGTGACGGAGGGATTATTGTTGCAGGATTGGGGGGGGATCACAGGGTCTCTGTTCAATAACCGCCCACCCAAAACACAAAATAAACAACACAAACAAAGTGTGTGTGGCCACACTAACATACGTGGACCTGCGTTAAAAACATTTTAGCTTTTGGCCAGTTTCATTTCCAGGTTAGTGTTCCCTCATCCAATCCATCCATTAAAGACACACGGGGATTATTTAACATCCATTTCAATACAAAATCTGTGTTTTTGATGAATGTTTAGCAATCGATTGACTACGTGTGCAAATAGAAGCAGTTTTATCTCCAACATCAACGTGCGCCGCTGCTTGTCGATAAGCTTTCAGTACCTTATAGTCATTAATGTGCAGGAACTCGTCGATGATGGACTTTGACCTCCTCTCTATCTCCTCTTCTGACATTGCAGGTCGGTCCGGGGTCTGGACCGGCTCAGCTTTCACTTTCAAAATAAAAGCACCAATGTAAAAAAGACTGCCCCAAAAGGACCAGAGGTGAGTTCTGGAGCGGCCAACCGGCCCAAAGAGGCTCGCAGAGACAGTGTGCTGCCCTCACTCACCAGACTCCCTCACTCGGTTGCGCTCAGGCTCCGTTTTGTCCTCCGTGACGCTCGGCCTCCGAGGCTCGGGCCCCTCTCGCTCCCTTCGGACCTCGTCGGAGGCCGGGCTGTCCGGCGACTCCTTGGCGCCGCCCCCCCTGACGAACAGCCCCGGCCACGACGACGGGGCGCCAGACCCGAGCGGCTTCTCGCCGCGGTCCCTCCCTGAGCCACTTCGACTGCCGAGCGGCGGAGACAACGAGTGAGGACGTTGCGTCGGCACAGGGCAGCGGTCCAGGAGAAGCGCGGCCCCTTACCTCCCGAGGGTTCTCCTGGATTCAAAGTCGGAGTTCTGCGGAGGAGGGGTAGACGGCTGGGGCGAAGGCGTCGACTGTAGCGCGGAATAACGGTTGAGGCCCGCTGTCCGCGAAAGCTCTGCCGCGGAAATCAGATTGAGAAGGAGTATTATTGTTTTGATCCCCAACAAGATGCTTTGAAGACCAGAACTATTTTCTCAGCGAGCTTGGGTCTGCAGCCCGTGACGGTCTCGCAGCGTGGCCTGTTTTCATTCGCACATATATCGCGGTCTTCCTACCAAAGAGTGTGTCTGCGAGCGAAACAAACCCCTTCTTAGTCAGAGTTAATACGATACCGGGGGGTTGAATTATTACCCGAGTCGCTGGCCTTGGCTCCGCCACTGCTGCCCTTCACCCATGTGACTTGAGCCCGGGGACCCAACTGGATCTTCTCATCCATTTGTGGCTGCGAAAAAAGTTAAACGTTGTCAAGAGAAACGATTTCTAAACGGTGATTTATCATTCAGGAAAGATTCATAATCCAAACGGCCATAATGGAGAACATATTAAGTTCTTTCGGGGTCCTTTTCAAAAGCAGAGAGCAGTACCTCGTACGTCCAGCAGGGGGAGGGTGCGCCTCTGAACAGACCACTGCAGACCAGACCTCCCTTATTTAACTAATTTGTACTTCTGAGCTGATTGGCAATCAATAAAAAATATGATCAGGGACTTTTCAGTGGTGAGTTTGTTACAACAACTCTGAATTCACTTCCTGTATAATTGAGATACGTTATGAATTCGGTTTTATAAGGGGTTTTATCGGTCTGCTTTGATGCAAATTTGATTTCGGGTGGCAGAAAAAGGACTCTGCTTCACTTCCCCGAGGGATTAATGTGAGATGTCAAAAGTCTAGACGAGCAGAGACGAACTAGACCTTCAACGTGTTACACATGTTCCTCCTTCTCACCGCGGATGCTGGGCAGCCTTCAGCGGTCAATAAACACGCGACTTTCCACAAAACCACAGTTGAGTCTCAACAAGAAAAGAAAAGGCGGGTGCTCGTCTCACTTTTGAGATCTTTGGGATCTTGTTGGGGTCGATGGTTCTACTGTTCTTAGTCATGGGCACAGTGTTCCAGGTCTCTTCCCTCTGCGCGCGCTGCTCTCTTGCATCTACGGCAGGGAGGAAAGAAAAATAATAAAAGAGAGTTGAATGTGTATTAAAAATGTAAAACCCATTCCTCAAGTAAAATGGCTGTGAAGCGGTGACATTGGTGACAGCTCCTGCCACCAATTATGAAATTTTATAGGTCAGCTAACAGACGGGTGGGGGCAGGGGGCTTCCTGGCCCCTGGTAGGTACAATAGCATCTCTGCATGCTATAGGGACAGGAAGTCCGCCTGCAGGCTGGCCGACTCACGGAAGCTGCGCCGCTGAAGCCCTAAGCCTTAAAGAGGATTTGGACTGCAGAACTGACCTGGCCGTCTCTTGCTGTCCTTGGAGAGAAGCTGCTGGTGTACTTTTCTCTGTTCCTCCTGCTCTTCGATTTTCGCCTCCTTGTGGATCTGCTCGATGGTTTTCGGACCCTGATCGGCTCTCCTTGACACCCAGTGGTGCTGGAAGGTTAACAAAACATTTCAGGTGTGACGCGAGATGGTTTGGTTGGAACATCTGTATATGGGTGTAGTCACATAATACCATGGCCAAATTATTGACCAGAAGATCAAGAAAATTAGAAATTGGCTGAACTCACCAGCCTGAGGTCGATAACATCCTGCAGCATAAACCGAATACGAGACGACGTCTTCCTCTCTTTGACAATTTTTTCCATCTGATTAAAATACTGATCCATCCGAGGCTGAAAACGAGGAAAAATGGGTTAATTAAGACACGAAGGTCACATCACTCTCCAATCTCTGAGGTTCAGGAATGAGCGCATCGTTCCAGTGAGCTGACCAATTAATTTAAACCTGCTTTCCTCTGAATGGCATCAAGCAGACCGCCCAAACGGAGGGCGAGCTGAAACAGCCGCAGACACGTTGTTTACAGTTATTTATGTGCTTAAAAGCCCATGACTGGGGAAAAAAACAAGCAGTTGCACCCATGTTTCTCGTTCAAAGAGGATTTGAAATGCCTCTGGAGAATGCAGCGAGTTTCTCCCGAACCCAGGGTTTAATGATTTAGAAACGAATGGTACTCTTGGAAATTGAAGTATAAAGGATGACTGCGGTCAGCTCTGACAGAACACATTCGTTTCTCCTGCCTCCACCGGCGCTATAGGCGTTGAGGATATTTGTTTTTTTACGGTGAGCTCAACGTTTATTGTTCTGAAGCTGCTTTTTATTTAAGAGTATTTATTTATCGCATCGTTAACTTCCCGGTATACTTTGATGTGTCCTTGCAGGAACAGGAAACTTCAGAGACCCGGGTAGAGAGCGCCATCTCTGCCTCACCTTGGCCTTCTCAAAGTCGAGGTCCTTGCCGATGGTGGTGAGCAACCTGCACAGACACTCCAAAGACTCCTGGTCGTGATTCTTGAGCAGCTTGACCACACAGTCGTGCATGATGGCTTCAGTCAGCATCTTGAGCTTGAACAGCTCGCCGATGAACTTAATGTTGCCGATGGAACGCCGCCGAGCTTTGTCCTTTGCCTCCTCCAGCTCTTCCTGAAGCCTCTCGTGCTCAGTCGTCTGAAGCGAGAGAAGGAAGCGTCAAACGGACGTCCGAAAACGAGTCGAAACAGCCGCGGGAAGACAGGGGCCTGCGATCCTTACGTCACATTCCGATGCAGTCGAGTCCAGCTCTTTCTGCCTCCTCTCAAAGACCACATCGTCCACCTTGTCTTTTTCAAACTCCTTCTGGCAGCGGTTTAGCAGCAGTTTGCGAAAGTTGACTGTGGAAGTGGGTTTGTCCGTCATGGGCACTTTGAGCTATAGAACAATGGGAGGGAAAAGCATTGAAAGAGCACATCCCACCAAGCATAGGACAAAGATAAAACAAGGAGGATGTCACATCTACAGAACTGTGCAAAAGCTTTAGGAGGGGATGAAAAAGGCTGTAAACTAATCATTAAATTGTCATCAATTAACAAAATGCATTGAATAAACAGAAATGTAATCTGATATTTGGCGTGACCGCCCTTTTCCTTCAGGACAGCAGTAACTCCTCCAGGTACGTCTGCGCACGCACTCTTTAACTACCTAATCGCGCCTGTGGAGGAAGGCTTCCTCAAATCCTGCCGTCTCTTCTCGTAATCTCAGAAATACTCGACGATGTCGAGATCAGGGCTCTGCGGGGGCATCTGTGCCCTCGCTTCAAGGACTTCTTGCTCTCTATACTGCAGATAGTTCTTCATGACCTTGCCCTGCTGCAGAGTAAATTTGGGACTAATCACACGCCTCCCTGATGGTAACGCATGATGGAGTATAAGTCGCACCAGCCAAAAAATGCATAATAAAGAAGAAAAAAAACATATATAAGTTGCACTAGACTATAAGTCGCGTTATTTGTTTGAAATGTATTTTATGAAATCTGAGACCAGGAACAGGCATTTCCTCTTCAAAGGAAAGTTTTAGTAATAACCACAGGATAGGGAACAGGCTGAATAGGATAAACATCACAACAGGTTCGAACTCGCCATCTCACTCCAGATCACAAGCTCCATTGAATTCTTCATCCTCGGTGTCACTTCTGAGCAACTCCGCCGGTAGACGGAGCGCCGCTTCCCCTGCTGTCACTCAGCACCACCGCTTATATGTCAACACACAAGTCACCAAACCATGAAGAAAGTGCGATGTACAGTCAAAAATAGGGTCTCTGCCTGTATTTCTCAGCAGTAACTCTGACCAAACCTCCAAGAGGACTTGCAGAAACGCAGCCCCAAAGCAGCAGAACCTCCACCATGTTCTCCATCATTGTCCTGCTCCGCAGCCCTTTGGCCACCAGCCTGCCTCCTGCTGCAGCCAAATATTTCAAATTTTGACTCATCAGTCGAGAGCGTTCGCTGCCATTTTTCTGCACGCCACCTCCTGTTTTCATGCGCGGTCGAGTCTCTGGGCCTCGTTTTCGAGTTGGAGCTATGGACGTGCAACTCTTCCACGACTCCAGACCAGTTCTGAGCTGGACTTCTGGCCCCGCTGGGCATCTCCCGTGATCAACAACTGCCTCTATAATCCTCACTGTCGCCCGTGTCTCTGTGTTTTTCTCCAAAAGAGCTTGAATGGCACCTCGTGGAACACCTGTCTGCTCTCAAACATTCGACTAGGAGACCTTGCTGATGCAGTACAACGTCTGAGAGCATTCTTAGTTCACAGCATTTTCTACCACCAGCCTAAAACTATTGCACCGTTGTCTGTCTGCTCAGCGAGGGACTATAAAGTAGTGAATATTCAGATCTGATCTTCACTTCTTATTTTACAGCGGGTGTGTTGACCTTACCGTGGCGAGGCAGCGGCACATGTTTCCGTAGGCCACAGAAAAGTTAGGCTCGTCGATGGCCTTCTCAAAGACCAGGTCTATGACGCCTTTGAGCCTTTCCTCTGTGTCGATGGTCAGGTCCGTTACCTGCTTCATCAGCTGGTTGAACTTCTGAGGAGTCAACTTGTTCAGGATGCTACGGACTTTTCTGAAGAGGTCCTGAGAAGAATTAAAGAGAGCGTTGCTGCACTTGTCTTATCGGGACTGACAGTTTTGGCACAAATGTAACATTTTGATTGATATCACCGGAATGGGATTGAAAAGAAAAATCACGACAAAGCAAAGGTCACTAAAGTTAAGACTAAGAGAAGTCAAATTCTACTCACGATACATTTACTTCTCAACTTTTCATGTGTGTGTATGTCACCAAAACTCACACACATCCAGACACATCAGCTTTAAATCAACTGATTTATAGTTTCCTGTGATTTCAGGGTTGAGCATATTGGCTCTGTGTGTGTGTGTGTGTGTGTGTGTGTGTGTGTGTGCGCGCGTGCTGCTGCCTATTAATGTGGCCCTACTTGTGTTTTTAGTGTCTCTGGATCATCAGCAGGGCCCTCTCTCTTCAATCCAGGCTTCCAGGCGTTCTCAGACTTCTTCAGCTGCACGTCATCGTTCACTGATAAATTCATGATGATCTTTCTGGGTGGAGGCCGACGTGCGCCGATGTTCATAAGCTGTGAAGTACATCACGGAGAACCGTATATCATAGCCCACCACAAGTACCCGTTATGGATAAGTTGCAACATAAAGACCATCATGTAGCAGGAAGCTTTTATATGACCCCCAAGTATAAAATCTTCTCTATTACTGCATAAAAGTGGGCAAGCTTTGTCCATAAAGGTTGCACTGCCTTAATTGTACAATATGAAATAGTTAAAAAAGGCTCTTAGATTGATGTAAATTCTTTGTTGAATCATCCATAGGATGTTTCAAGCTGTTCATTTGGCAGATTAGTGTAGATCATCATATTTTACATTTTTAGGGCAGTCTGTTTCTATTAAATGTAAAACCGATGGCATGTTTAACGCCTATAAGACAGTTTATGAATGACAGCCGTAGTGTCAATGTGAACGTGTTTGACTCACAGCGGTGCCTCGGCCCCCACTCATCGGTCTACCAAAATCTGCAAAGGCAGGTGTGAAATCAGGTCCTCTGGAAATTGCTCTGGAATCCACCACTCGAGAAGGCAATTTGTTTTGGTTCATCTGCACATCATATAACATGCAGAGTACATCATCTCAAACGCACACAACACAAACACAGCACCGCAACGGAACCGTGCCTAGAAGGCTGCAGCGATTCGCACGGCAGCGAGAGAAGTCGGAACAGATGTTGAAGGGACAGAAGCAGGAGAGGAACCCAGGAGAGCGGAGCCGTTGTGTGGGAGGAGAACAGAACAAATCCATCTCTTTCTCTTTCAGTTGTCCTTGACTTCCTCCAGACTCCTTTTCCCAGTGAGACTACACTTCCCCCCTCTGAGAAAAATGCGAGTATGGTACTGTACATCAAATGCTGGGGGGAAAAGTTCTTTTTGGGCGAGGTAGATTTTTTTTTTTTTTTTTTGGGGGGGGGTTCTCTTAAGTCTGCCAAGTGTGACGTAACAGCAATGTGACTTTAATCAAAACAGCACGTCAGCATACCTTACACTCCCCCCAAACAAAAGTGTGGATTAGAGGAATGAAGCAGTCTTTCACAGGTTTGCGAGATGAGGAAAACAGTTTCAGGATGAGCTCTCTCGCAGCTGAGTCGCTTTAACAAGTGACACCCATTTACTCACTTCACAGTTTTGAAACCTTTCAGTCCAACAGACATTAGCCTCAAAAAACAACCTTTCAGAGGCTGTGCATTTGTTTTTTTAAAGAATATAATAACACGAATACATTTATATAATTGATTTGACTGCTCTGGTTTATCACACCGTGGCAGCGTTAAACCCACGGTGTCACCTTGTCTTTACTTCAAATGTACACACTTCACATGCCTGGCAACGCCACCACAACGGAACCACACGTGTTTTTCACATCACCGCTCCACAGCGCGCAGAGGGGAGATCTCTCTATTAAATGCACTCTGGTTTTAAAAAAATATTCAATTATAATTCGCTTCATCAGCCCGGCTCCAGCAACTTCACCAAAGCGAAATTAATTGAAATATTGGAAAAAAAAAAAATCTTCAATAACAAAAAATAATCAACGTGAGGACAAACTCTTACCGGCATGGCTTCAGAGGTTTTGGAAATGGAAAATTAACTGAGGTCATGCCTATCTTTTCTGTAGTTCTGTTTTTGAATTGCTTTGTCTCAGGATTAAGTGGCAAAAAAAAAAAAAAATTAAAAATGTAATTATATTTAATTAAAAAAGTACCAGTCACATTTTACTTTAAAACTCTATCTTAATAGGAGGTTATAATTACAGTATAGTAAAGTAATTCAATGTTAGAGTAATTATGGGCATATTTATTTGGAACAAAAAATGATGCTGTGCACTAAAAATGAGCGTTCGTTAAGCACCAAATTAATACTTTTCCATCAAGATGGAGCATTGTTGGTTTCCCTCAGAGCATCTCTGTGTTCATTAAAGATTTGTCCTGTGTTCACGTCAGGTAATGAACTCACCTTATCTAGCACAACGTCAGTAATGGGTGGGAGCCCCTCGGGTTTCTGTACACAGGCAGGCATAAACTGGAAGCCCAACAGGAATTCCCGATTATACTGGCGCTTTCCATTAGACTCCACCAGGTCTGCACCAGCAAGGAGGAGTTGAGAGGGAAACAAAAGCAAGTTATAAACAGAGATTTGACCGAAAACCACCGTTTTGGTAGCGTCTGAGGCGCTGCCACACCTTCCATGTCCTGTGAAGCACCCGTGGAGTTTTCCTTGTCTCCGGGGTTCGCCCCGCTGTCGCTGCTCTCCGTCTCCGAAATGTGTCCCGCTCCGTTCCTCATAGGCTCGCTCTCGGACTCGCCGTTCTCGTCGGCAGGTTTGGCGTCCGCCTCGGGGCTGACGGCGGGCGCTGCAGCGGGGGCGGCGGAGAAAGCGGGCACGAGTGGCACGGGGCTGCTGCTCAGAGGAACCGACTGAGGGCTGGGCTCTCCTGCAGGCTGGACCACGGGCCTGGACTCCTCCTGCGGGTCAACGCAGTTCAGAAGAGTGAGCACACAGACCTTCCCACCTTATTTCACATAGAGACAGGCGAGTCCACGCAGCGATGGTTGACAGGTATTAGAGCCCCGAGGACACAAAAGCCTAGACGGCTTTAAAATAAAGTGTTGAAGCGACGAAGGCAGAGCGATGGCGATGAAAAGCGTAAAGGGAGGAAAAGGAAATAAAGACCAGAAACTACACTCATCAACACAAGCCGTGTCTATTTTTGTGCAACATCAGATTTTTAAATTTAGCCAGTTTGTGAATGAAGGCAAACACATGGACACATAGAAATAAGGGATGGTTTGTGTGTATGGTATAGGCCGCATATGCACTCAGTTTCCTGAAAGAGCACACAGTAAGCCAGCGGGACTGGGCATAACCTGCTCTTGCTACTAAACAGAGTTTAGACTTTGCAACAGCAATACAATCATTAACGTATTGGCTGGGGCAGGGCTATTACAGTCACACTGGGCACTCATCGTGTCAGAGCTTTTGGGCACATGGAACCACTGAGCCAGCGGAACTAAAGTGTGTATCAGGAAAACATCACAGTGGTCTAAGATCCTCCTAAATGTCATCATATTGCAATAATCACAGCTAAAAAAATTCCAATGTAAAACATTTCAATTTCTTTCAAACCTTTAACATTGGTTGTCGATCCTCTGCGTTGTTTTCATGTAATTGGTTAAAATGAATGCAACACAGACATTTATGATAAATGACAAATTAAAGTTAAGCAGCGGCCCTCAGAGTCGAGGTGTTGCTCTTCTGGGACATGACGATAACTTATCTCACTTAAATTGCTGCCCTTGTGACAGATGAGATAAGCAAACAAAACAACATGGAACGGAACGAGAGCCATCACATTTCAGCCGTGCGATGGCTTTGTCACTGGCGCGTGCCTTCTGTAGAGTCTGTCTGACCTTGTCCTCCATCTGAGGTGCCTCTCCAGCAGAGATCACTTCATTTGGTTTCCTCCAGGTCTTTGGTATTGCAGAAGCAGTCTGATTAACTACGGGAGACACAAATGCAAACGCACCCATTTACGAGCGAATAAAATTGCATTAGACCGTTTTGTCCACATTTGGACGGTCTGCGAAAAACACTGGAAACATCAAAGGAGAACGAGCGAAGCCCTCAAATCTCAATAAACTAAATTAACATTTGCAGAGAAAAAAAAAAAGCTCATTTTCAAACCTTAGAAACCGAAACAATTTCCCATTGAATCTACTGTGACCATTAAATGTAAAATACCATGAAAGAAAGCCATCCAAAGGCCATTCACTTAGACGTAAAACACCTTGACGGCACTAAAGAAGCGTAAAAGATTGTGTGAAAAGGCAACGGTACCTGTAACGGGACCCTTCCTGGTGAGCGGTTGCTGCTGGGGCTCTACTCTCCCATCGGTAACGCCTGCGGGCGACTCTGCTCCCACCCTCGGCGCCAGCTCTTTAGCGTCTACGGCTTTGTTCAGCTCCTCCACCTCCGCTGTGGCCTGCACTAGAGGTGGGAGGCCAGGAGGAAGCATGACCGGCAGAGCCGGGACGGGGCTGGAGGTCAAGGTCACCGGCACCACCGCCACGGGCGCCATGGGGGCCAGAGCGGCAGCGACGGGCACCTCCGGCCTCGCGTCGGGGGGCAACGTCTCAGAGGCGAGGCGCAGGCGCAGGCGCGGGCGCGGGCGCGGGGGCTTGGCTTGCAGCGGCGGGCGGCGGGGGAGGCTCGTGAGCGGGAGAGTCGAGCTCGGGGCCGGAGTCGGCGAGGCCGTTCAGGGCCTTGGAGGCCGGCGCCGGCGAGGAGGCGGGCGTCCGCGTGGCATCGGGGGTCTTGTCTGCGCAGGGAGGCTGAGGCTGTGGGGGAGGGGGTTTGTGTTCCCCTGCTGGGGGGGAGGCTGAGGGAGGGGACTCCCCCGCCGCGGGGCGCTCGCTTTTGTCGGCCGCTGGCAGCGGGGGGGTGGTGGGGGCGGTCGCCGTGGAAGTGGAGGGAAGCTCTGGCTCGACGGGGGAACAGGGCTCCACCGGAGCGCTGGGCTCCGGTCTCTCCACGGGAGCTTCGGGCTGCACCAGCACCGGTGAGGAAGACTTGGGGACCATCGGCTCCAGGTTGGGTGTGTCATCTAGGAGGAAAGCAGAGAAATGAAACTGGGACACACACACGCGCACACACACACACACACACACACACACACACACACACACACACACACACACACACACACACACACACACACACACACACACACACACACACACACACACACACACACACACACACACACACACACACACACACCTAAATCTAATCACCTAATCTTTTTTTAAGTGCTATTTTAATACATTTAAAGTTAAATATATATAAAAACGGAGTCTCCAGCATTACAAAAGCTGAAGTTTAACAATAAATTGGTTCTGCACTCCCTGCTGAGAACTAGAAAAACCGGGAATTCAGCTGACACTGCTCTTGATTTGTGTGTGAAATGAAACTGAAACAATTTAGCGTGCGGGCTTTTCTGATCCAGTGATACAGTCATAATGTGCTGGAAACATCTCCACATAAGCACCGGGGCCTGGAACTAGCCTCTCAATGGTTCAATCCAGAGCCCTGCTGAACTAGAGTCCTTGAACAAGACACCGAACTCCAAAATACCTGAAATGTCTGATTATTCTGCCACCAGTGTGTGTGTGTGTGTGAGTGAGTAAACACACACTCGTAATGTAAAGTGCTGCGAGGGGTCAAACGTTACTAGAAAAGCACTATAAATACAGCATATTTTAGCTGTATCAGCTGTATAGCTGTAGGACAGCTTCTTTAACAGTAAAAAAAAATTAAAAAAATCTTTGAATGAGTTCTTATGTTAGCTGTTATGTGGCGTCTTTAAGGAAGAGGATAAAGGGTGGTTCAAACCTGGCGCTGGTTTGGCGTCTATTGTCCCACCCAGTGACTGCTGTGGATGCTGGGGCTGAGGGGTCTCTAACGTGAAGCTCCCAGGATGGGCCTGCTGAGGAGACTGTGACTGCGGCTGCTCTGGAGACTGGCTGCTGCTCAGCTGCTGTGATTTGAGGTAGAAAATGTGAGGATAATGAGGGTGCGGCCATAAAAACTAGCAACACAGAAGAACAGACGGACACGCACAGAGATATAGAAAAGCACGCACATGCATGTAAATAAAATTAAACAAGCCCAAACACAGGACAAAGAAGAAATAAGCCAAATGGCATATGGGTACATTTAAGAGAAGAGCAATGGTGACAGAGAATCAAGATCAATGTTGGGGAAAAAAATTGAGTGAGAGGAAATGCTCAGGAACGTACAAGGAAAGGCACGGAACAGAGAAAAGAAAGTCAAAAAGTGCACACAAAGACAGAGAAAGAGGAAAGACACTGTTAACTTTTACAGGAAAACAAAATCACTGCATTCTTCTTCAGAATCCTCAAGGGTTTCATCTCTGGACTCGGGAAAATGTATCAAAATGCACAATTGCTTTTTCTCCATTGCTACGGCACAAGACTGGTCTTCTTACCAGGGGTCAAACCTATAAATGTTCATATGTCCTATGCAACACGAGCGCTGCAAAGTATGTACAGCCTTTTTTTAGAAAAGGAACTGACGGCCAAAAAAACTTGAGGGGATTCTGTAGAAGAGATGAGGATAAAAAACAGCACATATATGCAATATACCGTAAAAGAGTGGGTGAATAGAGAGAATGATGGGGGGAAGCAGGCGTAGGATTAAAAGAGTCATTAGAAGGAGTTACGAGAAAATTACACGATAGGTATAGATTGTAAAAAAATAAATAAAAAGATAAAAAGAAAAGGCTCGCCCAGTCATTATGCACCGCAGAGGATCGGATCGAGAGTTTCTCTGCATCTATTCACACGTCCGTAAAGCATTTGGAGAATGTCTGCATCAGGCAAACGATGGCCAGAGTCCAGATGGGAGGTGGTGCAAACACTCGGCGGTCTTGTAGGCTCTCATACTGTATGCTACCCAAATGCCTCCCTGCCTGAATCAGCTCAACTATTTTGGCATCAGAACCCAGAAGCTCACAGATCTGCTCATCTCCCCGGATCGCTTCTCGCTGGCGTTTTCAAAAACTTCGCCCTCTTCCGCGGCCTCACTGATTTCTATTCTTGCATTAATGGCAAATGTGTTCACGCACACTCAGGGCACCACACATTGTACTTTAGGCTCTTTGCATTCTTAAAGCCGGCATTTAAAACAGAATGCATGCGTGTGTGTGTGTGTTCACACACAGTTGCTAATGATACAGTCCTAAACATACAGTGCAAGAATGAAAAGGTCAAATTATATGAATTTAAAAAAAAAAGCTGGTTGTTCTGGGCATGAAGTCAAGTATTCGCGAGAGAGCAACACAACGATGTGCGCCCGCCTAAAGACACAGTAGCCATTTCCCGTCTGTCGCACACGGGCGGCACGAGATGCCTCCCATCTCGTTACGATCGGACGCGCTACAATCTCGCTGTTGTAAACGGCGGTGGGTGGGAAAGTGACAAAAATGGTGCGTGGGGCATACCTGTGGGGGTGTAGGGGTAGAGGAGGGGTGGCCCACGGGAGGCGTCGAATTCCTGCTCCCTGATCCCCCTGCCATGATCTCCTCTGTGATGTCCCTGCCCCCCTGATTGGGGTCTCGGATGCGGATCTGGGAGAGCGGGTGGCACACAAGAAGGAGACAATCCTCACTACGGACGCGGGGCTTCACGGGACATTTATGCTTCCGCGCGTGGACGCCAGGCGTGCAGCGGCGCGGACGCCCGACCCGTGCTCCAGTCCAGAGGGGACGGACACGCAAACCAGGTCGCGAGACATCGCAGCAAGATCACACAACCGTGTCGCACCCAAACCTAAAGGGACATAGTTCAGAGACCCTGGAAAGCCGGGTGACCCAACGGCCTACTTCAACCATATTCCTTTTCTGGTTGTGGCGAGTTAGGGGGAAGGAACGAGTGGCGAGGAGGAGGAGGAGAGTCACGAGTCAGCGTTGTGGGATAGAGGACGGTGTGAGAGGAACCACGTCCAACCACACACCCCACACCTGCACACTGAGCTCCTCTTCAGGAGAACTACTGTGTTTGAGCGCGTCCTGTACGAGTCTGCCCTTCTCCTCCTTTACATGGCTGTCCATTAGCAAGAGGGTCTGCCCATTGAGGCTGGTCCTGCTCAAGGTTTCTTCCTGTATAAAGGGGGTTTGTCTTTGCCTCTGTTGCTTGTTTAGAGGGGGGTGTCTGAGTTTCTGTAAAGCACCTACACACAATTTTGATTGTAATAGACACTATATAAATAGATGAATTTAAGGGTATCCTGCTCTGATAAAGTGCTTGACCCCTTCCTGGATTATTTTTTCTTCCATCCTGAAATATTTCAGACATCAACCCCATTTAATATCAGATAACCTAAAATGATGAAAGCGCAATCGCTCCCTGAACCTAATAACCGGTTGCAGTTATTGCCACCGAGGGTGGCGCAATCCCGGGCGATAGCGCTGCTGTTTGAAGTTCTGTCCCACTTCTCTTCCATTTGTTATCCACACTGAAGGGTTTTCGAGAATAAACTGCCCATTTAAGGTCACACCACAGCATGTCAATTGGATTCAATTCGGGACTTTGACTAAGCCACTCAATACGTTAATTTTGTTTTAGGCATTCAGAAGTGGACTTGCTGGTGTGTTTCAGGGTCTTTTATGCTGCTGCGTAACCCAAGTGCACTTTAGCTTGAGGTTTATTCTTGGAGCCGTGGTTGTTATCTTGGAGTAATTCCCGCTACTGTGAAGGTTCGCCACTCTTCCAGGTTTTCTCCATTTGTGGATAATGGCTCTGACCATGGTCTGCTGGAGTCCCAAAACCATGGAAATGGCTTCCAGACTGATAGATTTCAATCACTTTGTTTCTCAATTATTCTTCAATTTGTTTGGGTCGTGGCATGATGAGTTTCCTTTGGAGATCTTGCAGCCTTCGTTACACAGGATCTTTTTTCGTGATTTATTAATTCAAGAGGTGTGGAAGTAATCACTTCTTTGATTGCTTTTTCTCCCTAATAAAGTATCATTTAGAAAACCACATTTTTGTATTTAGTCTGATTATTTTTGTCTCATGTTACAAGTTTTTCATTAAATTTCATCACAGTACATTGAATGATTTATATCCCAGCACTAAACTGGCAGAATGGAGGTTAACAGTAAAAAAGCAGAGCTTTCACTCACTGTTTTCTTCTCGCGTTTGGCTGGTGGAGGTTGCTGTGGTGTAGGCACTATGATGGGGGGTGAAGGTGGGTACACAGTCTGCCCTGGGTAGAATGGTGGCCCAGCCGTGGGAACTGGGGCTGGAACAGAGGGTGAAACAGGTGGGGGGTACCTGAGGGGATCTGAGGATGTACCCAAGAAACAGGAGACAAGCAGTTTAGAGAAATACCGGTGTGGCGCTTTTCCTTTTCACAGCATTTCTAGTGACACGGTTTGACTCCACACAGTGTGGGTTTGGTTCTTTTCCATTATGAGTACCACCTCAACATGGGTAGGGTCTTCATTGTAAGCATCCCATCCCATCAAAATGTGTGTTACTGTTAAATCTTCACATCAACAACATCAGTGTGGTAAACGATGCTCAATGTTACTAAACACCCTCGCAGGGTTTCCCGGCTGTGGCCGAGTCGGGGCCGCTGCTCACTGGTGTGTGCTGTAAATGGTCTCCATTTTGTTGGCACCACCCGTAGTCCTTTCAGTTCAAACCACACTGACCATCAGGGCCCACAGAGGTCAGATAATTGCTCGACATCGCATTCATGTCCGCTGGTACTCCGGCGGCGAACAGCTTGGCCACTTCTTGGCAAACCTTCTCGTTTCTGATAACATGATCAGTGAATACCCTCGTCACCCACCAAGCACAGGAACATCTGCTCCTCATTAGTGGACCTTGGTGCGGGTTTGCGTGTAGCCTTTAGGAATTTTTTCAGAATAAAAACGCAGTTAAAAAGAAAAAAAAAAAAAAGGTCGCTGTAATGACTCGTCCAGTGACGTCAATCCTTGAGCCAATCAGTGGCCTGCATCATTTGTGGTGCCACCCAAATTAATGAGTTGAATAATATGAATGATTGAGTCAAGACACGTCAGTGCAATAATAACCACCTTTTTTTTTTTGAAACAAAAAGAAAATAAAAAATGAATAAAAAATTTTTTTTTTCTCAAAAGAGGAGCCCCGCTGTGAAAAAAATTATAAAAACCAACCCCATTAAAAAAAATTAAAAAAAAAAAAAATATTTCCCCCAAAACCCACCCCCCCCCCCCCCCCCCCCAAAAAAAAAAAAAAAAAAAAAAAAAAAAAAAAAAAAAAATAATAAAAAAAAAATTTTTTTTTTTAAAAAAAAAAAAATAAAAAAAAAAAAAAAATTTTAAAAAAAAAAAATTAATAAAAAAAAAAAAAAAAAAAAAAAAAAAAAAAAAAAAAAAAAAAAAAAAAAAAAAAAAAAAAAAAAAAAAAAAAAAAAAAAAAAAAAAAAAAAAAAAAAAAAAAAAAAAAAAAAAAAAAAAAAAAAAAAAAAAATAAAAATTGGGGCTCCATGTTCAGATGCAGAATTGAAGCATGCAAAGAAAAGAAGCCTCGACTGCTTTTCCGTATCAGGCACAAAGTGTCTTGAATCTGTCCGGGGTGCAATGAACTCTCAAGACTATCACAGAATTCTGGAGTGAAATGTGCTGCCCAGTGCCAGAAAGCTTGGTCTCAGTCAGGGGTCACGGGTCCTCCAACAGGACAAAAACCCAAAACAGACAGCTAAAGACACAGATTGGGTAATAACAAAATGCTGCACTATTTTGATTTGGATCCTCTCAACATTGATCAAGCGTCTATTGAAGATTTGGAAGGAGCTTAAACCCCTAGTCCAGTTGGCCAAAATACCTGTGCACAAGTCTCATTGAGAGTTCAGATGAAATTCCCGATTTCATTAGTTATTGTGGATTTTCCTTTAACATTACAAACTGTCTCAGTTAGTTCCAAGTTATTTTGTGACCATTGTGTCTTTTTCTGTCTTTTATGTTTGCCCGTCGTGGATGAATTACTCACGATATGGAGCTGCATACTCCCCTGGCCCTGGACCAGGGTAGAAGGTGCCAGACCCTGGAGGCTGTACAGAATACTGCTGAGGTCCCACGTAGGGTGTACTGTGGCGATACTGCAAGTGAGCGTGTAAAGAGATGAATATTAAAATGTTTAATTAAAAGCAGCCCATGCAAAAACACAACAAGCAAAAAATGGGACCCAACCCTAGCCTGGTACAGAGCCAGAACCGGTCTGGCCTGTATGCATACTAAAAGTCTAGGCTGCCCAATATTTCTGTCAGTGTGACGCAAGTGGAAGATGATCTTTCCTTGTTGGTGATGGCTGAGGCAAAGGCCCAGCCCAGCTACTCGTGGTTCACCACTGCAGTATACCTATACACTGTGCATTCATACAGTATATAGGTATACTGTGCATTCACACGCGCTATCAAAGGCACCGACATTAAGGCGGTTTATGTGTGTCACCTGTGGGATGTAGTACTGTGCAGGCTGAGGGGAAGCGAAAGGCATGGGCATGGCCATCATGATTGGTTGGTTAGCAGGGTACACAGCTGCTGTCGGAGGTTGTGAGCCAGGCCGTATGGAGGCTGCGTTTGTCGGGATAGCCGGTCTAGCACTCTGCATCTGCGTTCTCGGGAAAAACTGGACAGAAAACGACAACAGATATTATACCATGGCCAACAGTCTCATTTCAGCATACGCTCGTGGTTTTTTTTCTCGTAGATTCCTTTATGGTTCCAATTGGTACATTTCCAAGAGATAAAAGGGAGAATGAGATAAAGACAACTCCATCACTTTTGTCCCAAGATCCAAATTCCAACACAAAGAATTGCTTTACATTAGTTCTATAGTGTTTGCCATTTTTATGACACTTATGTGTGGATTAAAATCAAAACCTCCTCCTCATAGTCATAATGAAGTACCAGCAAGCGGCATAAAACTCTAAAAGTTTCAGAGGCAAAACAACCAAATATATGCACTTTACCAACCTCCACAATCTAATCTAGACTAAAAGTCAAACCGAGCAGTCATTACGTGGATCGTAAAGACTGTAAGAACATTTAGTGTTCAATTAACTTTTACATTTTCTAATAAAACATGGCAACACCTGATCACCAAGACCAAAACATGCGTAAGGCAACTTATTTGTTCAGAGGGATACCCAGGGAAGGCAACTGCCAGCCCACATGAAGACATTATTGAAGACACTGACCACAGTGCAAATTTCATTACTGCGCATTCATTTAATTTTACAACTGTTGTAAAATTACTAGTTATTAAAAAATAACTAGCTGAATTTTGACTGACAGAAGAGTCAAGAGCCAACCATGCACCAAACGCAGCTTCACCCTCAAAGATGGTCTCCCTTTATCAAAGCAACCCCCAAAGCACCCAAGTTAGAAAAAAAAAGAGTCAGAATACTGAGCCTGGAGAAAAGTGCAAAAGCGTATTCAAAATGACATCTGCTTACACTGAACAACAACAGAGTGTTGTTGCAGAGACAGTAGTGAGACAGAATAAACAATGCTGTAAAGTGGTCTAAAAATACCCGGGGGGAATCACCTTCCAAGTAATAAACCGGGTTCAATGGGTTATTGTAAATAGGACTTTGAAAAGCCAGGAAATAACCATGAAACTTTAGATTCTAAACAAAGGAATACTTAAAATAACTAAATAAATGAAAAGAATGCGACGAACATGCCTTGCAGTTTCAAAAGAAAAGAACACTAAAAGGTTCTGAAACACAGAATCAATGAATTGTTACACATCTAAACAGATAATTATGTATCAACCTAAAAAGAAAGAAGGAACATTCGGTTTTACGTGGCAGTGTTTTCATTCTTCAAGCTACGTATTAAATGACTAAAATCACTAATTAGAAGCTCCGAGATCACAAATGGAGAGATAAGAATGAAGTAATAACATTTTCTATTGAGCATTCCGCAGTGCAAGATAAAGGTTGTTAAACGGTAAGAGGGTTGGGATCGTTGGATGGTTTTAGTCATGCCATGCAGGTCTGCGAAGTCTATGAGACAGACTTGAATGTTACCTGTATGGGCCTGAATCCTCCCTTGTGTATTGCAAGCAGGAAAAAGAGAAAAGCCAATGGAAGACTGAAGTCTCAGTACAACAGAAACAAGCAAGCAATCAGTCACCCAAGCACAACAAGACAATAAACTATCCAGTTTATTCGCTTTCTGTGACACGGTACCTCTTCGGAGGCACATGACTAATGGTAACTCCTGTGTTGCCTGGTAAAGGCAGCCAACGTAATCCTGTTAGTCACTTCACTGAGTCATGTTGACTCTAGAGCATGAAAGAAGTATTTTTAAAATCCAAGCTTGTACAAATAAACCTTTTAAAATAAAATATCAACTTGCCATTTAATTTAAACATTTACAGTAAAAGTGAGTTGTATACATTGTCACAGAAGTTTTATGATTAAAACATCACAGTAATATACACGCCCCCCCAAAATGTGGAATTTAGAGGAAGAATTAAAGTAAAAGCCAAACCTATTATCACTTGGCCCTTTCGCATCATTTACCAAGTTTCTTCTTTCAGTCACCACACAGATAAACCAGGAGTGAGTCAGTCCTGCTGGCAGACATACCTGTCTGTGCCATTACTGCCCCAACATGTCTGGCACATTACGTGTTAAGCTTTGGATAATTAGCAGACTTTTTCTGTTCATATTTTTGCATTCCAACACAAGCTTATCGTGGAAGAGCCAACACGGTTTTGTCTTGTCTCACTTTTGCTGAATAACTGCCATGTCTCTGTTGAACCCGAAAATCCATACTTTGTTCAGAAGAGGGGTGAATTTACCAAGTAGGTGGGCTTCAATGCAGTTAGGCCATAATTACATAGAAATTAGAAGCTCTTGAGGGAGGGAAAGAACACATTTAACCTTTAAACAACCTCCTGGACATATGTGACGTTTGATGACCAGTGCATGCAGATTACAGTCAACATGCACACAAGAGCTGTGTTTGAAGTCCTGCATAAGTTGGTCAAAGCTAAAAGTCAAGGAACGAGGCAAAACAATGACGATCCTTGTTTGGAGACACACTTATGTTTTACACCCTTTACTATGCATTGCCTGTGTTGCGGCTTTACAATGGATGTTTTCTCTGTCTGCATAAAAGCTCACTGTTCAGCATTATCTGCTTTCCTATTCTATTTCCGTGGTGGTACAAGAGATTCCAGTTCCAGTTTGTGACAGCCGGAGATGTGAAGATACTAATGTGGCAATCATAGTTGGTACATTTCAGCACTATTCTATTAATAGCCTCTTAAAAATTTGTACACACTGAAGTCTCCAGAAGGCGACCACGCTACATGCCAAGAGTTACTCATGCTGTGAGCATGGAGCACAAGACAGTGACGCTGAGTAGGGGTGAAAACGATTCATCAAGTAAGGCAAGTACCTCAATTACAAAAAAAAAAAAAAAAAAAAGACATTGAGGAATTTTTCTCTGCTTTGAGTAATCGCTTATTTACTTGAAAAAAGACCAAGGAAGAGCATTTTGCATGGACTACTTTTATTGCATCTTCCATGCAAAGGTATGAGGAGGAGGAGGACATGGTTTGTTTGGTGGAGCGGGCTGGTCGCTCATTAAACGAAAAGCCTCATTTTTCTCTTCCATATTCATCATTGCTCTTTAACCAAGAAAAAAATATATTTATCCGATTATATCTGATAAAGAAAATATTCAATAATAGCTGAAGCTCTAATTCAAAGGTGAGAATCTGTAAAAGATGTATAAACATAACATCTAAACCATCGGATCAAGCTCTAAATATAAAGTACATATGGAGCCATAAAAACATAAACTGAACCAAATGATACTATTTCTAATCAAATCACTCAAATAATTAATAAATAATCTCCAATAATTCTTAAAAGCTACTTGTATCCATTGTAATTTGGGCAATAATAATGTAAGTTTTTATTGCAGTTTTATCTTCATTACAGCATCATGAAACACTCAAAAGCAGGTTTTAAAAAGTGCTCTTTTGTGTCATATTAATTATGTGAGTCTATGCCATGCCAAAATAAAAGCATATCTCTTAAGACATGATGTTGTTCTACTTTTGTAGGTACCTTTGTGCCCGTGATGCCGTTTGCCAACGCTGCTATTTTATTGTGATGCACCTGTTGTCGGTCTGAGCAGCTTTACTATTAACCCGCGGCTCATTCAGCTGCAAAAATCAATTGGCATTATCTACAGATGGTTGTGTTGCAGTCAGTGATGTACCTGATTTACAAACCCTTACATGGCTTTTGTGGTTTTACTGACTTGCTGTGTACCTCTTGCTCTTCTGCAAAAGTGATTTCTCACCGTGATACCCTCTAAGCTCGTGATGTATCCACGCTCACATCGCCGAGTGTGTTGCTGCAGTATTTAAAAAAAACTGTGACGGAATATCTATTTTTAGCCTGTTTATATGAGTAATAGTTTGACTTGTAGCCATCCAGCTATAAGGCCAAGTCAGTGTCAGTGTCAATACCTTAAAAAGCAAGAGTTGAAATGAGTCAAACAAAGAACGCATGCATTTGTGTATGTTCAGAAATAGATATGTTTAGGCCTGATATCTCTGAACCATAATGTAAATTAGTTGACATTTAAAGACAATGGGCTAATTAGCATATGCTGGAACAGGAACCAACATTGTATTGAGCCACAATATAAAAATATAAGCAAGTTGTTCGGCAAGTTTTAAGAAATGTATAGCAGCAAATCGTTCTGACAGAGATGGCGGTGGTGATGGAAGTTATAAATTAAAGTGCAAGAGAGGGAGGAAGTGGGGCAGGGAATAATTACCTGATGATGGTTTGGTCGAGGGCCTGTAGCAAACTGGACAGGGAGAGAGAAGAGATCCACCAAGGAGATTTGAAGCAGTAATGGCAAAGTGAGGAGAGAGAGAAAAACACAAAAACAAAAACGGAGGCAGAGATAAGATGAGCAATGAAAGCAGAAGCTCAAAAAACAACTCAACTCTTATTAACCGCTTTCAAAACACACAGTGCAACTCTGAAAAATGGCTTTAAGACCCTTTTGGCAAGCATTGTTAGAAAACGATGCCATGCACAGATAAGTGTAATATGCATGAGTAAAATATAGGTCAACTGAATTAATTCTAGAATTATATACAAGGCCTGCGGTTTAGTAAACTTTACAGTGCCGATGGAGGCTGTACACGCCTTGGTACATATAAAGAGGAGAGCTGCAGGCCATCTCTAAACGTCCTCTTCTTTTTCGGTACCAGTGCATTTAGAACAGGGGTAACCAATACGTTGATCGCTATCTACCAGTCGATCGTAAAGGAAGTGTGGGTAGATCAGATGACATTAAAACAAAATAGACGCCAGCCTATTGTCCATCGTGTCACTTGCTGGACACACAGGGCAGCCATTCACATGACATCTGACTTATTATGTTGGCTCATGCCGTTATGAAAGGTACATCAACGTCTAAATAATGATCAATATACCGTATTTTCCACACTATAAGGGCACCTAAAAACCTTTGATTTTCTCAAAAACCGACAGTGCGCCTTATATAAGGATCAATATTGGTTACCGTATTTTCCTTAATTTACTTAAGACCCTGAACTGTTCTCAAAAACGATGGTACGTCCTTTAATACGGTGGACTGAGTTCCACAATCTGCCGTGCACCTTTACTATGTGCACTACGGTAAAAGCTCCTCCAGGTTGATTGGTGCAGGTGTGTCAGGTAACAGCAGAGGTGAGCTTATGAATATTTAGTTTAATTAAACTGATGAAACTCACTGTTGTGCTTCATTTTGTTACTGTATGTTTAAACATGATCTGATAATATGTTGGTTAATTACAGAAACAGACCACAGAATTGAGACTGTCCTATGAAACGCTGTGTAAAATACGGTTTATAGACCCAAAATAAAGTGAGTTTCTGACTGTTTTGGTTCCCTTAATGCGCCTGATAACCCGGTGAAGCTTATGTAAGGAAAATAACACGTTCAGACCCGTTTTTTTGGCAGTGTGCCATATAACCTGGTGCGCCTCATGGTCCGGAAAATACGGCATTTATAAAGAAATACATGTTTGGGATTTTTGTAGTAGGTAGATCATTTTGACTTGGTCATTTTATGAGTAGAAGAGGAGCACCTCTGGTCTATCAGCAGGTGAATAGTACTTCTCTTGTACTTTCCTCTGCACTGGGCTGGCCACACAACCATGCTGAGGCTTATGGGACATGTGGCTCGCGCAAGATAACGGCAGTTTTCTTGCAAATTCAATTGCTTCATGTAACACAAAACATCAATCGTCTAAGTGTGTGTGGTTAATTCACCGCGTTCAGAGGGAAGGAAATGTGCAGGCGGAGGTGTAGAGTTTACATGTATGGGTGAACTTACAGGTCGACTTGGTGGCTGTGCATTCATTTGTTGCGTCTGAGAATACACTAACGGGGCAGAACCAGCATTTTGTCCAGGGTTGTACGGAGACTGTGAAAATGGGAAAAAAAAAAGAGAGACAGAGGCAGAAGCAGAAGAAGAGAGTTGAGCTACTGAGCAACATCAGGCCACAGACAGCAGCGACAGAGGCACGAGGGTCAACGGGCCTGTGAGAGCAGCTGTGCAGCCAGAGACATCAGCATTGAGACAGGTCACATCAATCCGCCTTAAACTGAGTCGAAACCTGCATTTAAAAGTTGAACTAAGGAGTCTTGTGCAGTACGAGTGCGCATGACTCCCACAGGAACTGTGACGCCAACAACGTGAAATATTTTCATTGGAATTAGGTTTTTTTTGTCGCCTACATGCATAAAGATTTATGTTAGTTAAATGTCTTTCTCATATGAACACCAGGATAATCAGCTTTCACCCGGCTTATTTAGATTATAATAAAGAGGAATAAACAAATACGTTTTGTTTAGTCAGAGGAGAGTTAAGAAAATTTTAGAATAGCTTCAAAATGATATTTGAGTGACTGTTATTTAAAGTGTATATTTACACTGGCCTGATAAACTCAATTTGCGTATCCCTCGTATCTGTCTCGTGTTTTTCACGTGTAGAAAATACGTGTCGTCGGTAGAAACCAGGGCAGAAAATGGTCTTTAAAAAAAAAAAAAAAAGTAGCAAAAGTGAAAATGGGAAAATATTTCTTTTAAAAAAGGTTACAACTTCACCATTTACATCAGTCCCATGCATGTCTGCTGGTCAGTAAAGGGTTGGCAAGATTGTTCCACTCAATCCTTTGGTAAAACCCACAAAATTCATGGGGATCTTTTAGAACTGTTCCCCCACGGTGTCTTAAAAAGCACTCGTCTTAAACCTCATCATAATGTAAAACCATGCAAGTGCTGCGCTACCACGACGCATGTACACAAGGTAAACGCGTCTAAGACACGCGCCGTGACGCGAGACCAACGTGGGTCCACAGACGAGGACAATCATGCTTAGTCATATAACACGGGGGGGGGTCGGCCCTAGTGTGGGTGCGTTTAAAGAGAAACAACACAGGCGGGTTCAACATGAGTGCTCAGAGAGGATGAAGGCAAACACAATGACAAACTCACCCCTGCACCGGCCTCCCAGCCCTTAGGGTAGCGATATGGGGAAGCTGTGGGTACTGATACCTGAGAGAGCGCTGGTGAGTGGGCATGACCGGGGGGAGTGCCCGCCAAGCTAGGGTGTCCCTTTGTGATGTCATGAGCAGTATAAGGAGGGCCAGCATGTCTGGGGACCTACGTCACACGAAACAACCAAGTTAGACAAAAACAAACTGATGGGCACTCACAAAAAGATATAGTTTAGGGTAAATGCATCATTCCACAGGTCAGTAGACCACCCCCAACACCTCGCCTCCTGTGGAGGAACGTATATTTGAGGAGTGTAAATTAGGAGGTCAAGCTGAAGGATTAGCTTCTGTATGTGTTGAGGGGTTAAGCGTGGTACTGTGCACTGGCCTGTTCTACTGTCTTGCTGTGCCCAAATTTGCTGTGCAAGGACCTCCCATGGTAAACCTGGGAGGAGAAGACATTATACCCACATGTGTCATTTAGAATTCAGACAAACCGTCTTTATAAGGCTTAGCATTACGTCACAAACTGTACCATGGCAAAAATACACCTACGAACAAATCGCCATGTTCTTGAACAGACTACGAATCATTTGAATAGTCTGAATTCTTTAGATCAACAACAGAAAAATACAGTTTTAATTGCAGCAAGGACCGAGCAATATAGCCTTCAAATGACTTTTTTTTTTTAAGAAAAACATACTGATATAGAAAATGATGCAAATTTTGTGCAACCGACAAAACTGCAGCAACTCTGCGACGTTATCGTGGCAATATGGTCCCGATTGTCTGAGGAATTGCAGGCACCCTAAGAATTCTATGCCATAAAGAAATAGTGTGTGCTCACACCCATTTCCCATGCAGAGGCATGTTTGACCCTCCCCAGTTCCTCAGCTGGCCTACACTCACTTAGCTCCAGGCTGAAACACACTCAAGCTTGTGTTTGTGCGTTTATAACTGTGCCAGATCTTACATGGTCGATCAAACTGGCCTGGGCCCAAACGTGTCGTGGTGCCCCCTCCCTGTGTTGAATTCAGAATGATCCATAAATCCATGAAATAAAGATGTGCACCTCATAAAGTAGCCAGTCGTCATGCATTATACAACCTATCCATTAATCTCCCAGCGCTGATGTCCATTAATAATCAGTATTTTCGACAGCGCCGCGCATCGTTGCAGCCTGTTCGCCGAGGCTCTGGCTCGGTCTCGGGCCCGTGCTGCCACGGGTCTCTGCTGCTGCAGCCCTGGCCTGACCTAGTGCATATGCTGCTGCTCCCGGGGCAGGTTTGACACAGCAGGTACTGTACAAACGGACCAGAACCCAGACACTGAAACAACAGACAGGGTCTCCCTTTCTCTCTCTCTCTCGCTCGCTCGCTCTCTCTCTCTCTCCAGGGCCTGTTAACATTTAATGACTATCATGTCCAAATTGTATTATACTAAACCTTCATGTCCAACAGGGAATATTCTCTACCGATCCCATAATAGCAATACCACATGCAATTCTTCATCTTCACTGGGTGGCCCACTTTCCTCAAATGACCTAGGATAAAGCAACTAATCTAGCTGCTGTTGCCAGGGGAGGGGCCTGCTCTGCTTCAGGCGACTGACTGTTTCTGCGGACATATAGAGCAATAGGAAGGGAGGGGAGCCCGGTGGCTGGAAAGGAGCTGTGTTGAAGGCCGACCGGTGGCTGGTCGCCAGTGCACGACCCAAGCAAGCCCCCCACATCCACGGGGAAAACAGCAAACGCTTCACGGCATAGTGGGTGCTTTATTTCCACTAGTGTCATCACTGTTGCAAAATGTCCCCTTAAATAAACTTTCAAAGCTCAAAACATATCTCATAATCCCTGCAGTTTTCCCTGCACTGCCGCATTACCTGGGAAATTTAAGCTCAGCGCTCAACTGTGTTTACGCATGGTGAACCTTTCTGCAGAGTTCAGATATGCTACATCTGCAGGTTCCTGGCCCACACTTCATAAACATGACAATAAGATACACAGCCCTAAAGAAGTGCCCCAGAGGAGATGAGTTTAGCATTTCTTTAAGAGGAAGTGCCACATCTTTTTCACTTTGTTCTTACGAAGAGAGTCAATTCTCTGTGGAATGAGATGATCAATTGTCACTTAATGTGTATTCAATACAATGTGGGTGGAATAAGTGAGTTCACACAGCAGGTAGTTGTGAATTGGTGGGCCAGCATTGGTGTGTGTGAAGGGTGGAAAAGTTCTGAGGACCAAAATATGGGAAAACCAATGTCAGATCCCCTATTCTGCTAGTGGGTGCGATGTCTTGTGTATTTTTTTTTATTTATGCAAGACATTGACAGACATAATCCATGCTACATTTTTCCATTTGAGTATTTCACCTCTATGTGACCTGCTGGTCTACTTGTGATGAATACTGCAAAATGAACTTGCATATATTTCTTTGGTGCTTTTAATAACAACAAAAATTAAAATGACAAAAGTGCAATAATTCATGATTTTGAGATTTTACATTTAACATACAATTAATATTGTAATTATTTTTTGTTACACCAATAACTACGTATAATTGGGATTTTGGCTTTGAACATTGAGATATTTTATAAGACTGCTGCTGATTTTTACTACCATGTACTACTTATATTTCCAGAAGTGTTTGGTGTTTTAAGCTGAACTAAAATGCCTTCATTTGTTGTGTTACTTATTCATTCAAGAGCAGATCTTTCTGCACTTCTGACAGACACATCACCCTTGCAGTGGCAATGCTGTTTCTGGGCATTTGAGGACAGGAAGTTGAATGGCAGTAAAGCAATAAAGTCAATCAGCAAAGACGATGATCAGAACAGATTCTGATGTCCAAACACTGACAGCATCAGAAGCACGGAGGCCAACATGTTGGTTTATTTCTCAACTCTCAGTGATTTGCTATTGGCCATATGTGGAGGAAAATCAGAGTCATGTAGAATCCCTGGACCCTGTTTTATAGAAATCACTGCTGGGATTCTCAAGCTTTTTTTTAAGGTATCCCATTTTAAGTGAGATAGTGAGATACTTAAATTGAGAAACGAAGGAATTGAGGAGAATGTGTGAAACAGTCTGTGTTTGTTGGTATTAAATGGCTGTCCAACTCTAACACAGCTCAATTCCATTAACACTAAAAACAAGCCAACCTCCAGGCGTCCTCTCACAGGTGGTAATTGCGAAGTTGGTGGTTAATATGTTCTGAGAGTCAGTGAAGACTTTATTTGCTCCATCCTGCTTCTGTTAAGACCGTTTTTATTGTTAACCAAAAGAATGGATGACCAAATGGTTGTAGTATATCAAAATGTAAGCAATTTAGAGTGACAAGACTTTCTGCTGCATAAGGCATGAATAATGTATGTCTGATAACTCACGCTGTACACTGCAGCGACTCCAGGCTGTGTGGGGAAGAGTCGGTCGTCCAGTGATTGCTGAACTCGTGGGATTCTGCAAAAATTCATGTTAAGGAAATCTCTGACAGCTGTAAAGATTTTACGGCACAACGTTGAACATCTTTAACGTAGCGTTCTAATATTAACCAATATCGGGAGCTCTACTTCCTCTCACAAGCACCCCGTGTTTCCCACCACAGTCACAACAAAGAAGAGGCTCAGATCAACTGAAATGACTTCCTTCTGTGCAATACATTAATGTCAGTGACATCCAAAGGCCTTTTCTCAGAGCCCAACAGCTTGAACAGTTTGACTCCGAAAACTTCTCCCTGCATCGAAGAGAACACAATGTACCTTCTGCAAGTATAAGAGAAAACGCGAACTGGACTTCTGAAGGTGGTGCAGACAGACCAACAAACAAACCAGTTGCAGATGAGCAACGAATACTACAAATTCCATTAAATGTTAAAAAAATAACAAAAAAAAAACCCTTGAGGTTAAATTATATTCCCTTGTCAGAACTGCAAAAAGCACTTAAGACATTTTGAACACCGTCTCGGTGACACAGCGTCTCATAACTCAACTGTGAAAAGAGAATCCCTGTGGCCTAAACAGCTCAGGCAGCCAACTCTGCATAACAAGTTTCAAACAACTCCTCACATGATTTCCCTGACATCCTACCTTCATCTGAAACCAATAAGTTTCCCTTGAACGGGTTATACCGGACAGGTAGGTGCTGACACAGACAATGGAGAAAGGCCATTACTCGAAAGTCTACGGGGACAATGAGAAAATAAAGAAATCAAAGACTTCCTAAATGCAATGCACCAACCCAGTGAAGTCAGATTGGACCAGATATAGCCTGGAATTATTGAAGGATTCGTTTAGGCAGAGCACACAACCAGCATCCGTTCCTCCATGCTTCTACAGCTGCCCGTGGCTGTAACCCTACCCCAGGACAGAAGTCGGCCATTGTCATCGGGACGGTCCAAACATTCATTTGTAATTCATATTCGCCGCAACGCAGACGGAAACGGCTCGATTTAAACAGTACATGCCATAAAGAACGCCGTTTAGAGGGAAACGTTTTAGGAGGTCACCCACAGGTTTAAAGCGGAAAGGTGAAGAATTTGTTTTTGAATGTTATCTTACGCTGACATGAGGCTGGTGGATCAGCAAAAAAAGGGTGAAATATAACCACTACTAAAACAGGGGGGCTCACACTTTTTCAACCTGCAAACTACTTTTCGACCAACCCCTGGTGATCTACCAGCAAAAGCGCATTCAAAATGCATTTACCAAATATACTTCATTTATGCACATACAATGTAGTTTTGTTTACTTCTAACTAAATGTCCTCTTACAAACTAATGAATGAAAATACAGTCAACCACAATCCGTTCCAGAAGTGATTTATTTGAATTATGAATCTATTTTTCCCAGTACAAATAATGGAAAAATTTTTAATCTGTTCAAAGACAAAAAAAAAATGCCTTTTTTAAGCATTTTTTCATTATTTTACACCATAAACTGCATAAATAAGTGAGTAGGTAATGTATAAATACATAATATAAATAAATAATATACATGTAATAAATAAACTGAATTAATAGAGTAGGCTAGGCTGGGGAATGTATTGCCGTATCTGTCCATCCCGGGCCTTGTTTACAGATACGGTAGATAATACGTAAAAATCTCTCCCTTTACACTCAAAACGACTAACGAAAATACAGTTACTTTTTTCTTTTCTTTGTGTTAAGAACAGCGAACACGTCTGCGTACAGCTGCTGTCAATAACAACGAACGGAGTCAGTCGGCATCCGGGCCGCACGGTCGGGTTTTCTCGGGTCCTCTCGGCTCATCTCGCGGGGTTCGACTTTCGAATTTTTGTTCGACATCGGAAGCAAAAAAATATCTCAAATTTTTCGTTCAAACTCCGATTTGTTCGAGGTCTGGGACGTTCGAAAACCGAGGCTCGACTGTAATTGGTTTTCTTCACATAACCGCACCAGTTATTATTTTTACTGAAATGTCCAAATTAAATATGTCAGGATTGGACCCAAACGTTTTCAACAACTGGGATTTTGACCTAATTGTACGAAAAAAAAAACAACCCAATCATACGTCATCTGACTGGTTGTCCTGCGTATCAATCAAGTGACGTCAATTCATGACAACGTCACCTCAGGGCGCTTAACAGACAAGCCAAACACACAACAGCATAGCTAAGGAAACAGACTGGATCGAAGCTCATTGTCACGCGATCTACCAATAGCACCTTGGCGACTCGACTGGTAGACCGCGATCGACGTATTGAGCACCAAAGCAACCTGGAAGTAGCGCTACGCCGGGCCCTCCACGCGGCCCTCAGGGGACAAGGTGTTTTTCAGCTGGGATGAGGGAGGGCTGAGAACCAGGGAAATGCGCTTGATTAAAAAACGCTTTTGAAAAAAAAAAAACGCCAGGGGAGGGCGAAGAATAATATAGAAACACCCAGAGTTGAAGAATGGTGTGTACGCGACGCCCTCAAACTCAGGGGTCTCCCACCCCGTCCCCAAGGGGCCGTGAGGCTGCAGGTTCTGGTCCCACCAGTCCAGCTCACCCAGTTTGACCAGTCAGCTGTTGAAGACTCAGATGAGTTGATGAAGTGAGTCCAGTCTGGTGCTGCTGCTGCTGGGTTGGACCAGAACCTGCAGCCTCACGGCCCCTTGGGGGACGGGGCGGGAGACCCCTGGTCTTGACTGCTCTTGAAAACACCACGTTTGCTCCAACCCTGCTCTGGTTCTCGGCCAAAGGGCCTCAGCATCTGTACGTGCCGGACGTTCTCTACCAGCTGCAGGTGTGAGCAGAAACGTATGGACGAAGCCCCGATCCCGTTCTCTTCTGCGGGAGGGTGCTGCTCGGCCCCCCGACTTGCGTTAGTAGGTCAGCTGCTGGCCTTGCTCCACTGCGCCGAAGAGCACGGGCCCCGTGCGCCATCAGTCATCAGGGTCAAGCGGCTCAATAAACAGTAACGCGCGCTCGCTCAAGGAATAAACGAACAAAGACGTGCACTTTGGGAGCCGCCCCCGCCGACGAAGCATCAGAGACCAAGCCAGACGCGACCGTGCTCAAATGTGTCCTTTCACAGGTGAGGGCTGAGACAGAGCCCAGAAAGCCTTTTAAAGGGTTAAAGAAGACAGAAGGGGCCACTCCCAGGTACCCGGGCCTGGAATCTGCTGCTCCAGCTGGAGGTCCGGGCTCTGCTTTATGCAACTTTTCAAACAAGGCCTTCGCCTGACGGTTATTATTAACAACAGTCGCAGGAAGCAAGAGGCAGCGGAGCTCGCTCGCGTGGAAGCAGCTCCACTTACTAATCATTAACTTGGGTAAAAGTTCTGCCGCAGAGCCGGGGCGAGCTCGAACCCTTTGCTCTCTGGTAAACCGAGAACACCTCCACGCTACCAAGCTGCTCAGCCCACAGTCAAAGGGGCGCTGCTATTCCACAACTAAGCAAAGGATTGACAAAAGTATTCCAATTGTGTCATTTTTATGTATACTGAGATTATAAAGAGACGACCAAATCTGTATTCATGCACTGGAACACCGGAAAGTTTCATTTTTACCAAAATAAAAGCTTCAGCGGAGCAGTTCTACTCATCAGCTTGGCCTTAGAATGTAGCGTTAAAAAAGTAAGGCACACCTTCTCTGAGGACGGGTGGTACAGTCTGGTACAGCGCAAATATCAAAAAGCAGATAAAAGGGAAGATATCATCTTTCATTCAACTGCCATCGATTTTTCCGCTATTTCACAAGCGGCCTGGTCTATAGGAGCTTATCAGAACAAATAGAAACATTAATATTGTGTAAACGGGGCTCTATTTCGGGGAGCGTACAGTGACAGGGTGTGCAGAAGATCTCCTTCAACAAGTCACGCCCTCCCTGGAAAGAGCAGACGTGTGTGCTGGCTCATAACTCAGCAGGTTATTTATAACAGCACGCAGCCGAGCACGATCGTGGGAACGTCTTCGGAGGCAGCCGGCGCACACCTGTCCCAGAACACGGCACCGTTGTGATGGGGAGCCCAGCAGCTGGACGCACACACACACACGCACACGCAGACGCAGACGAAACACAGCTGAAACATGCACGTCTCACATTGATTTTATATTAAAAAAATAAAAAAGCGTTGCGTGATGAAGCAAAAGGAAGCTCAAAGTCCAGATGAGTAACTCCATAAATACCTGGGCTACACAACTGCAGTATAAAGGCTGGGGGGAGGGGGGTGATAAGGTAGGACTGGGAGTTTTCTCAGCTGGGTCTGTGCTGGGGTGAGGTGAACTGATGGGGGATGGAAGGAGAGAGAGAGGGGGAGGCAGAGGCAGGCTGGCTGACCTGGGCCTTTGTTGGCAGATGGTGGGAAGCGCCACCTTGGGCTCCCTCCCAGAATGCTAAGCAGCGCCGCTATTGTGTGAGCGGCGCAGCAGCACACGCATGTGCCGCGCGTTACTCTGGCAACCAGGAACGGACCACGGGAAAAAATGATTCTGTCAGGTCCAATACCAAATATCTGGGGGGGGGGCTGCAGGCTGGGCGGGGGTGTGCGAGGGGGGAGGGAGGGGGAGGATTTCAGACAAAGGTGGAGGCGGGGGTTCCTCTGTTAGCAGGGTCAGCGCGCTACATCCACACGTGCGCGCCCTGGCCGCGTTTCGCTGATTACACCTGCTAGCACACGCTGGGCACACACACACACACACACACACACACACACACACACACACACACACACACACACGCGCGCAACAAGGAACCAGCAGCCGGGCCACGCGTCCGCTGATGTTAAACGCACACCGGGAACGCACATCAGACACTCGCTGCTTTCCTAGATTTCCGCACGACCCCCCCCCGGGTCGCCCAACGAGCCTCATGACCTCGGCGTTAAACGTGCTGCGTCCTTGAGGAGCTCCGCCGCCGCTACCCAACACTGAGACCCAACGCCGAGACCCAACGCGCCCGTTCCCCAACGGGTGCGTTTGACCTCAACGGCCCTTTTCCTCCAGGTTGAGAAACCTTCAGCGGAGCTTTGAGGATCGCTCCTCGCTCGACCTTAAACCGACAAGCGTTCAAAAGCTCCAAACACACTTGAGGTCGCACACGTGCACGTGAAGAGTTAAATGAAAACAAACATCCTCGTTCACCTCCTCAGACCTGGTGTCCACACGTGGACATTAGATGTTGGGTCACCTATCATATAAAAGCTCATTCTTCTTAGTGTGGGGACCAAATGTCCACATACATGGACCCATAAACATTATATTATTACACATTTAGACTGATTGTCCCTGTATGTGGACATCATTGTCCCTGTATGTGGACATCATTGTCCCTGTATGTGGACATCATCGTCCCTGCATGTGGACATCATCGTCCCTGCATGTGGACATCATCGTCCCTGCATGTGGACATCATCGTCCCTGCATTTGGACATCATCGTCCCTGTATGTGGACATCATTGTCCCTGCATGTGGACATCATCGTCCCTGCATGTGGACATCATCGTCCCTGTATGTGGACATCATCGTCCCTGCATGTGGACATCATTGTCCCCACAAACCACTTGTTTCACAATATTGTTCAAACCTGATTCTCAGTCTTTACACTGATCAGGTCCAATAATCCTGAATAGAGACATATATATATATATATATATATATATATATATATATATATCAAGAGAGGGCTGGGGTCTGGGGGGTTAAACAAAGACCCCCCCACAATGGTCCTCATTGTTCATTATGACAGACACTCACAAACTGACCCATCGACCCTCTCTTTTCTTTAAAGGTGTTCTTCACAATGACTCCATGTGTTGCTCAACAGCCCTTGTTTACTCCACCGAGAAAATGAAAGTGAAACTGAACACCAAGAGGGACGACGCCAGGGTCCAGGGGACGACGCCAGGGTCCAGGGGAAGACGTGAGGGTTCAGGGGACGACGCCAGGGTTCAGGGGACGACGCCAGGGTCCAGGGACGACGCCAGGGTCCAGGGGAAGACGTGAGGGTTCAGGGGACGACGCCAGGGTTCGGGGACGACGCCAGGGTCAGGGAAGACGTGAGGGTTCAGGGACGACGCCAGGGTTCGGGACGACGCCAGGGTTCAGGGGACGACGCCAGGGTTCAGGGGACGACGCCAGGGTCCAGGGGACGACGCCAGGGTTCAGGGGACGACGCCAGGGTTCAGGGGACGACGCCAGGGTTCAGGGGACGACGCGAGGGTTCAGGGGACGACGGAGGGTTCAGGGGAAGACGTGAGGGTTCAGGGGACGACGACAGGGTCCAGGGGACGACGTGAGGGTTGAGGGGACGACGACAGGGTTCAGGGGACGACGTGAGGGTTGAGGGGACGACGACAGGGTTCAGGGGACGACGCCAGGGTTGAGGGGACGACGCCAGGGTTCAGGGGACGACGCCAGGGTTCGGGGGACGACGCCAGGGTCCGGGGGACGACGGCAGGGTTCAGGGGACGACGACAGGGTTCGGGGGACGACGCCAGGGTTCAGGGGACGACAGCAGAGTTCAGGGGACGATGGCAGGGTTCGGGGGACGACGCCAGGGTTGGGGGACGACACGAGGGTCCAGGGGACGACGCCAGGGTTCGGGGGACGACGGCAGAGTTCAGGGGACGACGCCAGGGTTCAGGGGACGACGGAAGGGTTCAGGGGACGACAGCAGAGTTCAGGGGACGACGCCAGGGTTCGGGGGACGACAGCAGAGTTCAGGGGACGACGCCCGGGTTCAGGGGACGACGCCAGGGTTCGGGGGACGACACGAGGGTCCAGGGGACGACGCCAGGGTTCAGGGGACGACGCCAGGGTTCGGGGGATGATGGCAGGGTTCGGGGGACGACACGAGGGTCCTGGGGATGACGACAGGGTTCGGGGGACGACGCGAGGGTCTGGGGGACGACGCGAGGGTCCAGGGGACGACGCCAGGGTTCAGGGGATGACGCGAGGGTCCAGGGGACGACACCAGGGTTCGGGGGACGACGCCAGGGTCCAGGGGACGACGCCAGGGTTCGGGGGACGACGCCAGGGTCCAGGGGACGACACCAGGGTTCGGGGGACGACGCCAGGGTTCAGGGGACGACGCCAGGGTTCGGGGGACGACGCCAGGGTTCGGGGGACGACGCCAGGGTTCGGGGGACGACGCCAGGGTTCGGGGGACGACGCCAGGGTTCAGGGGATGACGCGAGGGTCCAGGGGACGACGGCAGGGTTCGGGGGACACGCCAGGGTTCAGGGATGACGCGAGGGTCCAGGGACGACGGCGGGTTCGGGGACACGCCAGGTTCGGGGACGACGCGAAGGTTCAGGGGACGACGCCAGGTTCGCGACGCCAGGTTCGGGGACACGCGAGGTTCGGGACGACGGCAGAGTTCGGGACGACGCCAGGGTTCGGGGGACGACGCGAGGGTCCAGGGGACGACGGCAGGGTTCGGGGGACGACGCCAGGGTTCAGGGGATGACGCGAGGGTCCAGGGGACGACGGCAGGGTTCGGGGGACGACGCCAGGGTTCGGGGGACGACGCGAAGGTTCAGGGGACGACGCCAGGGTTCGGGGGACGACGCCAGGGTTCGGGGGACGACGCGAGGGTTCGGGGGACGACGGCAGAGTTCAGGGGACGACGCCAGGGTTCGGGGGACGACGCGAGGGTCCAGGGGACGACGGCAGGGTTCGGGGGACGACGACAGGGTTCGGGGGACGACGGCAGGGTTCAGGGGATGACTCAACGGAGGACGGGCTCAAAGACCCCGGTGCACCGCGGGACAGTGACCAGCAGCTCAGAGTGTGTGTTGTCAAAAACCAGCGTCGGACTTCCTACCTGCCACCGACAGACACACACACACACACACACACATACTGACACACACCGACAGACACACACCGACAGACACACACCGACAGCACACACACACACACCGACAGACACACACCGACAGACACACACACACACACACACACACAGGAATTAAAGCTTAAAGCTAAGCCAGAGCATCACAGCCTCCAACAACTTCACCCCCCCCAATAACTGAGAGGGTGCTTCAGTCCACCAACGTGGGGTCAGCGCCCCCCCCCCCCCCCCATGTCAGCGTCTCACAGGACTGTCGGAGGTGACACTGGAGAACAGAAACACCATCAATCCACAACTCCCCCCCCCCGGTTCACCAAGAGCCAGACCTTCATCAGCTGGGGGGGGGGTCTGAGATCTGAGCACCTCAACACAGATCAGGAGACGTCATCAAAGTTAACCTGCAGGGACCTCACCGCCCCCCCCACCAGGCCTGCTGCCCCCCCCCCCCACACACGGCCTTCACCTTGAGGAGCACCTGTGCATGCTGCAGCCCGACCAGAGGACCCACCTGAGGGGGGGGTGGGGGGGGGAGCTAACAAAGCCGGCACCGCTGCAGGAAGCCCCCCCCCCCCACACACACACACAAAACCCCAAATGTGCAGTGAGGATGGGGGGGGGCTCCACAGGCCCGGTTAGCCGCCCCCCCCCCCAAAGAAAAACCTACAGGAACCAAAAGCAGCGTCAATAGAGCAAAAGGGGGGGTTACCAGAGGGGGGTTACCAGAGAGGGGGGTTACCAGAGAGGGGGGTTACCAGAGGGGGGGTTACCAGAGAGGGGGGTTACCAGAGGGGGGGTTACCCAGGCCGAAGGATACTGCGGTGGGGGGGCAGCGCCGGGCTGGGGGGCCGCCGGGGCTCCGGGCGGCAGCGACACGGAGGCGAGGGCCCGCAGCTGGGTCGCCGGAGAGGGCCCCCCCCCGGGAGGGGGGGCCACGGCGCCGGCTTTGGGGACCACTTTGGGCGGCAAGCTCATGGCCGAGGGTCGGGACGGTCGAGCGGCCGGGTCGGCGGTCGGAGGAGGGTCCGGCGGAGGCGGCGGAGCAGGCCCCGGGTCCGCGGGCCGAGGCGGGGCGACGAAGCTGGGGCGGCCGCTCGGGGGGCTCTGTTCATGGACACCGGGGGCTCCGGGGAGCGGCGCCGCTCATGGGGATGCGGGAGGCTCGGGCCCCCCCCTCCCCTCCCTCCGCTGGCGGCCCGGGACCTCCGCGGATCCGGCTGGGGTGTCGTCCGGGGCGGGTGAAACCGCCGCGGTGGTGGCGCTGCCGTCGGCCGTCTAGCGTCGCTCGTCGACCGGCGCGCTTTCGAGCATTTCGCGGGCGGAGGCGAGAGACTGGGCCAACATGGCGCTGCGGCCGCTACAGCCGTCCGGGCAGGACCGAGCGTTCGGCGGCACTCGGGAACACTCGGCAGATTACGGACGGGCTCGGCAACTCCCGGAAAACTCCGGACCCGCCCGGCGGCTCTCGGGAACCTCCGTGAAAACGAGCGCTCCCGTTTCCATCTTTCATTATTTCCCCCCTTCCCTTTCCGTTTATTTATTTATTTATTATCTTTTAATAGCTAATACTGCTAATATTTTAACTATTGAGCGGGTTTATTAATCTTATTTCTTCGATGACGTGCATGCCTTACAATACATACAATAACTTATTGTAACATAATAACACATATTATTATAATCTGGACTGTATTGTCCAGTTATTTACACCTCGGTTTAAATCCCGTGGTGTGCAGTTTGATGCGCCAGGTAGGAAACTGTTGTGTCGGTAGCGACATCTAGGGGCGATCCTGTGATTCGCACCTCCGAGCTTCTTAAATTTACCAAAAAAAATAAATAAAAATCAGCGTTCGGTCAAATAAGTTCAGACACGAGAGACCTGTTTTGAGATTTGGTTTTACTATGCAAAATAATTTGTAACAAAAACCTCGCTCCACAACATCCATAGCACATTACGACACGTTATTTCTTGGCTGATACAATTTTAAGCATGTTCAAAATTAAAGCCTTGTGAACCCCTGTTATTCTGAAACTGTAAAATGACACTCTTCTTAACCAGATAATCATTCTGAAACTGTAAAATGACACTCTTCTTAAACAGATAATCATTCTGAAACTGTAAAGTGACACTCTTCTTAACCAGATAATCATTCTGAAACTGTAAAGTGACACTCTTCTTAACCAGATAATCCCTATAAACCCAACAAAGAGACTGTTGCTGCCACACAAAAAGACAACATAGTCGGACTAGCTGTGAAAGTTTTCCCTCTTTAACTTGCATAGAAATCTTTGCAACCATAAATAAAACACAATTTACAATAAACCAGTATCTCCAAGCACAGTTAAGATTTATACAAAAAAGTCGTCTTTTCAATCACCTTATGACAGACAAGAAACTTATAAAAGCTCAAAGTGGTTCTTTTTTTATCTTTTTGTGGCTTTTTTTTTCTTTTTGGTTTCCAGTGTTCCAAAGCACGTTTTAAAATACATCAAACTTCACAAGTCTGAGGAAGCTCTTTGTACATGAAAACAGCAACAAGCAACAATCTTGATGGCCGAGTGAGCGCCGCCCTGAAGAGCATCAGGGGTCCGGCGTCCGCGTTCATCCGGCGTTTGCGGCGGCTCTCCTCTTCGCCGTCCGCTTCCCTCGCTGCCGACCGACACCGCCGGACCCCCGGGGCCTCACCAAAGATCGCACTTGTGTCTCGGGTTCATGGGAGCGTCGGCCTTGCATCCGAAGTGCTCCGAGAACTCCCGCGAGTTCGAGATGGTGCCGATGACCCTGAACCTGGACGGGCTGTGGGGGTCTGTGATGATGCCCTCGTGAGAGCTCTCCGGCGTCCGCACCGAGCACCAAACCTGCCAGGGGGGGGGGGGGCGAGAGAGGACGACAAAAGGAGGTGGTGCAGTCTTAGAACTACGAAGACACAAGTGAAGTTTGCCGTTTATGAAGGCGAGGAGAAACACCTGTGCGAATCCCACGAAGAACAGCTGATGGTTGCTCATCCCCAGAGCTGGGAGCGTGGCCTCCTCGCCGTTCTTCTCGATCCAGTTCACGTACGCCTGCAGAGGAGACATCCGATCACGGTCGCGACACGAGCGGCGAGCACCCCGCCCCCCCGCGCCGCTCCCTTACTCGCTACCGAGCTACGACCTTTCATGGCGCGGAAAGAATGTTCGCGCGGACGCCGGCGGGCCGACGTGCGAGCACCTGCTCGGTTTCCAGGCGTCGCTGTGAAGAGCCACCTCGCCTGTTTTTCCGATACAGCTGAACGCGCCCCCCGGTACCTTAATGCTGGGGATTAACGCCACGTTCTCAGGCCCCCCCCTCTCGCCATCACGCAATCTGACCTGGACAGCGGCGGGGACCTGGGGTCCCCACCAGAAGTGAATCCCCTCTTCCCGCTCGTTCATTTGGGATCAGCAGCGATCTGAAGTTGCTGACGTCACCTTGTAGGCGGCCTTGAGTCCCCCGTTGTCGGCTATGTTCTCTCCCAAGGTGTGTATTCCGTTGACGGGCTCCTTGTTGATGCTGTAGTTCCCGTACTGCTCCACCATGCACTGGGTCTGCTTCTTGAAGGCCTCCACCGACGAGTTCTTCCACCACAGGCGCAGGTTCCCGTCCTTGTCGTACTCCCTCCCTTCGGAACAGAGCGAGACCAATCGCCGGTCCTCTACCCGCACGACACTTTGACTTGCTTAAGGTCAGCAGAGCCTCTTACGCACCTTGATCATCAAAGGCGTGGGTCAGCTCGTGGCCCATGACTACGCCGATCCCTCCAAAATTAAGAGCCCTGAAAAGTAACAGATGAAAGATAATCCTCAATCTGTCCTTTACACGGGAAAACGACGCTAAACATTTAGACGGAAAGTCCAAAGGTTCTACCCACGTCCACTTCTAAACTTCTTCCCCCCCTTTTCCCCATTTAAACTGGATATAAAACCAGTCTGTGAGTCACAGATGACTCAGGTGGTTAAATCTCTGATTTGTTGCCATGGCAGCCGTATAGCTGCAGCCTCAAACTGGTTAAAACCTCCTGCTTCCGTCCTCGTCTCAGACATCTTCATCTTATCTGTCTGAGCGTCCTGACCAGCAGGTTCTCCCAGCTCCTCTGTAGGGGGGGGGGGGTCCCAAGGGTGCCCCCCCCCGACAGAGGGCGCACGAGCTCGTGACATCGCTCTGTCCTGGGGGAGTCGTGGGCGGACCAGAGAGAACGTAGAGGTACTAGAGGTCAAAGTTCCTTGGTCTGTCTTGGGGTCAAACTTTGCTGTTGCTGAAGGGTGTATTCATCTAAGGGAAGGCCTTCAATATGTCTTCATTCAGCTCTACTCCTGCACCAACACACGCCTCACTGATCTCGTGAGCGGCGTGAAACACCCACGCGGGCCAGGAGCGGCTGTAGAACGGAGCCTGAAGGATTCCCGCGGGCAGGACCATGTCGTTCTTGGTGGGGTTGTAGTACGCGTTCACGGTGGGAGGGGTCATGCTCCATCTGCAGGAGCCAAGGGGACAAAGGCTCGTTTAGGGTGAGGCGGGGGGCGGAACTCTTCCAGAGCGCTGGAGAGGGGACTCACTGGTTCTTGTAGGGGGGCTTCCTCAGCTGGTCTGCGGTCACGCGGGCGGAGAAGTTGTAGTACTGCATGACGTTCTGGAAGTACAGGTCCGACACCACCTCGAACTAGAGGGCAGAAGGGAGACGGGTGAGGGGAGGGTGTGTCCAGGTGGGAGCGGGGGGGGGGCTCCGCGCCACATTTACCTACATCATTGAACACCTTGTCCAGGTTGGTGGCATTCATGATGAAGTCTGGGTAGCCCACCATGTTGTAGATGGCGTCTGCCTGCGATCACCCAGCAGCGAGGCGTTACTCCCCCTCCTCCACCAGGGGGCAGTGCTGGTTTTTGTCCACCCTCAATCACTCCAAAGCAGCGCGCCAACGTGACCTCACCTTCTCCTTCGCTGCACTTTTGGTTTCCGAGTCCATCCAGCCGACGTATTTCAGATTCTCCTCAAAGGCTGCTTTGATTTCTCCGACCATATTCTCCACCTGAGGGGGCGCAGGGAGAGACGGCTCTTTATCACGGCGCCTGCGCCGCCGCCCCCGCCCGGCGCGGCGGCACTCACGACGGCCTTGCTGTCCTCGGCGAAGGTGTCTTTGACGAACATGGCTCCCACGGCGAAGCCCAAGGCGCTGTCGGTGTCGCTGACGCACAGCTTCCAGCGCGGCGTGCAGCTCTGCAAGACGCGAGAGAAGAGGGGGGGCGTTGAGGGAACGTGCAGCCTCAGACCCCCCCACTCTGGGGAAGCCTCACCCGTCCTGCAGGCCTGAGATTTAAGCTGTTTCACCCCAAAACACGTACAACATCCAGTACTGGAAGGTTCACGCTGAAGTCAAATCGATCTGACTCCCCAGTGTCCCAAAGACGTACGAACACGACAAGCAGCTCAGCCTCGCCCAGGAAAATAAAGTTTAACACCTTTAACCAGGAGCTTGAGAAGATCTGACAGGACATGAACCCTGATTTTGCTCCGTTTACTTCCGATTTGAGATGAGTTGAGGTGGTGTGAGTCCCATTTCAAGAGCACATCACCTTCTTAGTTCCATACATGACCTCCAGGAAGCGCTGCTCGGCGTCCTGAAACCTCTGGTCTAAGATGGACACCATCTTCCTCACCACCTTCATGATCATGTAGTCGTTGAGCAAGCTGAGAAAAAAAAGAAAAACAAAAACAGGACATTGCGTCAGGAAAAACGAACGCGCGGAGCGTTTGGCAACGTCGGGAAAGGCCTCAGCGCTTCCGCCTGCGGCGCAAGAGCCTGACCTTTTATCGGTCCTGTTGATGAGCTCAGACACCTCCTGGAGGTACTCTTTGGCGTAAACAACCACGGGCTCTGACTCATTCAGGACCACAGGAGCAAACACAGCTGAGAGGTACGGCATCCAGTCCACGGCAGGAACGAGGCTCTGCAGACACACACACACACACACACACACACACACACACACACACACATTACATTTGCTGGGCCCTTCTTTGGTGCACTGTTGCTTTTCAAAGCAGGAGATACATACTGCCAGGTCCCTGGCCTCCATCTTGTGGTAAATGAGCTCCTCGTCCCTTCTCTTCTCCTGGGGGACGCTGATGTTCGCCAGCGCCGTCTCAAAGTCCACGATCGCCCCCATCATGGTCCGAGAGGAATTCTCCGAGCCGCCAAGGAGAACGCCCAACTCCACCAGGAAGTTCAGGTATGCTGACAGATACTGACAACAGGCAGCATGGTCAGGGCCTGTGTGTGTGTGTGTGTGTGTGTGTGTGTGCGCTTTAGGAGTGGGTGTGGACTGATGCGGGCTAAAAGGATAACATTTTATTGAAAAATAATCCTGGACTGTGCAAAAGCAATGCTGGCGTAGTGGCTGCGTTGGGCACGCTGAGGGCGTTTCCATGGAAGAGCGCCGTGAACGACGTCGTTAACTGACTCGAGCTTCATCGGGACAAAGTACGCAGCTGATTGTTGTGAGAGCGGAGTCATGGGAAATACCTTTTCATGTGCCGTTTTGTTGAGGTAGTAGTCCCGTGAAGGCAGTCCCAGGCTGGACTGATCTATCTGGAGTCAAAGGAAACATTATTTTAACCCTCGACTTCCCTTTCGTGCTCCATGTCAACACACAAACAACCTTTTGTTTTCATTCCTGCGGCTGCAGGCTCCGAGCTGAAGGCTACCCAAATATCACATCTGGGCTCTATATTATGGTTTCATCAGGAGGAATAATGTCTCAGGGTTAAACTGTCGGTGTAGAACCACAGCGATAATGAGCTGCTTGTGATCACAATATTAACACAGATTCAAATAATACAACCCCCCCGATAGAAATGGATACCTGTGGAAGTATCAGAGTCTCTCTGTCCCCAGGATGAAGAGGACCAGCTTGAGAGCAAAGCACCTTCCACAAGAGATCCATTTCTACCTACTAAATAACATCTGAGATAGGCTTTCAGTTAAGCAAGAGGCTTGTACGGGCAGGAGCCCGACAGTGCCGCTCCTGCTTCCTGTCTAGACTCCAAATAACATCGCTGCTCCGAGGCTGCATCCCTTACCCGGCCTTCGCGTGCGCCTTCGGGTTGGGCGCCTTTAGAGACGCAGACCCCCTTTTAAAAGAACGCGGTTTTCTCTCAGGCTGCCGTGACTGCGCACGCAGCCCTCTTCACATCCACGTTCACCCCGGCTTCGCCGATACGATAAGATGAAAACAACAAAGCGCTGCTGTTGCAGTGATCTCGAAACGCCTTTAACAAAGTTGCCACTAGGTGTCGCTGTCAATACAAACAAGATAAACTTTACAGCCTGTCACCTGTGTTGTTTTATGTTTTCTTACCTGGTGTTTTGTCACATTAACAGCAGAGCTGTAGAGGTACAGGCGAGTATCTGCATCTGCCTTAAATGTGGCCACAGCTCACTCCTGAGGGAGTCGCACACGAGACCACGATGTGGCCGTGTGTGTGTGTGTGTGTGTGTTTGCAAACGCGTGAGCTGAGCAATGAAAGCGTTTGAATCGAATGATTCAAGGGTTCAATCGGATCAAGTCCATGTCAATGTGATATTTTATGAACTGGAAGAGCCACAGTGAAAAGAATCCTCCTCCCTGCGGGGCGTGCACAGTAACTTTTAGTGGGTCGACCGTTCCGCCTCGGGGCCGACGGGCGGATCAGATCTGCCGTTCTCCTGCCCGTCACCACCGGATCTACGGCCTATTTGAGCCTGATGTTAACTCGACAGGACAAAGCACCCTGAACGCATCGCAAGGTCCTCGTTAACGTGTTCGTTTAAAGCACAGGCGTCGGAGTTCGGTCCTCAAGGGCCGGGATCCGGCCGGGTTTTCCGAACTACCGGGTGGATCTACCACAGGGGATGGCAGATCCGGTTCTCCAGAACCACAATCCAGCCGGGTCTTCTGTCCACCTTTCCTGGGTGGAGTCTACCTGGTAGGTGGAATCTACCGTGGTCCTGGAGGACTGGATCTGCCCCCCCCCTGTGGTAGATACAGGCACACGGCTTAGGGCAGATCCAGTCCTTCAAGGCCACGATCCAGCCGGGTCTTCTGTCCTACCAGTCCACCTGGGATCCCACTTTCCTGGGTGGAATCTACCTGGTAGGACAGAAGACCCGGCTGGAGGCCTGGATCTACCCACCCCGATCCACCAGGTGGAAATCTGCTCCTGGTATATTAGAAAACCCGGCCGGATCCCGGGCCTTGAGGACCGGACTCCGACACCCCTGGTTTAAGAGGCTCCACGTGCCCTTCCAGAGCACCGCCTCGGAGCTCTGGTGGCGTGCGTCTCTCACCTGGATGATGTTACTGTTGGAGTTCTTGGAGTCGGTGCTGACGAACACGCTGAAGAACGGCGAGGTGCGATAGTTGGCCGACACGACACGCAGCACTTCCTGGAAGTTGTCCTTATCCCACGGCGAGGTCAGGGCCCATCCCCCCATCTGAATCAGTGTTTAAACAGACAAGGAGAGGAATGCAAACAATCTGCTGCCCGTTTTTTCTTTTTAAAGAGGGATGTAAATGAGCAGCGTGCGAGCGGCGTACATCGCCGATCAGGTCCTGGAGTGGTTTCGCTCCCAGCTCCTCGATCTTGGCCTCGTTCATGCAGGCCTGGTAATACCTCTGGGCCTTTTCCTCGGCTTGGCTCAGGCCCTTTATAGTTGTGTTTTCTAGATGGGAATGAAACAAAAGCCGGGTAGACAGGACACCAGAGAGGCGTACAGATGTGTCTGATCGAACACTTGACCAGGGCGGTCCCCAAAGACGTCTTTGGGGACCGTGAAGATGAACTCTTACCATCGTTCTACCAAGATCTAATATCATATATTAAAGCTCTACTTGTGCGTTACCCTTAGACGGGCCTTGGCCAACGTCTCAACAAAGCATGCTTTTAATCAAACGGGGGCTCTTACCTAATAAATGTTTCATTACAAGCATGTTCTGTTCCCACAGGTTGCTGAAGGTTCCCCAGCGAGACTTGCCGTCGGGGAGGGGGTTGCTCTTCATCCACCCCCCGCAGGCGTAGTTGTAGAAGTCGTCGCAGGGGTCCACGGAGCGGTCCAGGCCCCCCGTGACCACGCTGGCCACGCTGATGCAGGGCTGGCTCAGGCAGAGCCCCGGGTGAGCTGCAAGGGACACACGCGTGACGGGGCGTCTCCAGCGTTCGAGGGCGGGAAAGCGCGTCTTTAGGTGGACGGCTGGGGGTCGGGCTGGGGGTCGGGCTGGGGGTCGGTCTGGGGGTCAGAGTGGGTCCTCTGGGGGCATCTAAACATAGGTCTTTAAACTATGTGGAAACTCACTTTATACATTATACTGTATTTTCCGGACTATGAGCCGCTACTCTTTTCTGGCGGTCTGAACCCTGCAGCTGATAAGGATTTTTACTGCCAGCTTCATACCGACAATACGGTTTTTACCCGGTCACAGCGGGACGATTAGATGACCGAACAGGTCACAGTGGACCGAGGAAACTGGTCAAGTTACTGGGAAACTTCCCAACACTAAATTCCCAACTCATGGAGAATCCACGAAGAAATGCAAACGACGCAAATTTTACATTGAAAGGTCTCAAAAGGCCGGACGGCCGCGTGAGGAAGACGACAACGCGAGCGCAAACCCGCCTCGAGACGAAAGTGACGTCGAGAGCGGCAGCGAAAGGCAAGACTGAGAAAGTGTGTTCGAAGAGGTTCTGAGGCTGTTCCACTGTGAGACCGAAGAAGACGACTTCAGTGGTGTGAGTGCGCAGGAGGAAGGTGAAGACGGGGACTTGAATCACGTTACTGCTGTGATACTGCGGTTTGAAAAGAGCCCTTATTTCATAAAAACTTTTCAAACACCTGAGTAATTATCTCTTGTTACAGCATAGACGCACGCGGCTTTTTGTCAGGTGCAGCTTATGGACGTATAAAATTAAAATTAATTTAAATTTAGTGGCCGTGGCTAATATTCTGGTGCGCTCTATAGTCCAGAAATTACGGTACTTCTGTTTTATTTGAGTGTTGGAGCGCATCATGACTCCACAGACATTGACTCGAAGGTGAAGTTCACGTCATCTGTGCTGCATCTTGCTCAAAAGAAGGCGTGAGAAGGGCGGCGCCACAGTCAGGGCCGCTCTGAGTCACATTCTCCCGGCCGAAGCTGGAAGTGGCGCTACAATGACACCGGCTGACCTTCGCCGCGCATCTCCAAGCAAAGCGGCAGACACAGACGCGGCTAAAGTTACGGGCAGCGATGGAATTAGGGCACGTTAGAGAATACATCTGCCTTCCTTTTATTATTTGTGACAACAGCTCTGAATGGGAGGAAATGGCACAACGTTTCCAAGCCCGCTCAGAGCAGAGAAGCCACCGAGGAGGGATGCTTGATCCCAACCTGCTTTTTCCGCAATCACCAGTACGTGCTCAAGAGAGCGATTCGGGAAGCCCAGTTAAGGGCGTGCCTTAAAATAACACACGCACACACACTCAGTTTAATCGCACAATTGAGTGGCTGACACAGGCTGAAGGGGACGGCAGAAGGGGTTATCAAACGATAACCTCTTCAATGAATGATGCTTGGTTCATTAATCGAGGAGACGCCTTCGAGGCCTCTAAAGTTCCGAAACACATTCATCGCTTTAAAAAGAAACTGAATTCTGGTGATGTTTACGCATACGAGTGGCCTGGGGAAGGAGCAGAGGGTTTGTTTTGTGTCTGCACTGACCCTGTCTGTAGAAGACCCCCGTGGTGACCAGGCAGACGAAGAGGCCCAAGGACAGCACGCACAGCAGAGCCAGCAGCCGCCTCTCTCGCCGCGTGGAGCCGGGACAACACGCGGGGCCGCGGCTGTGGAGGAACGTCACCTGCAGGTTGAGACGGGACACCTTTAGGGCGAGGGCTGGAGGACGAGCGCCGACGCTCAGAGGTCTGGCGTCACGCGGACACGGTCTCGTTTTCCAGGGAGACAAACTTGGAATTAGGATATCCAGCAAACGTGAGACTTCCTTTGAATTCACCCAAATAGTTTCAATAGAGGAAAACTTTTATCTCTATACAACTTCTCAAAACACAGACACAAAGTGCTTTACGTGTACATACCGTATTTTCCGTACATAAGGTTCACCGGGTTATAAGGTGCATTAAGGGAACCAAAACAGTCAAAAACTCACTTTATTTTTGGGTCTATAAACCGTATTTTACACACCGTTTCATAGGACAGTCTCAATTCTGTGGTCTGTTTCTGTAATTAACCAACATATTATCAGATCATGTTTAAACATACAGTAACAAAATGAAGCACAACAGTGAGTTTCATCAGTTTAATTAAACTAAATATTCATAAGCTCACCTCTGCTGTTACCTGACACACCTGCACCAATCAACCTGGAGGAGCTTTTACCGTAGTGCACATAGTAAAGGTGCACAGCAGATTGTGGAACTCAGTCCACCATATTAAAGGACGTACCATCGTTTTTGAGAACAGTTTAGGGTCTTAAGTGCGCCTTATGGTGCGGAAAATACGGTAAGCACAGGTGTGCCGCTAATCGATGGGCGGACCAAAGGCACACAGCAGATTGTGGAACTCAGTCCACACACAAGGCGCCGTATTATGAGGCGCACCGTTAATTTTTGAGAAAATCTCTGTGTTTTAAGTACGGAAAATACGGTACGTGGTCTTTTTCCATTTCCCTTCTGCTTTCCTGTGTTCACCCCAAAGGTCGTGTATCTCCCTGCTTTAGCGGGGGCACGGCATCGTTTTAAACCTAGTCCTAGTTTTGGCTGGGGGGATGGTATCTAAGATGGAGGCGCAGAGGCCGTTGGGTTTGTCTGCCGACATGTTGGCATCAGGGATGTGTGGGACGGAAGAGTTTAGTGGGAACAATGAGGAGAATCTGGAGACGCATTCCTCACGCAGGAGCGGGAGTTTAGGGAACGGCTTCGGTGGGATCTGGGCCCTTCGGTGGGATCTGGGCCCTTGAGGATGGCTTCAAGTACACACACAGGTTGTGTGACACACCGGGGGGTTGTCGGCTTTAAGGGGCCAGGAGGGAGCCCGGAGCGAGCGTGGGTGTGAGAGGGCAGCCCGACCTGCCGCTCAAAAGACTTGAGAGGAAGGACGGCGGCGGCGGCGAGGCCGTCGGCATCGTTCTATCACGGTTAGGAACGCGGGCGCCAATGGGTCTGAGGACTCAGCTGTGGGTCTGGGATCTGGGTTTGATGGGCCTAAGACAACAGAGGACGGGGAGTTGGACTTGTTCAAAGTTGTTGTTCAAGTTCAACGGCAGAAAACCTGCCGAGGACGATGACGTGACAGAGTCGCGTTTCTTCAGGCGATTGCTAAAGACCCTCAAGTCAACAGCAGCTTCTCTATTCTCACTTTTCTACCGTTCTCGCCCTCAGTTTCCCAATTTAACCTTCACTGACAGATGATATACTGTCTATACATATATATATATATATATGTATAATATAAATAAAATTAATACATATATTAATGAATTATATGTGTTGGTTCTGAGTTAACATGAACAAGAGCCTCAGAGCAGAAATAACACAGTATTCAGCTCAGAAATATTCTCCTTCTAGTGACATCTGGTCCTTCTGGTCTGCAGTTCTACAACTTGTCTTTATTAAACATGGAATGTTTCTTTGGTTTAAAGATGCAAGGGAATTTATTTCCCACAAGAGCCGATTCCAAGAGCATTAGCGAGGCCGCGTTTAGAGAGAGAGGATCCCCGCTGTGAAAATAAATGCCAGATTTGGACCTCACACGTTATACTGTGAAAGTTCTTCACACCTGAAGGGAAGGTCTGGTTTGCTTTCATTAGCTTGGGTTCAGCAATTAACCCTAATGTGGCCCAGCGGGGTGCCAAAGCCACAGGAGCCTGCTCCCGTTGGAAGGCAGGTATCAGGCCACTTCAGGAGCACAGCCACGTACACGGGGAGTAATTGATGCGCTTAACCTCAAGACCCAATGAAACAAGGAGGTCTCATGGCGGCAGAAGGAGTCAGCGACGGGGCTCCGCGTGTGTTTGGGCGTGGGAGTTCTGTCAACAGTTTAACTGAGCGTCTGGAACACCGACCGGCCCCAAAGCCAAACATCTCGTCTGACCTTTGGATGGGCCGAGGGCTCTGCAGCCGAGCGCGGATTAGTGAGACAAACATGACATTCTGCGCGCCCATGAATCAATACTGGTGGTGGGGCGGCTCCAGCACACTCACGGGGGGACCGACAACACGTGTGGGCTCAGACAATCACAAGTTAAGAACCACTATAACCACAGCTTCTCATTTACACACTTTTTATGACTGGGATTATTAAATAACACCTGGGTTGGTAAAATGGGATGTGAAAATTGTGCTTGTCTGTTCTTAAGAAGGAGCATAATAATAATAATAATAATAATAATAATAATAATAATAATAATAATATAATTATTAAAATGATAGTAATAATAATAATAATAAAATAATGACAATAATAAAATTATAAAAATGATAGTAATAATAATAATAATAATAATAATAATAATATAAAATGATACCGATAATAATAATAAATAATAATAATGGCAATGATAATTTAAAAAAATAATAATAATAATGATAATAACAACAACAACAATAATATAATGACAATGATAATAATGACCATAAATAATAATAATAATGATAATATAACAACAACAACAACAACAACAATAAGAAGAATAAGAATAATAGCTGCCGGTGGCTCTCTCAGGTTTACCTGCATCAGAGACGATGGGTAGATGTCCTCGGCGGTGGAGTCCACCAGGTCCTCCTCGTCCAGCGTGGCTCGCTTGTACAGGGACATCTGAAAGGTTACGTTCAGAAAAGACTCTCTCAGCGCTTCCATGTCGAGACCGGGTCCTCTCATGAGGAAGAATGCGCGCGGTGGCTACTCCTCGACGGCCTGCGGAGGTCCAGGGATCGGGTTTCCCTGTAGGGACCTGCAGGACATGTCTGTCTGGTCCCCTGCCCCTCCACTAGGTCACTTCTCCTCCTCAAACTCGGGCTGCTCCGTCCCACAGCCACAAACAGCCCACATGTTAAACACCCACAAGGGGGGAAACATCACAAAGACTCCCTTCCACAATCCCTTCTCCTGTCCTCCTCTGGTCCCTCCAGGGTAAAACCGCCTTCCTGGATTCCCCCGTTTCCCCCCAAAGTGGCATGAAAGGCGTCCGAACCCATGAAAAACAGGAAGTGGGTTGAATTGAGTAACTTGTGACAAGTGTGGTTTCACTTATAGTATCAGGGTGGGACCCGCGCGCTGGTTTCCACCCAGCGTTTATGCTATAGGACGTGGAGAGCGCAGGGAGGGCCCCAGACAGGTCTTGCCTCCTCCCACCGCATTCTACCAGCATCTGATACTTGATCTGCAGGACCGGCCAGACCTCTCCTCTTGAACCCCCGCGGCACACGCGCCGCTCACGTTGCTCGTCCACAGCTTCAGAAGGGACCAAACACACGCTGAATTTAAATAAGAAGCCCCATAAGCTCAGGCATGTGGGAAGGTTAAGAGCCCAGTTGAGGTGTTATCTGTTCAACATGGGGGTCAACCACTGCTCCTGAGTGCTGCGCCTGAAGAAGAGGGTCAGGTGTGATGGACCCTCTCGGACACTCGTTTCGGTGTCGGTTTGACGGCTGCGCGTCAACGTCTCCCTCTCCTGGAGAACGGGCGACTCAAACAGCCCTCCCCCCTCCACAGGCGCCCCCCCCCCCCATCGGCCCCTCACTGAACCAGATCCGTCCTTAAGCTTCCCTCGGCCGGGATTCCTGCGCGCTGCCTTGGAGGAGCTGCTTCACCGACTGATGGTGAGTCAGCGTGCTGCAGCGTCAGAGGGTCAGGGAGCGCTCGGTGTGCACGCGTTACCTGGTGAACTGTCGCCAAGGCTCAACTATTGATCAGCACTAAAACGCTCTGGAAGGAATTCTAGGGCCTCTGCAGCCGAGCACCGACTTCTTTATTCTGCAGCTGCAGCACGCAGCAGCAGCGATAACAGGATGCAGCAGCAGCAGGATGCAGCATACCAACAGTAGCATGCAGCTGCAGGATGCAGCAGCAGTGATAACAGGATGCAGCAGCAGCAGGATGCAGCATACCAACAGTAGCATGCAGCTGCAGGATGCAGCAGCAGTGATAACAGGATGCAGTAGCAGCAGGATGCAGGGTAACAGCAGTAGCATGCAGCAGCAGAAGCAGTAGGATGCAGCAGCAGAAGCAGTAGGATGCAGCAGCAGAAGCAGCAGGATGCAGCAGCAGTAGGATGCAGCAGCAGGAGCAGTAGGATGCAGCAGCAGAAGCAGCAGGATGCAGCAGCAGTAGGATGCAGCAGCAGAAGCAGTAGGATGCAGCAGCAGTAGGATGCAGCAGCAGTAGGATGCAGCAGCAGAAGCAGTAGGATGCAGCAGCAGAAGCAGTAGGATGCAGCAGCAGAAGCAGTAGGATGCAGCAGCAGTAGGATGCAGCAGCAGTAGGATGCAGCAGCAGAAGCAGTAGAATGCAGCAGCAGTAGGATGCAGCAGCAGAAGCAGTAGGATGCAGCAGCAGCAGTAGGATGAAGCAGCAGTAGGATGCAGCAGCAGAAGCAGCAGGATGCAGCAGCAGTAGGATGCAGCAGCAGAAGCAGTAGGATGCAGCAGCAGTAGGATGCTGCAGCAGCAGCAGTAGGATGCAGCAGCAGAAGCAGCAGGATGCAGCAGAAGTAGGATGCAGCAGCAGAAGCAGCAGGATGCAGCAGCAGTAGGATGCAGCAGCAGCAGGACGCAGCAGCAGCAGGATGCAGCAGCAGCAGGACGCAGCAGCAGCAGCATGCAGCAGCAGGATGCAGCAGCAGGATGCAGCAGCAGCATGCAGCAGCAGGATGCAGCAGCAGCATGCAGCAGCAGGATGCAGCAGCAGCATGCAGCAGCAGGATGCAGCATGCAGCAGCAGCAGGATGCAGCAGCAGCAGGATGCAGCAGTAGGATGCAGCAGCAGCAGGATGCAGCAGCAGCAGTAGGATGCAGCAGGATGCAGAAGCAGCAGGATGCAGCAGCAGCCTGACCCTCGGCTGTGCCCCCCGGTGGTAGCGTAAGTGTGACTCAGACCTGTCCACCTACTCAGACTCTCACTTCCTTCGAGGCCTCAGGCTGTCGTCTGCCTCCTCTCACGTTCTCACCCATCACCAGGACCCCCCCCCCCCCCCTACGCGCCCCCCCTTCCTGTACGAGCCTGGTCCTGCTCAAGGTTTCTTCCTGTTAAAGGGGAGTTTTCCCCGGGCCCTGCTGCTGGTGGGGGGTCAGGCCCTCTGTATCTGGAAAGCACCCAGAGGCCGTTCAACTGTACAAATAAAGATGAATGGAGCTGAGCAGAATCTCTTGAACCCTTTAGGTGAATGTGTGAGCCTGGTTAAACACACACACACACACACACACACACACACACACACACACACACACGTTCTCACTTGAGGATCCACACACGCTCATCAACACACGTTTTTGAACATATTCCTGGAACTGAAGTTAGATGTGCTCCCACACACCACACACACACACACACACACACACACACACACACACACACACACACACACACACACAGCAGCCCTGCTTCATGACAGCTGACATCCGCCAGAGCTCTGCCCCCGACGTACGTGCGAATCGGGAGCTGTGGCGAAGGCCCAAGAGAGAGGTCAGCAAAGGTCACCGTGGGTCTGCGTCCCCCCTGGGAGCAGATCTTCCTGTGGCGTTTAAGGAAAAACGGACGTTCGGGCTTCGTCCCGCAGGCGAGCGCGTCGCCGCCGTCCGGGGGGAGAGCGAAGATGCTCTGGGAGGGCGAGGGGAAGTGGCGCGAGGCCACATCCCTTCACACGGGCCGTAAAAAACCACAAACGTGCGTCAGCGGCTCATCGCCGGTCAGCGAAACCGCACGATTATTTTCAGCCCCCTGGCGCCGGGCCAAGAACAACAGGAGCGCGTTAGCGCTCGGGAATACTTCTGAAGGGGGGAGGAAGAGAGGAATGTGAGGAGAAGACAAACAGAGGCCGACGGAGCATCTGCGGGAGGGCGGGGGGGGGGGGGGGGGGTCGGGGGGGGGGGGGTCGGGGGTCGGGGGGTCGGTGGGGGGGTCGGGGGGTCGGGGCGGGGGGCGTCGGCCTTCTGGACCGCCGACGACGTCAACGTCCGTAATCTTAATCTGTCGGACTGAGGCAACGCCGACTTCCTCTCAGAGCCTGAGAAGAGAATCTGAGGGGGGGTGTGTGTGTGTGTGTGTGACAGCAACGACACACACACACACACACACACCAACTACACACACCTGTTTGGTAGGTCTCATGAACCGCACCGACCAGGACGACGGGCGACAACGAAGACGACAACGAAGACGACAACGAAGGCGACAACGAAGACGACAACGAAGGCGACAACGAAGACGACAACGAAGACGACAACGAAGGCGACAACGAAGGCGACAACGAAGACGACAACGAAGGCGACAACGAAGGCGACAACGAAGGCGACAACGAAGGCGACAACGAAGACGACAAACGCAACGTGCCACCGGGAGGCCCCAGATAAGGGGGGCCGACCTCTGACCCCGAGGAACGGGAAACGGTCTGCCGACGCCCCGACAGCGAGGCCAGGGGTGAACAGAGGGCTCCTCCCCCACTGCGCTGAGCTCAGGACTGTTCGCCACAATCACAAACTCTTGGCTTCGTTTTTGGGCGCACAACAGCGTAATGAGCCACAAGGCCTCCACCTTTACAGACATCACTTTCCTGAGCTCCATTTTTCTCGACTACTCGGGTGTTTTTCCCCTGAGAAATGACCCTATTTCACTTTTTCAGATTAGCATGTTATTCATCACCATCTTTAAACGTGACGTCACTGTGTTTGCGCTGTCGGTAATGACTCGTTAATTATTGTAATCCATCAATTATTTGTGGTAATCCGGAGGTTCCCACACACCCGAGGGGCCGACGTGGAGAGGTTTTCAAACGAGGACGAGCTGAGGGGCCGACAGATGCTTCCCCGCAGTAAAAGTCCGGAGCCAAAGCTGACAGAGATAAGGGGCCTGCGTTGCCATGGAGACCGGATCGGCTCTAGGTAATGAGTCACCCGGGTTTGCTGATTTAAAGCGTCTGAGGTTACGAGCTCGTCTACTTCAGTCACTTTTCCTGTTTGGTGAAGTTTATCTCCACACACGGCAGCTTTGAGGAGGGTTTTTGTAAAAAAAAAAAATTCTTTAAACCTCCTCAACTCTGACTTTTAGTGGATTATCTCCCGCCGGAGAAAGTGGGGGAGCCGAAGGTGCACTTGAACGCAGCACGGCTGCTGGGTGTACTGGGAGCGCAGACTGGGAGCCGTGACTCCGTTTAGACCCACCATGTTGGCCCACTGGGAGCTGAAGGGGGACTTAAATGTTCACCTTCTGACTCAAAGCCTGATGTTTGTGAGGACGAGGAGCAGTCAAAGAGACATTCTGACGAGTCGGCGCGCGAAAAAGTTGTTGTCGACTCTGAAGTTCTGATCCTAAAACTTGTCACAGCAACATTAACCAGTTAAATTTGACTGATTTAAAGCAGAAATGACAGGAATAAGGGCAATAACAGGCCGGGATGACTCAGAAAAGTGGACTAACTTGACCATATTTGGTATTTCGTTTCAACAACACCTTCCTCCGTGCCAACAACCCAGCCACAGTAATCACCCTTTAAGACGTTCTAGTGTCAATAAAACACCCTTTTAGGCACCAACAACACATGCAAAACGTAATTCTGACAGCCCAGAAAAACAGTCGTTTGGCGTTAAAAGGTGAAACTATCAGCGTCTGTCGGGTTATGAGGGGGGAGGATGTCACTTCTGGGAGGTGACAGATCCGACCGAGCCTGAAGGCAGCTGAAGGTAAAGTTTAAAAGAGGCTTTTAAAAGTTGTTGTGATCTTACTGTGATGGTGCGTGGAGACACTCCGCTGGTTTCTGACCGGGGACAGCGCCTGATCCTGGGGGCCAAGATAGTTCACCCCCCTCACCGTCAAGATAGTTCACCCCCCTCACCGTCAAGATAGTTCACCCCCCTCACCGTCAAGATAGTTCACCCCCCTCACCGTCCGGATAGTTCACCCCCTCACCGTCCGGATAGTTCACCCCCCCTCACCGTCCGGATAGTTCACCCCCCTCACCGTCAAGATAGTTCACCCCCCTCACCGTCCGGATAGTTCACCCCCTCACCGACAAGATAGTTCACCCCCCTCACCGTCCGGATAGTTCACCCCCCTCACCGTCAAGATAGTTCACCCCCCTCACCGTCCGGATAGTTCACCCCCTCACCGTCAAGATAGTTCACCCCCCTCACCGTCCGGATAGTTCACCCCCCTCACCGACAAGATAGTTCACCCCCCTCACCGTCAAGATAGTTCACCCCCCTCACCGTCAAGATAGTTCACCCCCCTCACCGTCAAGATAGTTCACCGCCCTCACCGTCCGGATAGTTCACCCCCCTCACCGTCCGGATAGTTCACCGCCCTCACCGTCCGGATAGTTCACCCCCTCACCGTCCGGATAGTTCACCCCCTCACCGTCAAGATAGTTCACCCCCTCACCGTCCGGATAGTTCACCCCCTCACCGACAAGATAGTTCACCCCCTCACCGTCCGGATAGTTCACCCCCTCACCGTCAAGATAGTTCACCCCCTCACCGACAAGATAGTTCACCCCCCTCACCGTCAAGATAGTTCACCCCCCTCACCGTCAAGATAGTTCACCCCCTCACCGTCCGGATAGTTCACCTCTCCCACCAGCAAGATAGTTCACCCCGGCGATCACTCTAAGGATAGTTCACCCCCATGCTCAAGCTGCTCCCCCCCTCCCATCACTATCAAGACACTTCACCTCCCTCACTCTCAAGATCGTCCCAGCTCCCATCATTGGCAAGATAGTTCACCCCCACCATCACTCACTTCGCCGAAGGCGGAAGTGAACTCCGCTTAAAACACCCAAAACAAAGACATTGTTGTAACCTTCCATGAAATGTTGGGCTGGGTAGCAAATATCACACAGTTTTAATGGAATCTGAATTGTTTTAATTCTATGTAATATTAATTATTCTGTCCCACCGTGAAAGTCTAAGTGAATATGTAATTATTTAACTATACTGAGCTATATCTCTCAATATAGCTCAGTTTCTATAATTTCTCTTGGAAACTCATTTAAGAAACTCATTATTATTCATTAGTTTAGCACATCTTTCTTTCATTATTTTCTACCAGAGAGTTATTGTGGAAACTATTATGTCACTTTCATGTGGAAACAACAAAAATTGTGTAATTGAAACTATACAGGGGACCTCAAATGATATATCTCTCTAGCTGTGTCCCCCTAAAAAAGAGAAAGCAAAGACTTTCCACTCACTAAGGCTCATTCTGAAATGAGTTACATCTGGTGTTTTCTTCTCCTCACAGATTTAGTGTAGTCTTGTGAATGTGGACGCTGTTTTAATCAACATCACTGTGGAAACTGTCACTTAACCTTGAACTTTTGAAACACTTTGCACTGTCCTTAAACCTCAATCTAATTGCCTTGGTTACAAAAAAATAAAAATAAAAAGCTAAATTACTCAATTTGCTGAATGCCTGCATGTGTGCTGCTGACAGGAAGAGGCTGAATAAGCTGGATCTGGACTGGGTTGAAGTGGTGGATGATGTGTGTGCCTTCCACAAAATTCAACGTCCACTGTTCTTTTTCTTTGGATATGCCAATCCTTCACACAGATCACCAAAAAAACTAAAGGCTATCGACCTGTCCAGCCCATAAAACCAAATCGTACTTGCGGTATTGGCCCATTGCAACCCCCCCTTCCACTGGCCTCCATCACTCCCAGGTTACCATCACCACAACAGGAAATGACATGATGTCATAGCTCAAACCATTTATTAAAATAAATAAACCAAAAATGTGCTTTGGCTCCATCAACCACTGAGCAGTCTCAATTCAGCGGGTGAGCAGCTGCTTCACCCGCAGTGTCACATGATCTTTGCTCCCATCTGTAGTCACTGGTCAACAGCCAGTAGACTCCCTTCATGGTCCAAAACATCACGAATGAACTACTGTCACTTTACTGTCTGTTAGACTACGTCTTCTTTCGGCTTTTCCCTTCAGGGGTCACCACAGTGAATCAGTTGCCTCCATCTCACCCTATCTTCTGCATCCTCTTCTCTCATACCAGCTACCTTCATGTCCTCTTTCTCTACATCTTTAAACCTCCTCTTTGGTCTTCCTCCAGGCCTCCTGTCTGGCAGTTCCAACATATTCACTCTCTCTCCTCTGGACCATCTCAGTCTGGCCTCTCTGACTTTATCTCCAGACCCTCTAATATGTGTGTCCCTCTGATGTCCTCATTCCTGATCCTCTCCACCCTGGTCGCTCCCAAAGAGAACCTCGGCATCTTCATCTCTGCTACCTCCAGCTCTACCTCCTGTCTTTTCCTCACTGTCTCTAGACCAAACAACATCACTGGTCTCACCACAGTTTTGTACACTTTTCCTTTTAGCTGAAACTCTTCTGTCACACATCACACCTGACGCTTTACTCCATGTTCTTCACCTCTTTTATACATTTTTCTCCATTGTTCTGGACTGTTGTCCCTCAGTACTTCAAATCCACCTTCTTCCAGGACAAACCTCCACCCCTCCAGCTTCTCCTCTACAGTTCTTCTCTGGGCACCCTGACCTTCTCTGTGCTTCTCTATCTCTAACATCCTCAAACCAAATACTGCATCTGCAGTGCTCTTTTTTGGTATGAAACCAAACTGCTCATCGTACAGCTCATCAGCTTCACTCCTCTGTCGTTGCCACACCTCTGCACATCACCCTCGTTCTTAAAAATGGGCCCTAGCACACTTCTCCTCCATTCCTCAGGCCTCTTCTCACTATCTAAGATCCTGTAGAACAACCCAGTCTGAAACTCTCCTGCTTCCTCTCCTGGACACTTCCCCACCTCCACAGGTGTATCATCGGGGCCGAGTGCCTTTCCACTCTTCACCCTCTTCGATGCCCTCCTCACTTCATTCTTAATAATCTTTGCTACTTCCTGGTCCGCAACAGTCACCCCTTCTGCTCTTCATTCTCTCTCATCTTCCTCATTCATCAACATTCATGGCTCCTATCATACACTTCCATCCCTGTCCTTCATCACCCCAACCTTCTGCACGTCCTTCCCATCTCTGTCTCTCTGCCTTGCCAACCTGTATAGATCAGTCTCTCCCTCCTTACTGTCCAACCTCATGTACAAGGTACGCCCCTTGTTCAGCCTTTGTCCCCTCTACTTTCACTATTATGCTCCCTGTACTCCTGTCTACTCTCTTGAGTGCCCCCCTTCTTATAGGTCACCCTATGTTCCATCCTTTTAGCAAAGTCAACCACCATCTGTGCTTCTGCGTCCCTCTCCTGGAGACCAAACCTGCCCGTCGCCTCCTCATCCTCTCTGTTTCCTGCACCCACGTGTCCATTGAGGTCTGCACCAATGACAACCCTCTTCCTTCTAGACATGCTCTTTGCCACTTCATCAAGGTCCAACCAGAATTTCTCCTTCTCCTCCAGCTCACATCCTCCTTGTGCAGCATACCCACTAACATCATTGAACCTCACCCCTTTGGGTTGTAGCTCCAGACTCATGACTCTATCTGACACTCTTTTTACCTCCAGGACATTCCCAACAAACTCCTCCTTCAAGATAACTCCTACTCCATTTCTCTTCCTATCTCCACCGTGGTAGAACAACTTGAACCCTGCTCCTAAACTTCTAGCCTTGGTACCTTCCCACCTGGTCTCCTGGACCCACAAGCGTGTCTACCTTCCTCCTCTGCATCATGTCAACCAACTCTCTACCTTTTCCAGCCACAGGTCCAACATTCATAGTCCCAACTCTCAGTCCTAGCCCTATAAAGCCTGACACGTCAAAAAAATAGCCAGAAAATTCTAACTTCTTCTTGCCATATAATTTTGTTTATGACATTTTTTTGTGTCACATGTGACACATTGGGCGATTTCGCCAACTTTTAGCTCACGACTATGTTAACTTAAGACACAAAAACAAAGCTTGCCCATCACATTTTTGACAATATAGAACACGGACAACATTTTTCTCTCTGTTTTTTTTTGCATAGCACTTTTTACTGATGTAAAGTAGTTGTCTGCAAAGACTTTGGGAGTTTTTCCTGCTGGAAGTGTTGATGTCATTTTCATTTTCTCAACACAATGAAATCGACAGATGGAGCTTGATATTGTATTTTTCTCCCTCTGTATTCTTTCCTTTTTGCTTCGCCCACCACAGACTCCTTTCTGATTGTGTCCTGTGTTGTTGTTGGGGCCTCATCTTCTGTGCTTGTCTGGGCTACACTTTTACCCCCATAGTCTTCCTCATCACTGCTATCTGAACTTTCATCATCACGCATGGCCTGATGAGTCCATTCCTCATCACCCTCATCACCTTCTCCTAACTGCTCCATGTCACTCGAATTGCCATCTATTATCATGTTGATGACATTTTCTATGTGCTTTCTTTGTCTCTCTTCTTCCTCTTCCGTCTCTCTTCTTCATCTTTTTGACATCTAAAAATACACATAATAAAGAAAGATAACAAATTGTCAATAAAGCATAGTGATTATGGTTTCAGTGAAAATACCCAAAATATAATTTAAGATGCTATTTCAATCATTAATTAGATTAAATAAATCATCAAAATAGTGTATGTTTGTATTGTAGTAGGCATGATGTAGATTACATCACAAAAATGTGACATGACCGTTTAGCGATAAAGCACCTCATATACCTGGAGTACCAAATTTGATACACACATTTTTAACACGATTTAACTGTAGTATAAAGAATGATTTATTTAGTAATTATGCATTGTTTGAATTCAGAAAATACTTATTTTTAAAAATGAGTTACAATATAAATGTTATTCTTACTGTAACTTCTTGAATATTAGCAAAGATTTTCCTGCCAAAAGTGTGTGGAAGATTTAACGACAGTGGATGTTTTGAAAAGGTAAAAAAAAGGCCTTCCACTGCCTGCAGTGGAACGATAATCCACTAGCTGGCAGAATACACGTATCAGGTCGTGTACAACAGGTTTTTGAGGAAACTCACGTAGCAAATATGACACAAATGGTTTTAAAGGGCTACACTCTTGACATTCCTCTTCTCTCTCTCCCTAAGGACACACCTTCCTTCTCTCCTTTTTCCATCAACAGTAGTCCAATTTCCACCGGCAGCCTGTAGGTGAACAGCACCAACGGTGGCCTTTGGTAACCCGGGCCTCGACCGATCCGGTATGGAAGACATAGACTTGATGGAAGACAAAGCTTTTACCTTGGATACCCTTCCTGACACAACCACAATAAGGCACTAGCGTGTACCCCTTACAGCTCCATTACTGTGTATAAGACACATATCTATCTATCTATCTATCTATCTATGTATCCATCTATCCATCTATATCTACATATATCTATATCTATATATAGATAGATATAGATAGATCTATCTATATAGATAGATCTAGATCGATATAGATCGATATAGATAGCTAGACTGGAAACTTAGAGATGTGATCCTTCTGCTTGAGAACAAGTGGACTGAAGGGGGTCTCTATGAAGGGAAGGAAAGCTGGCGGATTTATACTTCAGTAAATAATGACAGGTTATACGAGTTTATAATGAATTTGTGGACACTTTTTTGCAAAAATTCTAATAGTGATTAAACAGATTATTTAATGGGGATAAATAAAGCAAACATTGAATGGCAGCTTTGAGGGTGTGTGTGTGTGTGTGTGTGTGTGTGTGTGTGTGTGTGTGTGTGTGTGTGTTTGCCAGTATCTTACTTCTTTCTATTAGCAAATACACTAGTGTGTCTAAACGTTCATGTGAATGGGCCGTGTGAGCCCAGTCCTCTGTTTTGGTGCCATCTCTGGCTTCTTGAGCAGACTGAAAAGCTCTTTAAACCCGCTTGAGGCTCGCTGCTTCAGTAAAGTGATGGTCTGCTGAATGAGACAAGACTAAGACTAAGACTAACAAGGCATGGGAGTGATCCGTGCTGCCGGCCCCTTCTGGCCCGGAGGCTGTGCGTCTTGACGCAGCGCTCCGACAAGCGGCGCTGTTGCCCCGCGCAACCGCGCCGCGGCCGCACAAGCAGCATGGCAACTTTTTTCCTTTCTTCCTTTGCTTTTTTTTTTTTTTTTTTTTTAAACGTGATTGCGAACAACCCGTTATTCCCAGACCTCCGGAGCCAGTGTGGTGCGAGTGTGCCTTTAGAAAACCGCCCGGAATCGGCGCAGATTAAGACGCGAATGAACTCCGGACGCAGTTGAAGGTGGACTTCTGCGAGAAAAAACCCCCAAAAAACATCTTTTACGGTGAGTGAAGCAGCGGGCAAACTTCTGCATTGTCGCTGGACCCTGAAGCTGCTCTTGGGGACACGTTGTCGGCCGGACGGAGGCTTGTGGAGCCCCCCGAAACCCGCGTCAACCATATGATGTCTGCACTGGCTTTGGTGTTTGTCTCCTGGATGTTTGAACAACAGACTTTTGTGTGACACACACACACACACACACACAGAGTGCACCAGACGTGTTGGGTGTGTGTGATGTTGGAGGCTGTTGGCTCCTCCACACAGATTAATTAGGAGTGTAATCCCCTCTGGAGCAGCTCCCTGCTGGAATGACAAATTGGAGCTGCAGCAGTGTGGGAGCCTCCGGGACTGGTGGGAATTCCGACTCCATTTTTCAGCCCTGGACAGTCTGACTGAGGCAGCCTTCCTGACAGCATGATTGAAGACCACTTCCATGTGATAGTGACCACTGGTGTGACCGGGGTCCTGCTGGTGGCCGTGCTGGCCCTGCTTTGCTACTTCACCTGCAGATTGGCTACCTCGCTGCCGTTGGGTGGACCCGGCAGGTTTTAAGAGTAACAGAGGTCCTGGGGGGTTGGATCGGAGAAATGGGAAGAAGGAAATAGGGAGAGCTCCTGGAACGTCACCATGGACTTCCTTCTGCACACCAGTAGGTTTCCGGACTTTGGCTCCCACCCTTTTGAGATGAATGTTGTTGGACGACGATAGGTGACTAGAACGAAGGCGGTGATTTTATCTGAACGTGTTCTTGTGCTCCGTCAGTCCTTGGCTGTTAATCGGCTTTGTGGTGGCCTTTAAACCTTTCAGTGTTATGCTGCACAATCCAATTAAAATGACCTTGAATATCAGCGCGCAGGGGAAAAGGGGGGTGTGGATAATTATAGATGAAAGGCGGAGGTTGCCAGGACCCATAAGGCCCCTATTGTGGCTACTTACGTTCCCAGCAAGGAGTCCAGCTTAACTTTACCAAATCCCCCGTTTCTTTGTTCCTGCTTCAAAGCTTGATGCTGGTCTGAAAGACACCACCTTAGGTACGCCGACACCCTCTTGAAACGCTCAAGACGAGGTTTGAGCGTTTGTCGGAGGCCTCCGCAGCCTTCACACACACACACACACACACACACACACACACACACACACTCTTGTGCTTCCTGCTGTTTAATTTGAAACATCTGAGCGAGCTTCTTTCGGTGAACCTTGCTTATGTGAACCTTGCTTATGTGGCTTGTGCACGCTGGATGCACACGTTGATGCATGTCACACAGCCTGCACCGTTCCCATTTTCTTCCATGTAGTTGTTCATTTCTTCGTGGAAAGCAGGTTGAAGGACACCCCAGACCAAATACAAAAGGGCACCTACTAATCACTTGCCTGGAGGGGACGCAGTCGTTTAGAACTTTTATTGCACTCAGTGAGACGATTCGCTTTTGTGTTGAGTTTATTTTCTTCTTGTAGTCGGAATGACGTAAGCCATTGTTTATACGCGCTGCTATACTGTGCATACTACTAAAGAAAAAATGATCGATGGACCATGAATCCTCTTTTATACTGGCATTTTTCAAGCAAACTGAAAATGTAGTCAGTACAGTGAGAGTATTGTACAGTACAGGCAGAAAGGCTTGTTCAACCAGCACAAACTACATGTTAAAGTAAATGCCAGTGTGACAACACTTGAGTATTGGTGTGTGTTCGCTCTCCCTCTCTTTAGGTGTGTGAAGGGACGGCAGGGAGGCTTCTCAAGGTGACGCGCTCCAGCTGTGTAAAGTAGCTCATCATCCAGAGACAACATCATGACTGTGACAGCTGTGCTCGTCATTGGCGCTTGTCTGATCATGGGAAGTCTGGGAAAGCCATCATTCCCTGGTACGTTTTACAAGCACACACACACACACACACACACACACACACCCTCCCACAGATACATTTGCTTGGTGTGTGGAATGAACCAGAATTCCATGTGTCATTTAAAGAAGATTGTCTTACTAACATGCTTCCTGATTTCTTCTTTTCTCTTTATTTTTGTAAACTTGCAGCTGTGATTTATTGGGACTGTGTAAATGAGGGGAACTCACAGTTTCCAGGGACATTTCTTATGAAATTGTTTCTGTGTGAGCAATAGACTGAGATTTAAACAAACCAGACAAGAAGTTAAAAGCTATGCCCCGTTCTAGGCAAACAGGAGCAACGGAGAGATTCTTCTGATGTTGAGGGTTTTAAAAGAAAAAGATTTATACTGTAAATCAATGAGTTCAAAACAACAGAGACAAGCCCATAGGACCCAAAAGGACAAACTATTAAATAACAGAAGGCGAGCTGAGCAGACAAATGAAACAAAGGAGCAAACCCGCTGGAACAAACCACAGGAAAGAACAAAGCTCAAGCAGAACCTGAAACAAAGTTTGGTGCTGCACAATTAGAGAGTTTAAGAAACAAACAGAACCACAAGCGCAGCAAAATCAACACACCTAAACCAAAGTCCCGCTGCGCAGGCAGAAACGAGCCAAACAAGAAGCTTGGGGAAAAGGGACGACCCCGCCTGAGGACAGCGTCTTATCAGGGACGCTCCAGCGACTGCTGCTCAGGCCAACCATCCTCCTCCACCTGTGTCCATTCATTCATTCATTCATTCATTCATTCATTCTCACACACACACACACACACACACACACACCCCAAACAGCTAGGGCCGTAAGGTGACTGCTTTATTCTCTTCCACAGAACAAGAGAAAGATCCCAAGTTTTGGAATACTTGGGCCCAGCAGACCTTGAAGAATGCCCTGAATCTACAAACTCTCAACCAAAACAAAGCAAAGAATCTCATCTTTTTCCTTGGAGATGGTAAGCTGGAGAACTTCCTGTCCCTTTCCTCCGCAGTTTGTTTTGATGTTTGCATGCCCCCATCCAAAAACGGAATGCTCCCAACACCCACAGCTCCCAACTGACACATCTTTTCAAGATGGACATGCTGGATAATTTAAAGAGGAAATGGAAATCCTACGCCCAATCCTTGTACCCGTTTGTAACTCAGAAGTTGTATCTCAGTCAACAGAAATGTAATATGCCAACAATGTGGTACTTAATGCCAAGTGCCACCTACCCTTTCATAGTACGAGAGACCTGCACATGTTTTCATGAATATATGAGAACAAACATGGGATAAAAACTACTACTCAATAACCTTTTTATTTTATTTTCAAATAGTGAACTGTCATAGTTCCTGTAAGTGTGTATTCTTGGTTAAATCTGTGTAGTTGGATTAGTTTTGAAAATGCTTCTTATGAGTTGCACTTTTTAAGTTTCCCATGAAACACCAACTGAGTCAAAGGTAAAAAGGGTTGCAAGGCTCTGTTCGTCATGTCTCATTTTAATAGTGCCTTGTTATATATTCAGGCAGTTGGTGCTCAGCCTTAGCTGCATAAATTGAACCTTTTTAAATCTTGGTATTTGGTCCATGTTCCCGAACTGTTGTGTAACCCTGTGTTCCTAAGATGTAGTTTTTGGCTTAAATTAAAACAGTTAATTCGGTGTTAACTCAGTCATTGCTTCACGCCATTGTTTTCTGGTGGCAGTGCAACAACAAAACAAAGATTTGCCAGGGGAGCCCTTCCTGTAACTCCACCCAAAGTACTCTGTTACTGCAATAGAAGCAAAGGGACCAGGTTCATGGTTCCAGGGAAAAAAAATGTCTTAAAATTAATTAAATGTAACATTGCACAAGGTTTTAACATAGGAAAGTTAATGAATGACGTCAACCCAGGAGTGTGGCAGTACCAGGTCACTGGGGGAGTGTTTCTGCTGCAGTGCTCACTGGTCACATAATAACCATTATCCTGCACTGGGCCTCCACGCTCTCTGTTTGGACTATAGGCACGACGCACCATTCTTGCACTCTGAGGCATGCAGAGTTAGAAAGGAACAGGCCGAATTTTACTGAGGAAAGTTGGTAATAACGATAATATCGTGGTGGGAAAAAAGTATTTGGACACCCTTAAACTTTTTACACGGTCTCAAATTTCATGAAACATGTGACATTTTTGTGGAAAGATAATGTTGTGCTTCAAAAGGTGTGGCTGCACGACACAGGCACAAACAAATACAAATGATATGATGATATTAGGTTTTTTTATTAGGTTTTTTGTACAAGATGTCAGTTCTCAACATTCTTGTATCAAAGTCAACAAAGTGAACAAACAACCCGCTCGTGTTGTCTGTTGACTTTGCAGAGCTCCTATCCTGACTGAAAGCCTTTATCTAGCACTGTGTCGGGGTGGCAACACTAGTTTTGCATAATAAACTGTTGCAACTGTTTTACCTTTGTGCATCAGACACTCAGGATTGCAACAGGCATCCAGGAGGGGAAGTAGAAGTTGCTCCAGAAAAGACATTGTTGACAATAACAGAGTCGCCCTAGCTCGTGCTCATGGAAACCTTTCATTCTCATGAATTAATTTCCTTTTGGTTGCAGATATTTGTTTCTTTGTGGCTCTTGCGTCAATTTTCTGTGACAAGGAATGCGACAAGGAATGCTCTTAATTCTGTTTTTAATAGATCCTATAAAATCAAAATAGCCCTGATTCAAGGAGCTCTGATTCCATGAGTCCAAATTCTGGCTCTGTAGTGCCAGACCATTGCAAGCGGGATCCAGGGATTCATCCTGCAATAATGGGGTGTTAATTATTTAACAGAATAAAGGGTTTCACAATTTCTTTTTGCTTTTTTTCTCAGAAAAACAGAGAAACTGTTTGCCTCTCGGCAGTTGTCTTGCTATTCCGTGTCAAAGAACATCAAAATGTGATGTGTTAGAAACTGTGCCCCGCGGTGGTCTCTCGCCGTCTTGTTTTTCTGTCTCGCCTGAGGGAAAAGCCTCACTAACCTTCCAGCCCATTGTGGCTCCTGCAGGGATGGGCGTGCCCACGGTTACAGCAGCCCGGATCCTGAAGGGTCAGCTGAGTGGGCAGAGCGGGGAGGAGACGCAGTTGGAGATGGACAAGTTCCCTTTTGTGTCTTTGGCCAAGGTCTGTCAGTATTATGTTACACTGTATAGGACAATGTATTGATTTTGTCGTTGCCATTAATGGCTTCCTAAATGGTCTTTGACCGTAAAGAAGGTCATAGTACATGGAGTTATCCCTCCATGCTGTGTTACAGAAATATTTAGTTTAGATTTTTCTCAGTACAGCAACACACACCTTTTAAATAAATTGATAAACTAAACCAAAATAATAACACGTACAAGGGCTGTCAAATGATTAACAAATATTAATCACAGGACCTTTGGAACAACTTAGATGAGTAACCGTGCAAATGAATAAATATGTTTAGTGTTCAGTGAACCCTCGTTTATCACTTTACATTACATTCCGGAAATAACCCGCGAAGTAGACAGCTTTATTTTGTAATTAATTAAAAATTATTTTACAAGTTTTAAGGCCGTAAAACCCCCAAACACACACTTTTCTACACTTTTCACACAGGTTTTAACATTTCCTCACAGTTCTCTTATTTAAACACTCTCAAAGTTCAAACTTCTCCCTCCTCCTTTTGCAGTTCGCCAATCTGGATTCAATCTGGATTCAATCTGGATTCAATCTGGATTCAGAGCACAACGCACTGTAAAAAAAATCTGCGAAGCCATGAAAAGTGAACCACGTTATAGCGAGGGTTCACTGTATTTCAATTCAATATTATCTTTTATATTCAATACTTAAATATTTCTGTATTATTCAATGACAATAAATGTGTTTATTATCTAAACCCGATTGCCTTTCAGGCTCCAGTGTTGTCAGGGCTTTTTAAAAAACACGTTTCACTTCCAACTCTGTAAAAACCTACTTTTTAAAAAACATGTTTCACTTCCAACTCTGTGAAAACCTACTTTTTATAACAAGGTCAAGAAATATGTTCTGTGTATATCCATCCATTACACATGTTGGTACAGCAGCATGTGTAATGGGTGATGGATGATGGCCAAAATGGGACTACATCACCCTCAAAAATGTCAGAATTTAAAAATCCTTACACTTCCAAAGTACCCTCTACTTTTATAGTCCAGATGGGACTAATAAGCTTGAAAGAAGTGGAGACCTTAACTGGAGATTGAGGCTTCAAGTGAAGCTATTCAGTAATTCTGAGAAGAATCTCCATCCAGTGTCCACCATGGATGTTGTTTTTTTTACCCAAATGTTCAAGAAGAATAACTTTCTATGTCCGTGTGCAGACGTACAACACCAATGCGCAGGTGGCAGACAGCGCTGGCACGGCCACGGCCTTTCTCTGCGGGGTCAAGGCCAACGAGGGCACAGTGGGAGTGAGCGCGGCTGCCGTTCGATCCCAGTGCAACACCACGAAGGGCAACGAAGTCACGTCCATCCTCAAATGGGCCAAGGATGCAGGTAAGGGCCTTCAGGAAAGGAAGCAGAACGGTCTCACCCAGATGTTTTCAATCTGCTCAATGACTTCTTTTTCTGGGGAGTTGACGTTGGTGCCAGCCGCTGCTCATGTAATCTGATCTGACCCATGCACCCATGCCTTTCCAACCTGCCCTCCCCTTTTCTCCAAAAACCAACTTAGGCTATTCACAGTAATACAAAAAGTACAGTTTAGTCCTCAATATGTGATGCTGTGTGTGTGTGTGTGTGTGTGTGTGTCACAGGGAAGTCCGTGGGCATCGTGACAACGACGCGCGTCAACCACGCGACACCCAGTGCCTCGTATGCCCACAGTGTGGACAGAGACTGGTACTCCGACGGTGAGATGCCAGCCGACGCCCTGCAGGACGGCTGCAAAGACATCGCCAGACAGCTGTTTGAAAACATTCCTAACATCGATGTAAGTCCGAGCGCCCATTTTCAGCTGATCTTAACATCTGTCTCGTGTGTCTGACAACAGATCTCATGTGATTGACGCCTCAGCAGTTCAGCCCTTTTGGGCTCTCAGTTTTAAGCACTCAGGCAAGCAGCTGCGACACTAATGGAATGAGGAGCATTCATCTGGAATTATCAATACACCACCCCCTCCATCACACTTTAGCAATCATTGGCATGCTCCATGGACTTTTATAGTCACGTACACAAGGATGCAGAACCAGAAATAGCCTGAGGGTAAAATTTAATGGGTCAGCTGTTGTGTCTCTTCCATGATTTACTAGCAGTGTCAGCATATCAGCTCAAGTCTAAATCATGAACTGAGTATTTTAGAGACCGGTCAATGCTTGACAATTTTACCGGGGGGGTACACATAGATTGTTGATATGTCCAATCTAAATCTAAATCTGGGCCTTTTCCCCTTCAAAATAAACTTTCACATCTGTTTTTTACTCATTTTGATGCTTTTGGTGCTCAAGTGACCGAGATGTAACCGAGAGAATCAGGTCACTTTTCAAAATAAAAGACTGTTCAGACTCAGATAATAAACACAACAGAAATAATAAATTATTTCTTGGGCGGCCCGGTACCAGTTGATCCACGGACCGGTACCGGTCCACGCCCCAGGGGTTGGGGACCGCTGTTTTAGAGGACATCAGCTGTCTCCATTGTTAATTTGTTAGATAGCAATTAGACATAATGGTGGTGACATACAGTTTGGGTCCTTAGAAAGGTTTTTCTTTATCTGTGTATGAAAACTAACTGCATCAACATTGCAAACAAGCAGCAGAATTAAATCCTGAAGTGTTTACATTTTTGTTTGTGTTCAATAACAGGTGATTATGGGTGGTGGTAGGAAATACATGTTCCCTAAAAACCAGTCGGACGTTGAGTATCCTAATATTGCGAAGCACAGTGGCACACGAAAAGACGGCAGAAACCTGGTGGATGAGTGGATTAAAAGAATGAGTGAGAATGTAAGTTTCTCTGCCTCTTCAGTTTGTGCCATTTTTCTGCTCCCTCTTTCATCTTCCCAAGTCCATTTACATATTTTGGAGTTCAAAGTGATTGTGCCCGTAACCCTCTCCTGCACATTTGGTGTTTGCAAATGTGCAGAAAGGACATTATGTCTGGAACAAGAAGGACCTCTTATCGCTCAACCCAAACAATGTGGATTACTTACTGGGTAAGAGGAAAGTCTCTCATTGAACTGGAAATAAAAACCTGTGCATGCATTTGCTGTAAGCTTATTTTATGGGTGTAACATCATTGTCATCATTATTATAATCTTATTTTCATGTCATTCTTCTTTTCATTACCTTCTGTAATTCAGGTCTATTTGAACCTGGAGACATGATGTACGACTTGGAAAGGAATCCTGACACAGACCCGTCACTCACTGAGATGGTAGAAGTAGCCATTAAAGTCCTGAAGAAGAATCCCAATGGATTTTACCTGCTTGTAGAAGGTGATTTTACTCAACGTTAATCATGACTCACACTGACAAGAGGACAGTCTGCATAGCTAGTCATCAAAGCAGTTGCTCATCATTCCGGGTATATTATAATTCATTGGGACGTAAACATTGATATATCCTTAGGAACATTTAGTCCTTGGTATTTGTTATTTCCATTGAGGGCAACCCTTGACATCTTTAAAATAGGACATTGTCTGGGGTGTTGCACTCTTAAAAAACAGATCCTTCCTCAGTTTATCTTCAGCCGTTGACCTTTTGGCCGTAGATGCTGCGACTCTTGTATTGTCTGTAGCTTCATATCTTCCCCTGTAGGATGACGGGGGTGTAGAGTTGAGCAGCCTTTGGCCGGTAAAGATTTGTACCACGCTTACCTTATAAATATACTAGACAAGAATGTGTCACAAGAATGTGTCCTTAATGACTTCAAGATGGTGGTACAACTTTGTCACAAATACCTGCAAGATGTTTTGTTGGAAGGCTGAAAAATGTACGCTGTTATAAACAGGGTGGCTGTCAGATTTTTGAGCACCTTGTTAAAGAAAATACATGAAGGCCTTTGCACTCTTATGATGAATGCGCTCCGCTGTCGTCTTGACAAGGCGAACGCATTCATCCGATAACGCCAAGGTCGACAGCTGTTTATCGCCTAAGAAGGATGTTGAGCAGCTAACACGTGCTACATTCTCTGCTGCTGTCAGGGGGGCGTATTGATCACGGACACCACGAAGGCAAGGCCAAGCAGGCTCTGTATGAAGCCGTAGAAATGGACCGAGCCATCAACCGGGCGGATCTGTTGACCAGCATCTACGACACGCTGACCATAGTGACCGCGGATCACTCCCACGTCTTCAACTTCGGAGGCTACACCCACAGGGGGAACACAATATTTGGTATGTAATAAAGAAGCCTCGCCCTCTCCAGCATTCTACGTGGACTGTTTGTTGAGAAGCGCGTCTCCGTCCACAGGTCTGGCACCGGCTGTGAGCGATGTTGACCAAAAGCCCTTCACCGCCATCTTGTATGGAAACGGACCAGGTTACAAACTTGTCAATGGCGGGAGGGAGAATGTTTCTGCTATTGACTATCGTAAGTATATTCAACTATATATACATATTATGTATGTTTAATATTATGTACTATGTATACTAAGTGGTATTTATGATTCTTTTACAAATCATTGTACCATATTTTCTGGAAGGCGCATCAGGTTATAAGACATACGCCCAAAAAATGGGTCTGAACGGGTTTTTCCATATATAAACTTCACAGGGTTATAAGGTGCATTAAGGGAACCAAAACAGTCAGAAACTCACTTTATTTTGGGGTCTATAAACCGTATTTTACACACCGTTTCATAGGACAGTCTCAATTCTGTGGTCTGTTTCTGTAATTAACCAACATATTATCAGATCATGTTTAAACATACAGTAACAAAATGAAGCACAACAGTGAGTTTCATCAGTTTAATGAAACTAAATATTCATAAGTTGACCTCTGCTGTTACCTGACACACCTGCACCAATCAACCTGGAGGAGCTTTTACCGTAGTGCACGTAGCAAAGGGGCACAGCAGATTGTGGGACTCAGTCCACACACCTCGCACCGTATTAAAGGACGCACCACCGTTTTTGAAAAAAGTTCAGGGTCTTAAATAAATTAAGGAAAATACAGTAACCAATATTGATCCTTATATAAGGTGCACTGTCGGTTTTTGAGAAAATCTCAGCGTTTAAGTGCGCATTATAGTGTGGAAAATACAGTAAGTTAAGAAAGTCTCAGCTGTTTAGTTGTGGTTGTGTAATTCATTTTCTTTGCAGCATTATCCTCATTTGCTCTCCTTTACCTGTGTCCAGAGGAAAATAACTACCAGGCCCAGGCCGCTGTCCCGCTGAGCATGGAGACTCATGGAGGAGAGGATGTGGCTGTGTTTGCAAAAGGCCCCATGGCCCACCTGCTGCATGGCGTCCACGAGCAGAATTACATCCCCCACGTGATGGCATACGCGAGCTGCATCGGCCAGAACCGTGAACACTGCATGAACAAGCACAACCAGGCCCCCAGCCTTCGTCCTGTCCTCCCCAGCATTGCAGCTCTCTTCATCGTTATCCAGTTTTTGATCTGACCTTCCTCTCTGTTAGCCTGTCAAACATCTAACCACTCATACATGTTAAGATTTTAAGTTCTTTGTTTCTAAATTTTCACTCGCGGGACCATTGTACAGGTGTGTTGTTTATTTTGCTTTACACATCAAAGGTAATATTTTTTTTTAGTCTAGTCAGGCAATGGTTGAACAGCCAAACACCCTCATGCACTGAAATTAAAAATGGGATTGAGATAATAACAAAAATGATCCCTTGCACAATTTTTGGAATTGCTTAGTTAAATGTAGTTTTTGAGGAGACAAATTTACAAGCATGGAAATATGTGTATATTTTAAATGTGCTGTTAACAGAACTACCTCATGAATATGAAGATCTAAAGTAATAATTGCACAGTTGGCACAATGTGTAACTAAGCGAGAGGGAACTAAATGTTTAATTGACTGTAAACATATTTCTTTCAGTGGAAAAGCCCAAGTACCCATGTGGTGTCCAATAACAGAAGTTGTAAAATCACTTAACCAATAAAGAAAATGGTTTCTGATAATCTATTTTCAGTTTTGTTGCAGTATCAATGGTTACATGTCTCTCATATCCCTATTATCCCCCAAATCAGATTGGATGATTACAGGACTAAAGTGTTTCACAAACAACCTGGTATATGGATTGTAGCACCGTGTCCAAGACCTCGGTCGTCCAAAACAATAGATGTACATTAAAAGCAGTTGTTTTGAAACGGGAGATGCCTGGAAATGTTTTTAGTGAGCCTGACGTGCGTTGTACTTTTCCAAATGATGTATTGTGGCTGGTGTGGAATGTGAATGGAGCAAAGCCACTTGGCTTGTTCCATTCTTGGCAAAACAGACAAGATCTTGTGCTGGGTGAAGCATGAATAAGGGAGATTCCGCATAAATGGATCTCTGATGAAGTCTCCAGGGATCATGATGTTAATCTGACATCTGGGGTTACATGTCTTGATTAAAAATGTGGTTTCTGCTGACTGCCACCAGGCAATTTGTATTTTGCGTTATCTTGCTCTATTGTGTATCTTCACTTTTCTAGACATAGAGATGATATTGGGTACCGGCTTGTTGAAGGATGGTGTGATGCTGCCGATTTCGACATATATTTGTTCACGACACACATTGCTTTTCTGCATTTTCATAAGACAGACCTGTTGAGAGAAGGAAGACTGAACTTATTTGTGTTCTTCTTTTCACAGTGATGATGAAAAGCTACGATGAAAAAGCCTTTTTCAAGTACGTGTTTTGAAAATGAGAAACATCTGAAGTCTGTTTGTTAGTTTGTGTGTGTGTGTGTGTGAGTGTGTGTGTGTGTGGGTGGGTCTGTGGCATATCACAAACATATGTCTAGCCCAACAGGAAGAGGTTTGTGTCAAGTTTGGAGCTCCATCTGTTGAAACTCCAATGAGAGACACACTATATCATTCTTATACATAGACGGGACCATTCATGTCATTGGACATACAGGGACAGCACCAGACTGGTTCTAATCCTAGTTAAGGAAGGTTTGCTTTATTTGCTCATGTTCATAATGTTTCATCTTCAGATAGTAGGGTTCATCATGGAGTTCCACAAGGTCCTGTACTTGAACTGATAATTTTCACTATGTAAATTCTTCCCTTAGGAAACATTATCCGGTTAATGGCACTGAGCTGTATTTAACCAGAGAAAACAGAGCAGTTAGTCAAGGTCCAGGCTGGTCTTAAAGACATGAGTTTTGCACGACCTCAAATGTTCTTCTTCTTTGTTCAGCCAAAACTGAGGTCATTTTGTCCCCAACTTCTCAGGAATAGATTAGATCACATCATTACTCCAGATGGTATCTCTTTAGCCTCTAATTCCTTGGAGTAACCTTTGATCAAGATCTACCCTTTTACTCACATATAAAAATGCCTTTTTCCATTTGCTAAACATTTCAATGATTAGTGCAGTGTGGTGGTGGCAGTGGTTAGCACTGGGATTTTCTGTGCACAGTTTCTCTGTGCCCATGAGAGTTCTCTCTGGGTACTCTGGCTTCCTTCCACAGTCCAAAGACAAATACATTTCAGGGATAGGTCAACTGGCAAATTGAAAGTGTCCTTAAGTATGAATATGAATGTGAATGGCTGTTTGTCTTGTATATTGCTCTGCAGTGAGCTGGCTACTTGGTCTAGGACCTACCTCATGGCATCTGGGTTTGCCTTTAGAACCCCATGACCTTGTGAGAGAACGGCTTTTACAAGATGACTGGGTGTCCTAATAATTCACAGAAGCCTCCAGCTGATCCAAAAGTCTGTGGCTGCTCTGACAGAAATGGTCAAGAAATCACATAACTCCCGAACTGGCTTCCCTTCATTGGCTGCTCATTAAATCCAGAATAGATTTTAAAATACTTGTCCTAACCTACAATGTCCTTGGAAGCCAATCCAATAGCACCATACCAACAGAGCGCTCCGCTCTCAGAATGCTGGTTTACTTGTGGTTCCCAGAACCTTTAACAGGAGAAAGGATGGCCCAGTGTTTAGCTGTAGGACCCTTTGCTGTGGAACCAGCTCTCTGTCCATGTATGGGAGGCTGACTCCATCTCTACTTGTAAGATGAGACCTTCCTCTTTGACAAAGTACTTCTATAGCCACAGAGATGATACTAGTCACACTAGTACCAACATACTAGTTTGAACAGGGTCTCTTAACCCTTAGTTACCACTTTAGTTATGCTGCTATAGGCCAAGCATGCACCTCACTCTCCCTCTCTTCTCTCTCTCTCTCTCTCTCTCTCTCTCTCTCTCTCTCTCTCTCTGTCCTCAGCTCTCCTCTTTGTTGGATGTTAATACAGCACACTTACACGCTTTTGGTCAAGGTCTGCGTTTTTCTGTCAGGGATCTAGACACAATTTAGATTTTAAGTGTCAATAGTGACACGACAGAAATAAAGACGAACTGAAGTACAGTGAATCATTTCATCGCGTCCACATAAGGGATGTGTCCTGTCTTGCTGAACTGAAGTTTGTCAAAGTTTGACTGAACATGGAAGTCCTTTTTCATTGAAGTGTCTCAAACTCAACTGGCAGTAATCCTTTGCCACTTGAATCTCTCCCTCCACCTCTGCTTTCCTGTCAAACTACTTCTGTCCAATATGGACTCATTTAACCGACCGCCAATGCTTTATAATTAAGCTCTATCTCCTGGCCTCAGACTCACTGTGGGCATACAGTAAAATAATTGGTGGAAAAGGGAGCGTGTTGGGATTCAAGGCTGAGACAGATCAAACTAAGACAGCAATTCGTGTCTGACAGCTGCAGGCTACTCTATAAAAGGAGCAGTGAAGCTGCAAGAAGATGCTAATTCTCCCCTTTTTAAACTAGAGCTCCTTCTTTGCACAAGCAAAAATGGAGTCAGTGACCCTCCACCAATGGGCAATCTAGTCCAGTTGAATGCATTTACTAAAATCTGGCCTGCTCCACAAACCAAATATCTGTACAATGTGTTTCACAAATGTAATAGTAGTGAATAGGACCACAGAGAAATCTCAGACATGCCATTTAGCCATCATTTGATCTTATCACCATGTCATAGTCTTGTGTCATTTTCCACTTGAAAGAGGTAAATAAGTCCTAATCCCCTGTTCTTCAGCTCCCATAAGCCCCTATCAGGGCAACCAGCATGAAGTGTAATCCCTCTGCAGCTAATGGTTGCAGAAATATCCAGACCTGTGAGCTGACTTCTGCAAATATTTCCACTTAGTGTCAATAGATCTGACCCCATGTCTGTCTGAAATAAAGAAACCTCAAGAAAAAAAGAGCTATTCATCAATGTAATCGTCAAAGCTGTTGTATAACAGCGGTCAGCAGCAATGTGAGCCATTACGTTTGTTTGTTTCCTGTGTCAGTTTTGTCTCCCCTGCTGACTTCGGTAAATGTTGGCCGCTGATAAGGAAAATCTGTCTGCACTGATTTCTGACTATCCTACTGACACAGGGTTTGCAAATCAGGCACACAGAAAGTTGATGAGACACTCAAACGTCTGTTTAATCCATAAAATGATTTGCAACGCTTGTCCTCTGCGTGAGTGTCTGTCAGGAGCAGCGGGTGTCGCGTTCCCACCACAGACCTCAGGTTGGTAGTTCTTCCAGCAGAACGTAGCTCATGTTCAAATCCCCACACAATATAAAGCTTATCAAAGGATTGGCAATCACGTTTGCACACATTGCTAAGTTAGGTGTGTGTGTGTGTGTGTGTGTGTGTGTGTGTGTGTGTAGGCGTGGGGTTATTTGTGTGAGTGCGGTTATTACAGGAGGGTGATTAAAGGGCTGTTGAAGGTTGGACTCTTGTTCGAATGTGTGCTGAGAGTAAGAGCGAGTATGTGCTGTTGATCTAAGCTCTATTGTGCATTTCATGACTTGGTGCTCTTGTTTCCTGTTTTGTTAATCTGTTTCGTCTCCTTTTAAAATACTATGGTCATCCTCTCATTCCTATTTCTTCATCTGGTCTTACTTGCTCAGGGACTACAGGTGGAATGTCGCTGTAACGTGGCTCAAGATATATTTTCTTGTCTCATGAGATTGATCTTTTTTGTGCTTTTTCTCTGTTCGAAATAAACAAATTCCTGTTCCTATCAGAGTTAAAGAATGATTGTGCCCAGGAGCTAACCGACTTTTGCATGCAGAGAAGATCTCACATAAAATAATCAATCATGATTTAAGGGAAAAGTGGTAGAAGATGGGTGGATGACATTGAGCGTCAATTTAGAGAGAAATCTTTTATAACCCGGCTGATTCATTTCATGTGTTTGATATAAGTTTGAGCTGATCTCGACAGGTCAAGTAGAAACATACACAGAACGCCAAGTCTCACACATGCAGACGGGGGAAGACCACCCCTGCTACAAGTATTTTGTTTAGTTTTAAAACAGGCAGAACTTGAAAGTGAAAATAATCAGCATAAAATGCAGTGACAGAAAGCACATTTGACAAGGCAGTCAGCAGCGCGTCCATAAAAGGAGCCTGAATAACCGAGACAGATGTTCGCTTTAGCAAGTCATGTCTAATCAAAAACAACTGTTGTGAGGTCCCTCTCCTCAGGCAGCGGGATGGAAAGACTTTGAGGAAAGAACAAATTAGTAGACATTATTGGAGTGATTTGAATCATTTTAATACTATCAATGTAATAGTTATATTTTGTTAAATAACAATTAATTATAAAATGAGTCCATAAAAGAATGTTTATCATTCAGCAGTATGGATACATCAATAAAAGAGACAAAAAAAGAAAATACTGGAGTTATAAAGTGCTTAAATGATGATATGTTTAATAATCTGCGCCAAACAATAGTAAAAAAAAAAAAAAAGCCAATAAAACAAACTAAAAGCTAAAAAAAAAAAAGAAAACCAACACGTGACTTGCATGACTTGACTTTGGAGGATGCTTTTCCTAAAGAGCTGTTTGATGCAAAAGCTGCCTCTTCCCCACTGCGTTTACTAAGAGCTGTGCTTCTAATCAGAAAGGAGCGGATTTCTTTGTAGTCGCCTGTCTCCCACACATCCCCTCCAGCACCTCCTTTAAGCCCTCACTTTCCTCCCCCACTGAGGCATCTTAACTCTCCCACCACAGCTGCATGCACATGTTGATCCAGCAGTGAATGCAGTGTGAAACGCTCCACATCCAGTGGATGGATGAATTATAGCAGATCAGAAGAGAGGCATGCAGACAAATGTCAATGCAGGAAAAGTGGAGGTTTGCTTGTGTAACCTGAATGTACGTCCTTCTGTCTTTAACAGATCTAAGCTGCTAACCCTGGGTATAATATCTACTGTATCTAGATCAAGGATCTAACAACGATTTCAGGATTAGTCCCATCCAAGGTCACTAACTGAATAGGTCAGGGGAGGAGATGGGACCCTGTAATAGATTAAATAGGACATCCAACCCACACTCCACACAGGCCCACAGACTCTCAAACAGAAAACTA